>JAOTQJ010000001.1:6524069-6555767 GCA_025642045.1 Solanum sejunctum | reverse complement strand
GTTCATATGGTGATGTCTGGTACTGTTGGGTTCGCTATTTGCAGGTGAGGCTAGTTAGGAAAACAGAGGAAACTCTGCCGAAATTTTGTGAAATTTCTTAGGCGTTGTGAATGGAAATTCAGTATTGTGT
This sequence comes from Solanum sejunctum, assembly GCA_025642045.1. Taxonomy (NCBI): domain Eukaryota; kingdom Viridiplantae; phylum Streptophyta; class Magnoliopsida; order Solanales; family Solanaceae; genus Solanum; species Solanum sejunctum. Next base: position 6,555,637 of record JAOTQJ010000001.1, on the reverse strand, counting down.
ATGTCTGGGTGCCCTATAGGCACCAATCACGGCCCCTGGGTTGGATCGTGACAATATTGTCTCATTCTTCTTTGCATCGAAATTTGTTGTATTTGAATCGAGAACTATCAAAAATAGTTTTTCTACCTCCATTAGGTAGTGAAAGGTTTGCAACTTTACGTACATTCTATCCTTCCCAGATCTCACTTGCGAGATGACTACGTCTTTGTTATTGCTGTTGCATACTCTGAGATTATTTTTGCTGTAATGTAGGAACGAGGCAGAGTGCATCAAGAAGATAGTTGATGACATATTTCCTCAGTCACTTCAAATTATTTCACCTTTCCCCGAAAGGTTAGTTGGCATGAAATCTCTAGTTGAGAAAGTAACCTTATTATTAGATATGGAATCAAATGATGTTCGCTCTATTGGAATTTGGGTTATGGGCGTCATCGGCAAGACAAAAATTGCAAATGTTCTACATCAAATACCGCCATCGATTTGAAGCTGATTGTTTTTTGAAAATACTGGAAACTTTCATCAAAAAAATGGACTAACATGGCTACAACAAGAAGTCATCTGCAAGCTCTTGGGTAAAAAGTTGACTCTAGATAGTGAACATGAAGGGATGACTATCTTAAAGAATATGCTCCTTTTCGGCCAAATCCTGATTTTATTTTATCCTTTGCTGAACAAAACCAACTAACTAGAAGAAAGTTCTGCTCATCTTGGATGATGTCAACCATCGAGAACAACTGGAATCTTTAGTTGGAGGGCCAGAGTGGTTTGGTATGGGTAGCAGAATTATTTTAACAGCAAGAGACAAACACATATTAATCAGTCACGACGGGGATAACTTGTATGAAGTCCAACTATTATCTAAGGATAAAGCACTTGAATTGTTTTGTACACATGCTTTTAAAGAAAAATCACCAAAAGAAGATTTTTTGGAACTTTCAAGACAAGTAGTTGAGCATGCTAGTGGACTCTCTTTAGCTCTTAATGCTTTGGGTTCTTTTTTTTATGGACGAGACAAAAAGCATTAGAGACACATGATTGATCGTCTGAAGAGGATCCCTCACAAGGATATCCTAGGAAAGCTTAGGCTTAGTTTTGATGGTCTGGACGAAGATGGGAAGGAATTATTTCTAGATATTGTATTTCTGGATATTGCATGCTTGGCTAGATATAATTTTCATTTTTGTGTGGAACTAGTTTTGAGAGATGCGAGCCGTGGTTTTCTAGTAGATTACCTTATTGAAAAATCTCTATTATCCATCAGCATACATAATAGTATCATGATGCATAATATGATACTAGCAGCAGAATATGGCTTCCTGAGGAGGTTTGTAATCGCTCTAAAAGAAAGTTGGTAAGCAATATTTAACGTAATTAATAATTTGGTAAGTTCTTACTGCTGTTAATTTTTGTTATATCATTTTTATTTGCTAGCCATTAAATATTTTTTCATTCTTTACGGATAACAGAAAAGGTGGAAAGCTTATGCATTCTAAAAGATTACTTTTTTGAAGATGATCTTGTCCACTATAGCAATATTTTCAAGAGGATGCAAAACTTGAAAGTATTCATAGTTGGTAATGGAGCTTTTAACTCAAATTGTGCTATCACTTATCTTTCATCCAGCCTGCGATTTATTCAGTGGCGGAGGTATCCTTCAATTTCATTGCCGGAGAGCTTTGAACCATTAGAGTTCGTTGTACTTACTTAACGTGAAAGTTGTCTTGTGGAACTTTGGCCAATACCAAAGGTATATTCTCTATTTCTATCATCAATACAACAAAATTAGAGTGTTTTTTCTAGGTTTAATGCTCATGAATTAATCAGTCTAAGATTGGAAGGCTACACAAAACAAGTGTTGTCATAATACACAATTAACATTAATATTTTTAATTTAGTAAGCACTCACTTGAAAAGTTGTGTTTTGGGAGAAACAATAGTTGATGCATGTAATTGTTTCAGCTTTTGGTATATCCTTCGATGTATCATGGATAATTTGCTATTTTATAAATATTTTTATGTGTTTTAAATGCGGTATCATAATTGAAAACTAGAAATCATGATAACAAATAGAACAATTTTATGTGAGCTATCATAAGTGAAACTTAAAATCATGAAATTCAAACTTGTACATCATAATGATTCAATATGTGGATTTTCAGTTACAAAACTACTAAAACTTTACACTTTCATTAGCATATGCAGCTAATTAAACTTTGACCGATATAGTTGAAAACATGAAGCCATATTTCGAGTTATGCATCATCCCCTCCAAAATTACAACAAAATGGTTACTTACAAAATTTGAGTACTAGATGAGCTTCATTATTTGAAGAAATTTTGCTTAAATTTTTTTTATATAGATAGATTATCATTTTGACATTGATTCGAGTTGGAGAGGAAAAATTGATTGACATGAAAGCAACTTTATCCCCTCTCTCTATATATAATATAATATAACATAATGTATTGTTAAAAGTGGAAAGCTTCAAAATGCAGAGTTATATTACCATTTTAACTTCACACTAAATAAAATATCTAATTAATCAAAATATTAAATAATATTAAATATATTATACTAAATACTTAAAGTTGAAATATGTTAAATCAAAAGTTGAATTAACTTTTATATGCAATTAAATGAGAAAGATATTAAGAGAGAGGAAAATGAAAAAATCATGGTCTCTAGACCCTTCCTTTCTAAAAAATTAAATTTTAAAACTCGTATCTTTTCATTTTCTCATGTTGAACGAAGGAAAAAAGTTGATCTTCAGACTATAAATTAAGACATTAGACAATATGAGATAAATCATAAGAAATGATAGTGTTCACTTGTTGATTTCAAAGAAGGTTCTTTTATTTAATTCCTTCTTCACGTATGTATTATCATATTTACTTGTATTTATGTTCGTTATTTGCTTCCTCACTCAGTTTTAGTGACATCATAATTACAGGTCAAGATATAACTATAATCATATATGATAAGTTGAATGGTTCATTATATTTATTTGATAAAATTCTCCAATCTATCCGGAACAAATTTTTTATGTTGCATAGTATTAATTTTTGAACTTTTAAAATTTGTTGATTGTATGAAAGATGTGATCAGTTCATTATTGCTTGGGATTGTACGAAACTAATCTTATACTAAATGGAAAAAGTTTATATGTTTATATGAGGTACATGAGTGAAAACTCATAATCCAATAGAGTAAATGAAATACATTCAAAGTGACCGTGAGTAAAAATTAGAAACCATGACAAGATAATCAAGGAGAATATAGTGTGAAATTTCATCAATTAGACATATTTAAAAGATTTAGATGGTAAGACAATTATGTATCTCAAAAGCTCTTTCCAGCATTATATCTCTCTCTCTTTTTTTAAATGGAAATAGAAATTGTGCAACTTGAAGCATTTGGATCTCAGGTAGCTGTGAGTTAATAAAAAACCCTAATTTTGGTGATATGCCAAACTTAGAGATACTAGGTTCTATGGGGTGGTGTGAATTTGGAAGAGGTCTATCCCTCTCTGAGACATTGCAAAATGCTTACTTATTTGAATTTGAGGGATTGTGTCAAATTTAAGATGCTTCCAAAATTTGTCTGCATGGAATCTCTTCAGTATCTTGATTCGTAAATGTACAAGCTTATAAGAATTTTCAGAAATCTGTGGAGATATGTAGCACTTATCGATACTCTATGTAGAATCCCCCTAGATAAGAAGCTTACCCCATATCTCTGCTGCCATAGATAGTTGGAATTGACTGATTGTAAGAAACTTGAAACACTGCCAAACAGCCTTTTTGAATCACAGCAATTGGAAAATCTTAAAATACTCAGATGCTCTGGATTGATAAAGCTCCCCATATCTCTTGGAGTTCAAAACAAGCTCTGTAGGTTAGAGATAGATGTGAGAACTTAAAGAAGCTTCCTAGCTCTATTCAGACAGAATCCCATAAAGAGCTTATGATATCAATTTCCCCAAAATTAGATACATTTCCAGAAATCCATGGAGATATGCATCTGTTGTGTGTCCTATTTCTAAATTCTACTGGGATAAGAGAAGTGCTTTCATCTATTGGGAATCTTCTTGTCCTAACTCAATTGTATCTGCCAAGTTGTGAAGACCTTGTAAGTCTACCAGACAGATTCTGTAATTTGATGAATCTTCGATATCTAGTGCTCAGCGGGTGCAAAAAGATAGAGAAGCTTCCAAAAAATATTAGTAATCTGCAAGAGTTACATATACTTGATGCGAGCAAAACTGCAATCTCCCAACCACCACCCTCCATCACTAAGCTTTGCAAACTGTGGAAGTTAATATTATCACATATTGAACAACAATTTCAGCATTCCTCAAACTTTGTCTTGCATCAACTATCAGCTACATTCTCCTTGACATCCCTTCATCTTCGTAATCATAACATATTGGGTGAACTTCCTGAGGATTTAGGATCTTTGCACTTTTTGGAAGAGTTGAATGTAAGTGGAAGCAATATTTCTTATTTACCCAAAAGCATGAACAAACTCTCATGGCTTCATCATCTAAATGTACAATTCTGTCAGAATCTTAATGAACTGGAAGGAGAGCTACCCCCAAATTTAAGGGATCTATGTATTTAGCCTTGAAGAGCATCAGAGATCTCGTAATTGATTATCTTAAATTGCATAAGCTCTGAATATCATACTATGAAGCTATTTCAAGTGAACAAGTTAATGCGTTCCTAGAGCATTTTCGTAGGACATGCATCCAGGTTCTTACCTATCCCACTCATGTTGAATATTCTCATCAAATTGATTTCAGGTAGTAATAATATTTAATTTATATTGCATACAGTGTAACTTTCACCAAAGGGCTTATTTTATCATTTTTTTCCCGAATTTAGAATTTCAGAGTCGTTTGATTATCTGTTTATAAATTAAAAAGAGATCTCAATTGATTTGAACACATCTTGGTATACCAATGAATTCATAAGTTTTTGGAGAAGTTGTGATCCGATTAGATAGGGCGCAAGATTAGAAGCTACATTGGTCTACAAATCTGACCCTAAAAGAAAATACTCCTTCAATTGTAACATCCATGCATATTTGGGATTGGCGGATTCCATTTGTTGCTTCTACATACCATATGAAACATTGATGGGATGCTTCTGGGAATAAACAAAGGAATAACCTAAATGATTATAACAAGCTAGAAGTAAACATGACAAGAACTCATATGTACAAGCAGGAGAAGAAAGAGCTATGTTGGGGAATTCGCCTAAAGTATGAAAAGGAAGCAATGACTGATATTGAAAAAGAGGAAGCAATGAGTGATGCAGATATCTGTTTATCACTTGTTTAACATCACAAATTTCAAATGATTTTCTTTCTTTTCTAATTTTTTTATCCAACCAAACATGTCTCATGAAATGGTATGGGAGAAATATGTCCTACATTGATGGCACAATTTATATGAATTCTTCTCAAATAAAATTATTTATATACCAGGAATTTGTATTGGTGATAAATATATGGATGAGTTTTTTAATTTATAATATTGGTGTTCGTGGAGGAATCAAATTATCCACCTTTATGAGGTGAGGGGTAAGTTAGTGTACATACATACCATCCTCTAATGATTTCACTTATGATGTCAGAGTCGTGATTAAAGGTTCTTGCAATCGGCCCCATCTTTTGGCTTTCACTCCAGTTTTAAAACTAACTAGACTAACCATGAATATGTGTTATGTACGTGCACATTCAATATTACACTAGGTAGGATTCATAATTCTTTTTTCTAGGTCTTATTTTCTCTGTGATTGTTATAACTTACTTATGCATAAACATATATCTAAGAAATTATTATATATTACTTTAATTAGGTAGATTTTTATTTTTTAAATTCAAAATATTTAAATGATTTTGTTGTCATATATATTGGTCAAACAGTTGTGGTACTAACACATTATATTTAGCAATTTAATAATCAATGAATTATTATATATTTTGACTAAAAAAAGATGAATGGTTAGTGGAAATCTTACAACTTCTGTGTGACGAGAGCCAACAACTAGCTAAGGACTTAGTTGACAATAACAAGGGTTTCGTGGGCCTAGTGAGTCTCATGTTAATAACCTCATGGCCCAAGAATTATTTGGAGATATATTGCTATAATAGTTGGAATGGACTAAAGCCCAATCTAGATAGGCCCATTTTGTAGATTGTATCAGTGGTCCAAACTTTCATCCCTAACCAGTGATTGTACCTTACGATACACCTTTACAAAATTGGCCTCATATTTTATTATATACCAATGGTGTACTTACAACTAATCGTGAAAAATTTTGAGAGTTGCTTAATAAAGTCTTTGGAGACTTTTGGAATTTTCATATTGGATCTCGTTTTTTTGGATTCTTCAACCATGAGGGAATGTAGTTTTGTATCAAGTGAAAATTAAATTGGGCCTTGATCCCAAAAATTTAGGATCCACGAGGAGTATCCCTCATAGCTTTGAGGATATATTGAGTGCATGTGTTTTGTTTATATTGGACGAAATTCGAAAGTAGTCCACAGGAGATGGGCTGAAAATGATTGAAGATGGGTTGGATTTGGCTGTGCTTTTATTATTTGGGCCTGGGCTTACAATTGAGCCAGTAATTCTCTATAGTAAGCCCATTTAATGTACATGCTATAGGAAAGGGGTTACCACTTTATTATTTAATTAAATAAGATATGCTTGGAGTTGTCAATTGATAATTTCTTATTGATTAGATTACTTAATTTAAATAATAGACACCATATATTATTTATTCTATGATTTTCATAATCTACAATATCGATATATATTATGTGTTATGTATAAGCTAACACTTCAATAAAAATTTAATATATTCACATAAATTCATATATATACAAACCTCCCCTTCAAATTAAATTGTGTTAAATGATAATTCAAAAATCAAATGTTTATGAGACTAAACTATATAAAGTATAAGAACGATTTTATTTTGACATTTTCCTTCACATAGGCCTCAACTAAGCAAACAAATGTGAATCTAACTTCTTATTTTATTTTTCTGAATGGCGGGTCAATTGATTGAAATGACGTCCAAGCCAATTGACAAGGCCTCAATCATTTTCATCTTCTCAGTTAACATAATCCAAGTTGAAAATGTTAGTTAAGAATTTTTTCGTTTTTGGAGATTTTCTCTGTATTTTTACATAAAAAATAATCAATAAAAGTGTTTTAATTTTTTTTCATAAGCATTCAATTAAATTAAATAGTACCATATATTTTAATTTTTTTATATCATCTAGGCTAGTTGATTTAATACAAATACTTACTTTTTAATTTTTAAATTTACTCAATACGAATAAAAAACTCAACTTCAATAAAGATTTTGTTGGGCTGTCAATATTATTTTTAAGAAAGAAAATTGATACACTTCTGTCAATTAATTTACACATAAAAATACAAAAGAAATTCAAAAAGAAATTATTTTTAAAAAACAATTGATGTTTATACATTAATTTTTAATCCTTTTTTCAGAAAATAAATAGACGCCAAGTTTAAAAATACAAATCTACAGTTGAAAAAAATCATAAAATTAATATTTTGTGTTTCATCAATATATAAAAAGCATAGTTAAAAGAACTTTTTTTTCGGTAAACAAAGTTAAAGAACTAAACTAGCACAAGACTACAATAAAGTATCGAAATGAAGACAAATTAAAAGAGCAAATTTAATTGAGCCAATCCAAACGGGCTCTTTTATAATTCTCGATGGTCAGCTTTTGGCTGCAATCTCTCCCTGATTGTATCAATATATGTCTTTGAGGTAAGCCTTTCTTTTCTACTTTTTGTGTGTTTTCTTATAAATTCTCAGAAATTTTTTCTTCAATTTCTAGGCAACGAATTTATATATCAATTTACAGAATAGTATGATTAAGTTAAAATGGGAAAACTTAAATTTCCTGCTCATTTTTTGTTTAATTTCTTTGTGCAATACTTAAAAAAAGTACGATTTTTTTATTATGAATTAGGCAGATCATGACAAGTTTCCCATGGAAGTTGAGAAAAGGTAAAATCTTACTCTTTGTTGGATAGTTTCTATTAGACTTCTTACACTTCTACTCTACCAAGGAACCAAGACCCTCAACACAGATGAACGAAGAAAGACAAAAAGTAAGGATATAACTGACTTAGATTAGAAACCCTTCTTGCTCAAGAAAGGTAAAATCATTACCTAAACCAAAGAATTTCAACTCAGATTTTTGATTGTAAACTCTTACAACTTTAAGATTGATCCGCAACCCCCTTTCCCCTTACAATTAAATGAACTCTCTTCAACCAAGTCGCACTGATCTTTAAGGAGAAAAATGATTGCAATCCCTTAAATCTTGAGGACTGATCCATAAGTCCTTTTTCCCCTCACAAGTAAGTTTAACCCACCAACTACTGTAAGTTAAGAACACACGCAAGAAAATGAAACTTTAAATCAACAACTCCAGAATGCTTTATAGAATAGGATCTGATTCACATTTAGAGCAAGGAAACAAGACTAAAGAAAACTAGAGATGAACACTTCAAGCTTCAATGTCATGGTTGTTTTCTTTGGTGTATTTCCAGAATGAAGAAGATGATATTTCAGTTGTGAGTGTACTGGAGTAGATGACCTTTTCTCTTATTGATTCATAATATATATCCAAGCCATTAATTATGAAATAACAAATTTTTGGATCCACTGAGAGCACACACTAGACTGCACTATTTGGTCGAATATCATTAGCCAGTAAACCTGCTCCACTACAAAAAATATTTATCATGCAGATATATATCCTAATATTTATGACTAAAAAAAGTTATCTAGACGAAAATCCTAAAATGCAAGAAAACTAGTGGCGGCGCTTATGGCCACATCCACTGTCGGTGGGGCTAGCCAGCTGAAGGTCTATCCAAAGCCACCAGATCAATTGCCAGTCTCGCATGCCAACCTGTTAAAATCAAAAGTGATTCAACCTGCAATGCCAGTTATTCCTATCAAGCTGGTTGTTATATTCTATGGGGAACCTAATATTACATGGAAATCATCCAAGGTGCATTCTTTAATTGAAAAAAAAAATCTTCAGTATGTCATTGTGAGCAAATTTTCTTATGGAAAATCGAACATTAACAAACTAAGAAAGTAAATTCCAAGTCAATGTGGAATAAAAACTGAGTGTACTATTCGGGTGCTAGATACAAGGCACATATTGATTCGACTAACTAATTTTGAGGATTAAGTGCATCTACTATCGATGAATGCCTTTTATATGAAATCAAGAGAGCAATATTGGCAGATGCAAACTTTGAAGTGGGATACATAGTTTGAGCCAAATGTAGAGACTACATTTGGGGTTGCATGGATATCCTTCCCAGATCTACCGCCAAACTTTTGCCAAGGAAGCTATTTTCTCAATAGTAACAGCAATGGAAAAACCTTTGATGGTAAATATGGCAACGAAAAACCTTTGATGGTAAATATGGCAACAAAAAATCAAACAAGGTCAAGTTGTGCAAAAGTAAAGGTGAAGGTGGATCTAACATCCAAAGTACCACAAAAAGAAAAAATTACAAAAGAAGATGATACAGGGGAATGCATGTCAAGTGGATCAAGGTAAATATGATCACATACCAAAGTACTATAAGGAATTTTGTTTACCATAACATGATAAGAATACATGTTGAACTCTACATCTAGAATTATATGAGAAAAAAAGGGAATGAAGACACACAAGAATCTGATCCAAAGAAAGAGAATAACCATAAGGAGGAAAAGAATGAAGAAAAAAAGAAGGCTTTTGGATAAATAAAATAAGCAAAAATGACTAAGGAGAACCAAGAACTTGTACAAGATGGACAAATATGGTCATATAGAAGGTAAATATGAGGATCTAAAGGATGACAATCAATATATATTACAAAGGGATGAAGAAGATACTGACAAAAAAAGGGAAGAAAAGGTCAAATAGAATTCGGTCAGTACAAAGGAATGGGTGAACAATACTTTTGGGAACGTCACGATCCGAACCTAGGGCCTAGACGTGACACAGCAAATGGAAAACCTAAAAGGACCTCAAACAAGCCTCTTAGCATATCATTACATATCCTTGATCACAGAAGCAATTAAACAACAACAAGAGAACATAAAATAAGGGTAAAGGGGCTAAGGGAGTATTTCATAGCTTAAAAACATATAGGAGTCAAGAGAATCAAGATCAAAGCATCATTACATAATTTTTCCAACAACACCTCTAAACTTAGAATTTGAGCGGGGGACAAGACAACTTTCCGGGCTCACCCTCATAGTCAAAAACATACAATAAAGGAAAGAGAGTCCTTGCATAACATAAGATCAAAAGATATCGTCCTCGGAGTTGAGGACTCACCAAACTTGCTTCAAAGATAGTACTAGCCACATGGAGGAAGAAGATGATCAAGTGGAGCTCCGGTTCCTAATGGGGTAAAATCATGTAGGCATAAAGTATGTGTTAGTACGTTTGAATCTACTAAGTATGTAGGATGCAATGTAATAAGAGATTGGCAACATAATCAAAACGCATACATATAGGCAATGGATGAGCATAGTAACAATATGGTATGCATGAATGATGTTTGAAGTAAAACATGCTTATATAGAATATATTACATGTGTAGGAAGAGACCATCATAATAGAGACCAAGGCCTACCATCCCTTTGGTGAGGCAATTGAGGTATAAACCCCTTCCCCCCTCCCTCTCAACATGGTTGCACGGGCCTACCAACCCCTGAGCAAGGCATTGAGGTACAAACCTCTCAACATGGTTGCATGGGCCTACTACCCCTCGAGTGAGGCAATTGAGGTACAAACCTCCCAACATGATTACACGGGTCTACCACCCCTTGAGCGAGGCGATTGAGGTACAAATCCCCCATCATGGTTGTTCGGGCCTAACCCCCCTCCCCTCCCTCAACGAGACATAGTTAACTTGCAACACTATAGATACTATTCATGAAATCAACACATATATACATTTCTTTCATTATCAAAAAGTCACTTAACTCATCTATCATACATTAGACCTTCAATAACTCAAGAATCCATAACCGGATATTTTATCAAACACTTGGCGGGTATGTAATACTAGTACAAAATTATGCAATTCAAGAGTGAAATCATATGACAAAAATCAATATAAAACCACCCACCAACACTTAGTAATAACCTTATGTAAGATACATCAAAATTCCTCATCAAATAACATAATGGATCATAGATTCACAGCTTAAAATATACTTAAACAGTCATAATTTTATGAAACCCTAATATAGTTTATAACCAAATTCATAATATGTCAGACCCACATGCAATTTAAGTAAAAAGAATGGTTAGGTACCATGGGTGAAAGAACCCAATGGTTGAAACCCATATACCTTAATTTTGGAGGTTTTCTTGATGAAGATTTGATTGAGAACGTGAAGCTTAAATGAAATCCTTAGATCCCGAATAAGATTGGAACACTTGAATTTTTTGTCAAATATTTGTCTAAGTATTAGAGAGGGTTATGGGGTAATGTGTTGAATGATATGAGATTGAGAAATGACTAAGTATAAGTGTTTTTACGCATAGGAAGGCTTAGGTCCAAGTCCCCAAAGCCTTGGACCGAGACTAGAAAAGTAGTAATAAAATCAACTACTCCATGATGGCTCCTCGTCGCGGAGGGAACGTGCACCCCCATTGTTTTGCACAAACTTGGGAAAATCAAATTTTGCTATGGAAGCAAAATCAAGATTGTATCCATTTTCCACTCAATGTTGCCCCCTGAACAAGAATATGAAGTCAGATTTTTTATATTATGCACGAATTTTGAGATATAAGGAAATTACAATTATGGGTATTTCCGTGGCACATTTTCGAGCACTTTTTGAAGTCGTTTCAATATCTCCCCCTTGGTAACATTTGTCACCAAATATCAAAGAAACGTATATAATAGAAGTAAACAAGATAATTCCAGCCCTCATAAGAATGCAAGAATGTACTTAAACATCATTTAATAAATCTCAACATAAGTGTCAAAATTACCATAAACTTGTCAATTTAAACATGAATGTATGCAAATGACATGAGGGCTGAAACGTAAGATTTGAAATCATGTAGGAGACTTAGATTAGTACCTTAGGCTTGACTAGAATGGAAGAGATAGGAATATCATTTTTGCAGGTCCGCTTTGGCTTCCCATGTGGCACTTTCAACTTGTTGATTCTTCCAAAGGACCTTAACGGAGGCTACATCCTTGTTCCTCAACCTCTTCACTTATCTATCCAAAATTTCTGTCGAAACCCCTCTTCATAAGTCAAGTTATCTTAAAAAACCTATAACATCCAATGGCACAATAATATTTGGTTCACCCACACACTTCCTCAACATAGACATATGAAAGACCGGATAAATCAAGTCCATTTCACTAGGCAACTCCAACTCATAGGGCACCTCACCAATCTTACTCAACACCCTATAAGGACCCATAAATCTTGGAATCAATTTACCCCTTTTACCAAAATAGACCACACCCTTCATGGGTGAAACCTTCAAAAAGACCCAATCACTAACCTTAAATTTAAGATCCCTTCTCCTCATATCGGCATAGGACTTTTGACGACTTTGGACTTTTTTCAACCTCTCTCTTATCAACCTCACTTTTTCTAAGGCCTCCATAACCAAATTTAGACCCAACAAAGTCATCTCTCTCACTTCACACCACCCAACAGGTGATCTACAACTCTACCATAAAGGGCCTCAAAAGGAGCCATACCAATGCTTGCATGACAATAATTATTATAAGCAAACTCAATCAATGGAAGATGGTCATCCCAACTACCTTTAAACACTAATACACAAGCTCTAAGCATATTCTTAAGAGTTTGGATAGTTCTTTCAGTTTGGCCATCCGTTTGAGGGTGAAAGATCGTACTAAGCTGAACCTTGGTACCAAGACCTCTTTGGAAGGACCTCCAAAAGTGAGAAGTAAATTGAGTACTATGATCTGAAATTATAGACAAATTCACCATTATGAATTTACAATCTAGCATACTCTTGGGCCCCATAAGTAGTCTTAACTGGTAGAAACTAAGCTGACTTTGCATTCTATCAACCACAACCTAAATAGAATCAAAACTCTTTCCAATTTTAGGCAACCTAATCACAAAATCCATGTTGATTTCGTCCCTCTTTTAAGTAGGAATCTTTATATATTGGGCTAGGCCACCCTGCATTTGATGCTTGGCTTTCACTTATTGGCAATTATGGCAACTCGGCACAAACTTAGCAATGTCTTTCTTCATACCATCCCACCAAAACACTTCCCTCAAATCTCTATACATCTTGGTAGAACCAGGTGAATAGAATAGGAAGAATTATGAGTCTCATCAAGAATATTCTCTCTCAAGTCATCAACACAAGCCACACAGAATCTACATTGGTACCTAAAGCACCATCTCCCCCTTGGGAGAAAAACTTGACCTTACCATCTCCACCAAGGCCTTCAATTCTAGCAAGGGGGGTCAAGATCTTGCCTTACCTTCACTTCCTCAATCAATGAAGATTTGAAACCATCAACCACCGCTACTCCACCATTGGCAACCTCCTCCAACCTAACTCCCAATCTAGCCAACCAATGGACCTCTCTAGCCCTCTCTTTGCCACTATCATCAATATGAGCTAGGCTACCCATAGACATCTTACTCAAACCATCAACCATAATATTAGCCTTACCGAAATGATAATGTACACTCATATCATAATCTTTAATAAGCTCTAACCACCTTCGTTGTCTCAAGTTGAGGTCTTTTTAGGTGAACACATATTAGATGCTCTTATGATCGGTAAACACATCAACATGCACTCCATACAAATAATGACACTAAAATTTTTAAAAGAAATACCACGTGGCCAATTCAAAATCATGTGTAGGATAATTCTTTTCATGCACCTTAAGTTGTCTAGAAGCATAGGCTATCACCTTTCCATTTTTCATCAATACAAAACCCGAATCAATTCTTAAGGCATCACAATACACAACAAACCCTTCCAACCCTTTTAGTAGTGACAAGATCGGAGTAGAGACAAACTTATCTTTCAAGATTTGGAAACTCTTTTCACACTCATTGGTCCACACAAATTTAGCCTTCTTTTGAGTCAACTTAGTCATAGGAGAAGCGATAGAACAGAACCCATTTATAAATTTTTGGTAATAACTCGCTAAGCCCAAGGATCCACCTTTATACCATCACCTGACATCACATGACCTAGAAAGTCAACCTCTTGCAATAAAAACTCACACTTCTCATACTTATTATACAACTTCTCTTCCCTCAATTTTTGTATGACCATCCTCAAATGACTTACATGCTCCTCCTCACTACGAGAATAGATCAAAATATCATCGATAAATATCACCACAAATAAATCAAGGTAGGGTTTGAAGACCCTATTCATAAGATCCATCAAGATAGTCGGTGCATTGGTCAACTCAAAAAATACAACCATGAATTCATAGTGTCCATACCTAGTCTAGAAGGTCGTCTTGGGAATGTCAAACTCCCTCACCTTCACTTGGTGATATCCGAACCAAATATCAATCTTATAAAAGTGACTAGCCCCTTGAAGTTGGTCAAATAGATCATCAATCCTTGGTAAAGGGTACTTATTCTTGATGGTGACTCTGTTAAGTTGTCGGTAAACAATGCACATTCTAAGGGACCCATCCTTCTTCTTCACAAATAGCACCAGTGTACCCCAATGTGATTGGCTAAGGCTAATAAAACTCATCTTCACCAAATCCCTCAATTGCTTCTTCAACTACTTTAACTATGTCAAGGCCATACGGTAAGGGAGAATAGAAATGAGTTGAGTATCGGGAAGGAGGTTTATACCAAAGTCTATTTTTGTTTCGGGAGGAACACTGAAAAGATCATTAGGGAAGACATCAAGAACTCATTAACCACTGAAATCGACTCTATAGAAAGGACCTTGGACTCAACATCCCTTACACTCACAAGATGATAGAGACACCCCTTAGAAATCAACTTATGGGCTTTAATGTAAGAAATAAATTTGTCCATGACCACCACATCATGACTCTCCCACTCAAGAATGAGTTCATTTGAAAATTAAAGTTTGACCCTATGAGTTCTACAGTCAATAGAAGTATAGTATGCCTACAACTAATCCATCCCAAGGATGACATCAAAATCCACTATATCCAACTCAACAAAATCACAAGGTAATAATTTTTGCAAAATATAAATGGGATAATTTTTATAGACTCTTCTAGCAATAATAGATGCACTAATGGGAGTAGACACTTCATATGGCTCACACAACAATTCGAGTTCAACATGATATTTTTTGGTAACAAAAGAAGTAAAAAAAGAAAAAGTAGCAGTCAAGTCTATAAATGCATACACATCAAAATCAAAGACTTTTAACATACTGTTAATGATATCGGACATCTCATCTACCCCTTGTCTCCCGCAGAGAGCATAGAACTAATTGTGCATTCGGGCACCACTTTGTTAGCCACCTCTCCTCCTAGGAACCGTATTAGTACCTTGTGGATGAACATCCTTAACCTTGTTCTGGTTACGAGGGCAATCCATCGCCTTATGCCCTACTTCTCCACAACTATAACAAGCATTAGTATCCCTCAAGCATGGGCTACTATGACCCTTACCATATTT
This sequence comes from Solanum sejunctum, assembly GCA_025642045.1. NCBI lineage: Eukaryota > Viridiplantae > Streptophyta > Magnoliopsida > Solanales > Solanaceae > Solanum > Solanum sejunctum. The sequence continues at coordinate 6,539,900 of JAOTQJ010000001.1, read as the reverse complement.
TAGACACATAGCATTAGGCACCGCCCCACCATTACCTTGGACCCTTGGATTGTCATTGGCAAACCTTCTATTAGAAGCATGAGAAGATCCTTGGCCTTAATAAAATTGGCTGCCTTTGAGACTTTGGAATTTACCATCAAAACGGGCCATTTTGGCCTCATTGCTCCTCTTTTTTCTAAGCTTCTCCCATTCCAATTATTTGGCATATGTCATTAGGTAGGACAAATCCAAGTTACTTATCAACATAGCGGCACGACAATCCTAATTAACCAAATTGGATACTCCCATCACAAATTTGTTCATTCTAGACCTTGGGTCGGCAACTAATTGTGGAGCATATTTGGAGAGTTGGTTGAACTTCAGCGCATACTCCCTCATACTTATAGATCCTTGCTTTAAATTTATGAACTCTATCATTTTAGACTCCCTAAGCTCAAGAGGGAAGAACCAGTTGAGAAATATCGCCTTAAACTCCTCCCAAAGGATCATATTGTTGTTCCCTTCTCCTCCTTCCATTGAGTAAAGCATATTTTGGCCACCTCTTTGAGTTGGTAGGTCGCTAACTCCACTTTCTCCTCTGATCTAACACCCATGATAGACAACACTTTGTACATCTCATCAATAAATTCTTGAGGGTCCTTATCCATCTTTGACTCATGAAACTCTAATGGGTTCATCCTCATGAAATCCCTTACCCTAGATGCCAGAGTAGGAGCATGAGGGGCTTGGGCCCCTTGGTTGATTTAATTAGTCATCGCTTGAGCTAGCATGGCAATAGGATCCTAAAACGTTTCATGAGTCAGTTATTCTTTGGGTGTACGAGCTCTTCTTTCTTTTGGGATAGGCACGATCTAGCATAACAACGAACATTCGTTAGGAGAAAGCGTTACCTCAACTCCTATAGTAGGACATGGATCAAGAAAAAGGGAAACATTTCCTAAAATGCCTCATAGCCTATTACTCATAGTTGTGGTGCACTTACAACCATGAATAAGACTCTAATCAATGGGGTGTTTGGATGCCAAAAACGATTAACAACCTAGTGCTCTGAAACCATATTTGTCACAATTTGAACCTAGGGCCTAGACGTGACATGGCAAATGGGGAATCCAAAGGGACTCCAAACAATCATCTTAGCATTTTAATACACATCCTTGGTTGTGGAAGCAATTAAACAACAACAAAAGAACATAAAATAAGGAAAGGGCTAAGGGAGTCTTTTGTAGCTTAAAAACATACAAGAGTCAAGAGAGTCAAGCTCAAAGCATCATTACAAAACTTGTCCAACAACACCTCTAAACTTGAAATTTGAGTGGGGCCAAGACAACTTTTTGGGCTCACCCTCATAGTCAAAAGCATACAATAAAGGAAAGAGAGTCTTTGCATAATATAAGATCAAAAGATATCATCCTCGGTGTTGAGGATTCACCAAACTTGCTTCAATAATAGTACTAGCCAGTGTAGAAGGAAGATGATCAAGCGAAGTTTCAGTTCCTACATGGTAACATCATGTAGGCATAGAGTATGCATTAGTACGTTTGAATCTACTAAGTATATACGATGCAATGCAATAAGACATTAGCAACATAAGCAAAATGCATACATATATTCAATGGATGAGCATAGTAACAATATGGCATGCACGAATGATGCTTGAAGTAAAACATGCTATGTGTAGCAAGAGACCATCATAATAGAGACCAAGGCCTACCACCCCCTTGGCGGGGTGATTTACATACAAAACCCTCACCTAACATGGTTGCATGGGCGTACCACCCCCCGAGCGAGGCAATTGAGGTATAAACCCCCCAACATGGTTGCACAAGCCTACCACCCCCCGAGCGAGGCAATTGAGGTACAAACCCCTCAACATGATTGCATGAGTCTACCACTCCCCTAGCAAGGTGATTGAGGTACAAAATCCTCTATACGGTTACACAGGCCTACCACCACCCCAGCGAGGCAATTGAATTACAAACCCCCCAACATGGTTGTTTGGGCCTATCACCTCCTGAACGAGGCATGGTCAAATTACAACACTATAGATACTATTCATGAAATCAACACACATATACATTCATTTCATCATGAAAAAGTTATTTAACTCATATGCATGCATTAGACCTTCAACAACTCAAGAATCCATAAGCGAATATTATATCAAGCACTTGGTGGATGTGTAATACTAGTACAAAATCATGCAATTCAAGAGTGAAATCACATGAGAAAAATCAACTTAAAACAACCCACCAACACTTGGTAATAACCTTATTCAAGATACATCAAAATCCCTCCTCAAATCACATAATGAATCATAGATTCATAGCTCAAAACATGCTTAAACAGTCACAATTTTTTAAAACCCCAATATAATTTATAATTGAATTCACAATAAGTAAGACTCATATGTAAATCAACTTAGAATATGCAATTTATGTAAAAAGGATGGTTGGACACCGTGGTGAAAGGACCCAATTATTGAAACCCACACACACCTTAATTTTGGAGGTTCCTTGATGAAGATTTGATTGAGAACTTGAAGCTTGAATGAAATTCTTGGATCCAAAATGAGATTGGAACACTTGAATTTTGGGTAAAATATTTGTCCAAGTGTTAGAGAGGATTTTGGGGAATCTCTTGAATGATATAAGGTTGAAAATGACTAAGTATAGGTGTTTTTACACATTGGAAGGATTAGTCCCAAGACCCTAAATCCTTGGACCGAGATTAGAAAACTAGCAATAACATGAACTACTCCGCGATGCTCCGCATCGAAGAGGGAACGCGCACCCCACTGTTTTGCACAAACTTAAAAAAAAAATTGCTATGATTGCTCTAAAGTCAGGGTTATACCCATCTTTCACTCAATTTTTCTCCGTGAACAATTATATGAAGTCAAATTTTTGATATCACGCATGAATTTTAAGATATAAGAAAATTACAGTTATGAATATTTCCTAGGTACATTTTCGGGCACTTTTGGGGATCGTTTCACTGCAAGCCCAACAAAGTAACAATGCAGTTGAACCAACAAATAATAAAATTCAGGAGAATGAGAACCAATCAAAAGAATATGGAGGGATGAAAATCATAATCAAACGGCCAATGATATAAAGAAACAGCAGTAAGAGGATTAGGAGAAAGCATTTGAAGGCACTATAGTGATGTATAATGGGAATAATAATGATATCACCCTCATTAGATATCCACAGGGAAATTCCACCAATTAAGGAGGAAAAAGGAGATGGCAGTATGGAGAAGAAGGGTACAGAGGTGGAGAAGGTGTAGATGATCGAGGTAATAACAAATATATCCATTCAAAGAGATTTATCTCCTAAATAGTTAGGGAAACTAAAGGAGAAATTATCCAAGACCAAAAATTTAGCAAGTAGTGATGCGAGTATTGTTGCTAGTTAGGTAGCATCAAGGCAATCAAAGTGGACTATCATGAAGAATCTTAAATATCTATGAAGGCCCTCATATAGAATATTAGATCAGTAAACACCCAGAAGATATTTATTGGATTGATTAATCTTCACAAAAGAAATCAATTTTATTTTGTTGGTTTGATAGAGCTATTTAAAGATAGAATGGATTTGAACATATTTAAGACGAGGTTAGGTTTAAATCAATCATTTTTTAATACTAATGGGCAAATTTAGGCTTTTGTAGATGAATTACTAGAGGTTGAAATCATCAGGGATGAAGAGCAGCAATTAACACTGTATTTGTCTAACCAAGGAAATGACAATAATGTTTGTATAATCTTGGTCTATGCAAAGTGTATCCAGGTCTACAGGCTCCATCTATGGGAATCTTTATATGACTTTTCAGGAGCGATAGATAGTCCTTGGCTTGTTGGGCGAGATTTTAATATCATATGCAATAAAGAAGAAAAGTTATAGGGTAGACCTGTCACATATTCAGAAACTAGGGGCTTCACACACTGTCTTAATGTATGTAATCTGGAGGATGTAGGGTTCCAAGGAAGCAAATACACTTGGTGAAATGGAAGAACAAATTATCAGTGCATTTTTAAGAGGCTGGATATAGTGGTGTGTAAATAACAAAATGATGGAGAATTTTCCACTAATTAAAGTTGAAAATCTCTTGAGAAAATGATTCTGATCATACACCCTTATTAATATATATAGATACTGTGCAGGAAGATGTGGTTAGGCTATTCAGATTTCTTAATTTCTAGATAAATGAGGAATCCATTAAAGATGTTGTTAAAGGAAATTGGACAACAGACTTTGAAGAAAATCATTTTCTATTATTCCATCATAAGTTGAAGAAAGTTAAGAAAGATTTGGCTAAATGGAGTAAGGAAACCTATGGTAACATTTTTCAAAAAATTATAACTCTTGAAGAAGTAACCAAAGTTATGAAAATGAAATTTGAAGTAAACCCAATTGAGAAAATAGGGCAAAACTTCACAAAACTCAAGCTGAATTGAGAAAGCAATTTGCCAGAGAGGAGGAATTCTAGAAAATAGAAGGCAGGAATGGAAAGGTTTAAGGATGATGAAAGAAACATTAAATTGTTTCACATTATGGTTAGAGGTAGAAGAGCAAGATTAAAGGTCAAAAGAATTCAAGATGATGAAGAGATTTGGCTGGAGCAATAGGAAGATATATCAAGAGCCAGTGAAGTATTTTATGAGAAACAATTCACAAAGTAGACAGATTATGAGGACTATAGCATATTGAAGGAGTTGCAATGTGTGGCTAATAAATTCATGAATGAAGAGTTGCAGAGAGTACTAACCCTAGAGGAAGTGAGAGAAGCAGTAATAGGACTAAATAAGAGTAGTGCAGAAAGCCTGAATGGGATCACAAGGGTTGTTTTTAAAGAGGTTTGGAATATGATCAAAGATGATGTATACCATATGCTAAGAGCTTTCTTTGAGGGAGATCGAGGAACTGCCTAGGTTTGTCACACATACAAATTTAGTACTTTTATCAAAAAAACTAGTGGTGAATGCTTTCTTTGATTTAATACCTATTCCACTAAGTAATTTTGTGAATAAGATCTTTTCCAAAATTTTTCATGAAAGGATCAAAATGGTATTACCTTTGATCATATCTCAGGACCAAGCAGGATTTGTTCAAGGGAGAAGCATCACCGAAAATATTCTCATGGTTCAAGAAATTATGTCACAAATAACAAAAAGAGGAAAAGTTCCTAACTTAGTGATCAAGCTTCATATGATGAAGGCTTATGATAGAGTTAAGTGGATATATTTGACAAAGGTGTTGAGAAGAATTGGCTTTGGTGAAAGGCTTATTGACATGGTTTTTAGGTTGATTTGCAACAATTATATTTCATTCTAATTAATGGTCAACCTAAGAGCTTTTTCAAATCTTTAAGAGGGCTAAAGTAAGGAGATCCGCTATCTTTAACTCTTTTCATCATAGCAACAGAGGTAATGTCTAGATCCCTAAATAGTCTATTGAAAAGAAGAGATTTTAAGGCACTTGGCCTGCCTAGGGATAGCCTAAGGTTAAATTATCTCGATTTTGCAAATTACATGATTATTTTATGTAAAGCAGTGGCGAGAACTATGCAATTGGTGAATGAAACACTGAAAAGATATCAGGATGTCTCTAGGCAGAAGATCAATAAGGAGAAAAGTATTATATACCTTCATTATAGTTTGGTACAAGGGGAAGCAATTGTGGCTGAGGTAGCATTAGGGATTTTAAGAAAAAATTCTCTTTCAGTTATCTGGGATGCCTAATATTTTGCAAAAGAAAGCAAAAATTGTACTATCAGCAGCTAATTAATAAAATTTGGTTAGAGTTACAAGGGTGGAAAGGTAAATTATTATATTATGGAAAAGGGCAGTACTGATCAAGCATTGTTCTTCAAAGTATTTCAATTCATTGCTTGTTAGTCATGAACCCTCCTAAAGGAGTTCTAGAACATATTCAAAAGATGATAGCCCAATTTTTCTGGAGTAATTGTATTGGAGAAAAGGGAGACACTGGAGATGGTGAAATAATCTGTGCCTACCTGAAGAAGAAGGGGGATTAGGGTTTAGGTCAGTACATAATATCTCTACTGCTCTCTTTTGCAAACTTTGGTGGAATTTCAGAGCAAAGAAGTCTATGTGGAGTACATTCATGAACAACAAATATTACAAAGAAAGAATGTTAATGAGATTTTCTGGAAACATGGGTGTGGTGGATCTCAAATGTGAAAAAAAATACTGATAGCAAAAGATCTCATAGAACATCAGATTCTATGAAAAGTAAATGGTGGCAATGCAATAGTGTTTATGACAGCTGGACAGGATTGGGAGATCTATATAATATGTATTGAGGATGACACAAGCATTGAAGATCAGAGAACTTGTTATGGATGGTGAGTGGAATGTCTAGTTACTAAATGAGTTATTTTAGCATGACATTATTGAGCATATTGTCAATAATATCATACCACTAAGGGAGAAAAGGAGAGAAGATAAACTTTGTTAGATGCTAAAAGCTAATGGGAGCTTTTCTGTCAAATTTACCTGGCATTATATCAGGCATAGAGAGGACAAAAATAGAATTTTTAAAGGAATATGGACAAAAGGAGTGTCATCTAAAATGGCATTCCTAATGTAGAGATTGTGAAAACAAAAAGTACCAGTGAATGATACTTTGAGAAGATGGGGCATTGAAGGACCATCTAGATGTTGGTGCTGTGAAGAGGCTGCCTAAGAAATACTAACTCATGTGTTTCAAAAATTTCCTATTGCTAACAGGACTTTGTCCTACTTTTGTTCTTTTGCAGATTTACGCATGAATGGACTACCTCTAAAAGAAGTGATAATGCTATGGCTAGGTACTAGGGGTAGAAAAGACATGAGATCATATTTTAAAGATATACCTAGCTTTATAATATGGGAATTATGGATGAGGAGGAACAAGAGGAATCATGAAGGAAAGACCACTTCTCCAACAAGAGTAATTTACAACATCACAAGGAATATATTGAGGTTGATCTAGGTGAGAAGACCCAATTTTCAGCAAGCTAATTGTTGGCTAGAAATCCTACTGAAGCTGGAGGAATATAATCCTAAATTAAGGGTACTGATGATAAAGTGGGAGCTACCTCATGAACAATGGATCAAATACAACACAAATGGGGCTTCAAGGGATAATCTAGGGGCTAGTTCATATGGAATCTGCCTAAGGGATCAGAATGGTGACATTATGTATGTAGAGTGCAGTACAATAGAAGAAACAATTAACACTCTGGCAGAAGTCAAAGCTATTCTACAAGCATGCATACGTTGTAGAAAAAGCAATCATAACCAAGTCATTATTCAAACAGATTATGTAGTGTTGTGAAAAATATTGACAGATATGTGGACAATTCCATAGATGATAGTTGATATTGTATAGGAAATCAAAGAGTGTATGCATAAGAAAACACACAATTTTCAGCATATACTAAGCGAGAAAAATTAATTAGCAGACTTTCAAGCAAATAGAGCAATTGATAGGGGAAATGCGAAATTCACAGACTTTGGAAGTCTAGATAATGAAGCTAGAAAGATAATCAACAGTTATAAACTACAAAGCCCATATGTAAAGGTATCTCCTAAGAGGGGATAAGGATAGGAATATAATAGCCAAATTTATTATAACAGCATATTTACATGGTCTTTTTTTACCGCAAAAGATACGACAAGCTCCTTAACCCTATTCACAGTCAGCCAACAAAATAGGACTCAGCAAAATGAGCTAGTGCCCTAGATGAAGCCATTCACTAGTTACTATGGTGGTATGAAGCTACCCTTATACTTTATCACGGCACCACCTGTGTAGCAAAGAGAAGCATCAGAAATCAGAAAAGGTGAATGAATATGCAGTGAACAATTGACTCACCAGGTGAAAGACTCCAAACATGTGCAACGGGTCAAGGGAATGGACCCCTGGCCTCGGATGTCCATATAAAGAACACGATGAACATAAATACCCTCTTTAAATTCTATTCTAATGGACTGAAATATCTTTTATAAGGAATCGGAGGAATATGCAATAATTTTTTTTCGAAAATCCCCAACGAAAATATCAATAGCAAAATAGATAGAGCAACCCATGATACTGAAGAACACAACTACCAGGAAAAGGAGAGAGGAAGATGTAAGGATGGAAATGAAAAAAAATGCAAGAATGGAGATGTAAACAAAGACTTCATAGTCTCAATTTTGATAGCGGTTAATGGAAGAACCAGACGAGACACAAGGCGCCTTGATGTTGCAGACCCACAAGAGCAGTTGAAAAAAGGTGACATTCACTCATAGAGTAAACATCAGCGAGACAGAAGGGATGAACTAAGAGGGAAAGAAACAGATGGAAATAGGAAACCCTACAGACATGACTTATTTTTATACAGTGTAAGTGTTTTGGGCTTGCTCCGATTTTGGGCCAAGCCATTTGTTTTGTCGTATAATGAATTGGAGCTAACCCAATTTCATTTGTAGCGTTGTTTATTAATAAAATCCTAAATAATTAAAAAAATACGTACTAGAGACCAATAAACTCTCTCACTAAACAATTTGTCATATTTTTTCAATTTTGTTCATGGACAATGGTTTTAGATGACCTAAGTTCTAATACTCATGATGCTCTCATCGTGATTAAGCACTAATAACAGAACTACCGTATTTATTTATTATCCACTATATGTAGAGAAATTCAATTACCTAGTCCATCAAATATAGCCTTTGAAATCATAGATGGATTTAAAATTTGAAGTTTATGGCTTACTATAGCCCTATCAAATTATTGTACAATAATGATTGAACCTAAAATTACAATAATAATTAAAACTAAAATAAACTATGTATATAAAAATACAAATACATATTTTAAACAAAAATTTATGAGTTCACGTGGACCGCCATATCATTTGCCCCTGTTTCTAACCAGGCCAGTTCAGATTCATGAACATACAAGCAAAAGCCATGTATATCCAATATGATTTGATTAAGTGATAAATCACCAGGGACTCATTATGTAATATTTAAACCTTCACTTGCCCACTTTCCACATTGGTTACCATTATGCACTCTCTCCAGATCTCAGTTTTGTACAAAACCCTAATTTATAAGATGCATGCATCTGCCATATATCACACAATTAACTCTTCAATATATGATTTTTAATTTACATTTTTTAATCTGATGGTGTCCTTAGTTAGTGGTGATTATTAATCGATCTTAAGATACAGAGGATCATTTAAAAATATATTTAAACCCTCATCTTTTTATTATATTTATTTCTTCATATTTTGAATCTCTTAGGTGAAACTTCGCTCTGCTATTGAATAGTTATTGACAGATTTAGAATTTCGAATTTTATGAATTCCTAAAGATATTTAAAAAAAACTGTTGAAGAATGAAAAAAGTCTCACATTGGTGGTTAATGATATGAGTGGACTCTTTATAAGGTTTGAACAATTCTCTTTCTTTTTAGCTAGTGTGTGAGTTATGTCTAAGATCTAATTTTATAAAAACAAAAATGATTGAGTTTAAAAAGTAAAAAGTTACGGAACAAAGGGTGTGATCTAGTGTCACTAGGGCAGACACATACACTATATGAAGCTTTTCTTAACCACTAAACTAGTTATCTATACTTGTTATTATACTTAAAATACTTATTAATTGATAGATATTTTTAATATAATTACAGCGACCCAGAAAAAGTTAACTGGATTTGTGGGAACTTTAGAATATTATAACATAGTTTAAATAGTTCAAATTGCGTTACATGCACTCACGTCCACTATAAAATGGAGCCGCCATACATCACAGCACTTAGTTCATATAAATTTATATTATATTCCTCAAATGCCCTCTTAAACACTTATAAATTAGGGTTGGCTTACTATGCATTCTTATCAACTAAACTTTTCTAGCTAAATCAGAACCACGTATTCTATACTTTTGAAACATGAGGAACCCATGCAATGTTAGTTTGTATTCTCTATTTGTGACTCTCATGATCCTTTTTGTAGTTGTAAATTCACAATTAACAAATGATTTTTATGCAAAAACATGTCCAAATGTCCTTAGAATTGTTCGTAAAGAAGTCCAAAACACGATCAAGAATGAAATGAGAATAGCTGCTTCTTTACTTCGCCTTCATTTTCACGATTGTTTTATCAATGTGAGTTTTTTAAAGGCACTCTTTATGAGCTTTCCTACGTTTTAATTAAGTAAATCAGTCTTGAATAAAGATAATAATTTTTACGTGGAAAAGGAACTGCTCTCTTCATCTAAATTTATATGGTGTCGTTTCACTTATCAAGAAAAATAGAAAGGCTTTAATCAAACAAACTTTAAATATTTATATGAGTAGTGACTATGAATTATTTCATTAATAATAAAATAAAAAATTTAAAGTTGAATTATTTTTATTATATAACGACAATATTCTTTTTTTTAATGAATTAAAAAGAACTATATTGCATTAATTAGGACAGGTGGAGTAATTAATAATGTTTTTATATGGTAATTCTTGCTTACCTTATCCATTATTGAATATATTCATAGTATAATTTTTAATTTGTCATATTTAAATTTCCGGTAGAAAGCCCTGTTATAACTATCATAACTTGAATTTAACAAATTATTAATAACATGTCACTTACAAGGCATTTAAGAAAGAAGAAAAAAACTTATACTATTTCATTTAATTTTCTTTAGGTTCATTCGTTGTCTTTTTTTTTTAATTTTGTGGTAGTAATTCAGTCTTATCAAATTCCAATATGCAAATCCCCATCACTTTAACCTAGCTTTTTTGGGAGAGCAAGAGATAATAGCGAAGTCAGAAATTTTGTTAAGGATATTCAAGATTTAATGTATGAGTACTAAAAATAATTTGTGACATATATACTTTGTACAATTTTCTATATATATACTGTATAATTTTTTTGAAGAAGGATGTTCGACTGATCATATTTATATTGTGATAGAAACTAAAATGTTGATTATATATTTACTTGTAGGGATGTGATGCATCAGTGTTGTTGGATGGGAATAGTAGCACAAGTGAAAAGTTTGCTGCAGGGAACTTGAACTCTGCAAGAGGTTTTGAAGTAATAGACAATATTAAGAAAGTTGTCGAAGATGCCTGCAGTGGAGTTGTTTCTTGTGCTGATATTCTTACTATTGCTGCTAGAGATTCAATCCTACTAGTATGGTCCCTTTAAACTACTTTTGTTTTCTTAATTAATTTTTTCATTTAGTTTGTTTAAAAAAGAATTATTTTATTTTTTTACAACGATTTAAGAGCGGAGGACCAACATGGAAAGTGAAATTGGGAAGAAGGGATGGATTAGTTGCTAACATATCAGGAGCAAACTCTGGACTTCCAGCTCCTTTTCACTCTCTCAATACTATCATTTCCATGTTCCAAGATGTTGGACTCAATATTACTGATGTTGTCACCTTATCAGGTAATATACTGTTTCAACTTCACTCAAAAAAACATCATATTTAATTTTATTTTTTGTTACATTTTATTATTAATGAAATGATTTATTACCACGCAATAATTTTATGATTTCTGTTGTATGACAAACTTCAAAAGTACCCTTCTTTTTGTTCTTAGGTAGATTTTGTTCTTAACTAAACACTATCACATAAACTAAAATAGAACAAGTAAATACTGCTTTCTTTTTTTTTTTGTAGCCTAATACACACGTGTTTATGTATATCTTGACTTCTTAGCATCGGATGCTACTCCTTCTAATCTAATTGATATGATTTACTTTTAGTCCATCTAAAATATGACATACTTCAATATTTGGTAAAACTTAAACTTTAAATGGTTATGACTTACTTTAGATTACAAATTCTAAAAGTCAGTTTTTCTTTCTTAAAACTCTATATCTAGTCAAACTAAAGAAATATCACCTAATCTAACATATATACTAGGGTGAAGTTTTTTTTTTTTTAACACAAATTGTACACTTACTGATGAAGTTTAATTTCATAATAGGTGCTCATACAATTGGGATGGCAAAGTGTGCAACCTTTGACAACAGATTAACAAACTTCAATGGGACAGGTGGACCAGACCCAACCCTAGACAGCACCCTAGTCACTGAACTTCAAAACTTGTGTCCTTCCACAAGTGATGGAAACAACACAGCACCTCTTGACAGGAACTCCACTGACTTATTTGACAATCACTACTTCAAAAACTTGCTCATTGGAAGAGGGCTTCTTCAATCTGACCAAATCTTGTATTCTAGTGATACTTCTCTAACAACAACTAAAGCATTGGTTGAAACTTATAGTAATAGTTCTAGTGCCTTCTTCAATGATTTTGTCAATTCCATGATTAAAATGGGAGATATTAGCCCTCTCACTGGATCTAATGGAGAGATTAGAAAGAATTGTAGGGTAATTAATTCAAACAATTAGTCTATCTTGTTTGCAATGTATAATTTGTAAGTGTTTGAATGAAGGTTCTTATAATTAATAATAAGATAAAGTGTGAGTTGTTACTATGATTAATTTGTCTGTTATAGTCAAGGTGATTGTTATTTATTACTACCACTTTTCTTTTTGTAGAACACTCCTATCATATATTGATCACCAAAAAAGAAAAATTAGAAGGGTAAAAAACTTAAGGAGTTAGTGGCAAAGTTAAAATTTTTGTGAATGGGGTTTAACATAAAGAAATTAAATAAGTTAAAAAATAGAGCAAAACGGGTCGGGGAAGAAAAAAAATAACCTTAATCTACTAAATTTAATTTGTCTTGTCATGTCGCGTTTAATATTTTTCCTGTTTTTACTCTGCTCCATTGAATCTTCTTAAAATATTCGTGATTTTTTTTATTTTGTAGTGTTCTAGCTACTTTATTTTGAATATTTTTAAAATTCTAAATTAACGTTTGTTCAATCATATGTTACTTTAAACATTATCAAGATTCTTTAAAAATATGTAGGCATTGAATTACTAATATTAAAATGCATATTAAAAAGGTAAATAAATGGCATCGCCAATTTTTAGTTTGTATAATTTATAAAGTTTGCCATTTGTAAAATAAAATAATGAATAAATTAAATAAGTTTAGTTTATATCTCTTTCGAATAAAACTGGAAAAAAAATATCATGAATATTCTTGTATTTTAAATTTCTTCATTCAATTTAATTTTATTTACTTTTTTTAAAAAAAAAAAGTTATCTCAGCAATTTCAAGTTTAAGAATAATTTTTATTTTTCAAAGAATTCTTTGAATTAATATATAAAAGGAAAGTTACGTAAAAATAAAATGAGCAATACAAAATGAAAAGAATAAAATGCAAAATTAAAAATAACGTGTCTAATAAATTGAACAAATAGAAATTAAAAAGGAAAAATAACATAAAAAATAATAAAAAGAATAAATAAAGCTTAATGTTGAGTCAAATCATGAAATTGAAATTTTGAACCTAAATAATGAGCCCATCTCCGCTTTGCAATTGGATTTCCAAGAGGAAAAAAAGGGGGAGACGAAAACATTCTTGAAGGAATCAAACCCAAAACATTGAAGAGATTGCTAACCCCCTTGACCACTGAGTTAGACTCTATTTTTAAGTTCAAGGGATTCATTTTAATATATATCCTAATTGAAATAAAATTTGACTTTATATATATATAGTGTAATTTTTTTGATAATCCATTAATCTCCATATAGATCTGTCCCTAGAAGGGGTACAAGTGTAACTTATCATGATGAAACAATTTAATGATGTGAAATATTTACTCTATTTATTTAATTTATTTGACTTAATTCGTAGCACAATGGTTGAGCTAACTAATTTTTTATTTGAAGCAACTACTAATTGACGTGTCTGATTCAGTTGCTTAATTTTACTATATAAGTTTTATTAATTATTTATTCATTTATTTCAACTATTATTTTACAATATTACTCCTAATAAATTATTTTTCTAGTTGCTTTAACTGTAATTATTTTAAATCATGTAAATACTAAAATTAGTATAAAATAAATACATAATGATAAATTAATTTTTTTTTAATTAGACAGATAAAATTAAATAATTATTTTAATATCTTTCAATAATTATATTTATGTAATGCCGATAAATTTTTTTTTAAAAAATAAAACTTTCTAAGTTGTTAATTATTAGACTTATGGTCTCTACATTTTATTTTACTCTCTCTGTCACAGTTTTATGCAGCACTGATGAAATTTTAAAAATTAAAATATTAAATTAACAATTATTATGACCTATAGTACTTTTTACATCATTTCAAGTAATATACGTAAATTTTTTGGTTTATTTATACTATATATTTTTTTTCTAGAAGTACCCTTTTTTGGCACTAATATAATCATTGGACAATATTAAAATAATTATTTAATTTTATCCATTCAATTTAAGAAGGAAGAGTTAATTTATAATTTTGTGTTTATTTTATCCTAATTTTAACATTTACGTGACTCAAAATAATTGATTAGGACGATATCATAAAATCAACATTGGAACAGTTGGAAAAATAATTTATTAGGGCTAATAATACTGTAAAATCATAGTTGACACTCAAAATATTTTTAAAAGGTTAAATTAAAAAGTCTAAGAAATACTTTTATGGGTCTATATAATAAATGAGAAAAAGCGTATAACTCAAACAGACATGTTGACGGAGAGTTGTTTGCTATTTGCTCATGCAGAAAACCTTACACCCTCAATAGTTCATATATAAAACTCAATAAATTAAAATAGTTTAGATTTATTGTCAACATTTAAAGCAGTAAACTCCATTATTTTTGCCATATGAAAAATGTGATTTTCAGATCACTATATTTTCCTTTTTTTTTGCCCAGTTATACTGTATAAACTTTTAGCTTGTACTATCTACATTTCAGAATTAAAAATCGAGAAGGATAAGAGAAAAGATTAATAAAATATTGCAAAATGAGAAAAAGATTTCTTATTAAAAGAAAAAGAAGAAGAAGAAAAGGTAGGGTGAGGCAAGGGAAATTTCAATAAAATGCTAACCAGGACATGACAAAGGCTAGTTAAAAGTTTAGCCAAACCCAGTCATATGAGATAATCCTATGTAATGCCGTTTAAATAGGTGACTATAACATATCTAAAGAAGCAAAAGGAGCGAATAAATCTTTTTCTCTGGAAAGTCTACATTATTTTGTACTAATATTGAAAAAAGGGGAATATCCTACAGGATGAATTAGTTAGCTATCTAATCTTTAATCTTATTTCTGAAGATTTAATATAGTCTCCTTCCCTATTTCCCCTTCTCAATCTCAATTTATCAAAAAAGTAAAATTATAATGTTAAATGGGCATGCGTTGAAATTAAGAATATTAAAATGGTTTAAACTAGAAATTAGGTTGGGTTATGAGCCATCCAAATTTACTTTGGGCTCAAAACATTGAGTTTAAACAAGCTAAAATTTAGATTGGATCATGACCCACCCAATTCGATTCACTCAATCTCAATAATTTTAACGTATTATTATTTTCTTTTTATACCCACAATTTGAATTCAATTCAAAAAAATAAAAATAAAAAATTACAAATAAATAAATAAATTATAGAAAATATAAAATACATAGAAAACATATCTTATATTAATCACTACCAAAAATATGTGTGTTAAAGACAATTACCTAAATCATGGCTAAATGAAGACTTAAATGTGCTTTTTTTTCTACGTATTAAAATTTCACGCTAAAAAAGTGTGACTAAGTAACGCGGGTACTATTTATTTCCCTCCCTCACTTTTATTTCATTCCCCCCCCCCCCCAATTTATTTATCTTATTATTTCACCCATCAGCAAAAAACTC
>JAOTQJ010000001.1:6499124-6509502 GCA_025642045.1 Solanum sejunctum | reverse complement strand
GACCCTGACAATCTTTCGACAACCAGCCTTAAATCCTGACTTACAAGCTGCAAAACAAACATAAAACCTCTGAAATCTCATCGGCTTATTTGGAACCTCATTTGGAGTTAGTTTCATGAAAACAGAAGTTCCAGGATTGGTTCGAACAATTTCATTACAATAATTCCATGATATACTAAACTGGTCATTCATATTCCCATTGATCATTGCAATAGCCTTCTCCTTTGCTCTTCTTGCTTGATGTATACTCACATGCAACTTTAACTACCTATTTAATGTATCTCTAAATTCTGATATTTTCCAATTCTTATTTGATTTAATTCTATCAACATACTTCCTTGCAATCCAACTAGAATTAATGGTTTTGTTGTTATAGTTCCACCAAAAACAACTATACTCAGAATCAAACGTCTTTATTTGAAAAGTAGTTTTGTCCCTTTGCATTAGTGATCCCAATATCTTCCACTTACAAGCATCACTTCTGCATTTGGCCCTAGCTCTTTCTTTGTCATCTTTGATCCACTGAATTGACTTTCCAATTTTCACTTGATTTGCAATCACCGCTTTCTTGAATTCTTTTTTGTTATCAAATACCATTTCTAACTCTAATTCGGGTGTAAGAGCATCTGTTTTTGAGTTGTACTTTGGAAAGTCACAATCTTAAAATTCAGAATAACAATCACTATTCAAACTCTTTGTATCATCAAAATCTACACAGTCTGAGTCACTCTCCTCATTCTGCATCTTTCTATGCATTTCTTCACTTACATAATTTTGTATTGTGTTATTTTTCTTCTTTTCCACATTTATATTATTCCCAAAAGATTCAGCTGAAGGATCAACATTCTTTAAAAATAGTAGATCATCTTCTTCCAAAGAATAATCAGAATCATCAAAATCCTCATCATCAAATTCATCATCATGTGCTTCTTGTCTTTTGTCGCAAAGAATTCATGTTCATCTCATAGCAATATTGATTTATTATCATCATGATAGAAATTCAAATGTTTTGGAATGCAAGTAACAACTTTAGCAGCTTCCATATTACTCCCAACTAATCGAACCTTATAAGATGTTAAACCATATTTGTGCCAAGAAACCACAGATTCCTTCTCATAACCACATTGCTCGGCCATATTCTTAAAATCTGTTAGATTAATCATTGTACTGTTGACATAGTCAAAATATTCAATTTTTCCACCTATATAGACTCTTCTTGAACTACGCACAAATGATCCACCATGGTATACTTTAACCGTAAAAAATGATGACTCATTTATGGAATTTGCATATAATATCAACAATGTAGAAATTATTACTTATATAATTGTAATATAAATCTTAATATATATAAAGCCGACAAAGAACTTCAGTTGCTTTCAAAGCCTTAATTTCACTTAACGCCGCTCCAACTTCTCAATCCTTCTTTGATGAAATTCACGTAAAGAATTGACATTCAATAGCTAAATTCCACTCTTATATCCATACATAGTATGTTATAAGCATGCATATATACACGTCTAAGCTTCTGATTAGACAGTTACTCAAAATTGATAGTCCTAAGCCAAGAAAACCATATAATGGCTATATGAAACTGCAAGGTTACCTAATCAAAAACAACAACTACGCCTCAATCCCAAATAAGTCGAGATCAACTATATGAATCTCCATTTCTTCATCTAATATCATGTCATATCATCATCATACCTTATTGCTAGGATCATTTCGGTGTTAAACTTACAAGTACTCCCAGAATTCTATCCTCAATTTAGGACAAACTGTTGTTTGTTAGGCTTATTATTAGATGGACAGACAGAATAAAAAACAACTTACTATAACTTTTCAATATCAGTAAAAATTATAAATTAATGTGAAAGGCATTATAAATTATACTAAAAACACTTATCGTGAATATCGACAATACCGTAGTTGGGTGTGGATGATCGATCACTTAAACTTCGAATCAACATTCTTCCTATTAAGTGTTATGCTGCAACCCACAATATCTAGTGATTTTAAGAATGAATAAAATGTTTTATGGTATTGAAAGGAAAACTTTCTAGAAATGGAAGACCATCGGACAGGGCCAAATGCAGATCTTGATCTTGAATCGGAAAACTAGAAATGGAAGAGAAAAACTTGTCTTTAGATCTTGATTATTTTCTGAAGTGAAGTAATGGAGAGTTTCTTCCATGGTTTAGGAAAGGAAAGCTTCTTTCATGTTTGCTGGGGCAGGATTTGAGAGAGTAAATAATCAAAATAGAGAGATTGGAGAGAGAAGTGATTTTTGGCACTGTGGCGTTAATTTCTTAACAGGAATAAACGGAAAGATGTTTTTTGTAATATTTTACATACTACAAGGATGTGTTTTGTTAACTTTTATGCCACAAGGATGCAACTTAAGTATTGGGCATAGTTAAGGGATGGATTTTGCCCAAATCTCCTCATAAGTCTATCATTAGGATGATTATACAATCAACCTCCCTCAGACAAGTTCCTCATCTCATCTGACTTTCTTTCAACTCAAGAAAAAAAGTCTCTCTCAAGTCTATCTCACTCTTGTTTAAACTCTATAGACACTTATTTCTTCAACATCAGGTCATCATTACACTCATCTCAGGACTCAGACCACAACAATCAATACACCCAAATAGTCAAAGTTCTAAACATTACCCCTAAATTCATTCTTGAAGTCTTTACCAAGATATTCATCAAGAATTGCTACACAATCATACATTAAAACATGTAAACAGTTAATTCAAAGTATGATGATCATCAATTTAAGAATGTAAGTAAAAATTAAAGATAGCTTTCAAGATTTCATTCAAGGTATCACAGTTAAGACTCATTACTTTCAAAAAATGATCCTAACTCAATCATGGGGCACATCGGAGAACAATCTCATGCTCTAGGTAGCCTTTACATACTTGGGATAGAAAAATTCTTCAGTTCTTCTAAGAAAATTGAACTTCAACTAGAAACCCTCAACTCTCTCTTCTTCTTCTCTAAGTTCTCTCATTGAAAATTTAGAAAAATAATGGATTTTGAACCTTTAATCACTAATAAATGACTTTAGAAATACGTTTTAGGACTTAGGATAGAATGGAAAATGACTAAAAGGCCCTTCCCAAATTAAAAGGGAAAAAATTCAAAATTTGTACACTGGTCCGCGACGCGCCAAGGGTGCAGTCTAGTGTATTTCACAAATTGTTTTGAAATTTCAATTCTCGTCGAAAATTAAAAAAGAACTTAAGTGTGTCTTCGCGTCCCCTCAGCATCGCGCTAGGGGTGCGAACAGACATTGTTTTTATATTAATTATCAAAAATTATTTTTTGATCGGATTGCTCTTAAATCAGGTCGAAACCAATTTTCCACTCGATTTTCCGTGCTGATTGCAAATCCGATCTTGGATTTCCAATCGCAACTTTGAAGGACATGTTGTGCACATAATATATTTTAGGGCATCAATAATTTTACGGGGTGTTACATCATCTCCCCCTTGGGATCATTCGTCCTCGAATGAAGAGTAAAGTTAGAATAAATACACCAGTAACCTCAAAAATGTCTCATTTCTCACTCTCGAACTCTCGAACTCTCAACTATCCATCAATTATATATCTCTGTCTTAGACTGGGGAATATAATCGGATTAATACATCAACTCAATGAAAGGAGACATTCAATAGAGTTGGGGATAAGGAAATTACCTTCGACATCATTGAATAGGTGCGGGTATTTGAGTTTCATCACTTCCTTAGCTTCCCATATAGCTTCTTCAACAAATTGATTCCTCCATAAAACCTTGACAAAGGCTATCTTTTGTTCCTCAGCTTATGAACTTATCGGTCAAGGATATGAACTGGAATTTCTTCGTAGGATAGGATATCGTTTACTCCTGTACTCTCAATAGGGATTGCTAAAGCGAGATCTCCCAAACACTTCTTCAATATTGACATATGAAACACCAGGTGAACTCCATCTAATTCGGAAGGCAAGTCCAACTCATAAGTGACCTTTCCAATTCTCCTTATAATCTGGTATAGTCTGATATAGCATAGACTCAACTTTTATTTCTTGCCAAACCTCATGACACCCTTCATAGGTGACATCTTCAAGTATACCTAATCATCTACCTCAAAATCCAAGTCTCTTCTCCATATATTTATATAAGACTTTTGATGACTTTGCGCTGTCTTCAACCTTTCTCGGATTATCTTCACCTTCTACATGGACTGGTGGACAAGATTTAGTCCAATCAACTCAGTTTCACCAACCTCAAACCATCCAATCAGTGATCTACACCATCTCCCGTATAATGCCTCGTAAGAGGCCATCTATATGCTGGCATGGTAGCTATTGTTGTACGTAAACTCAATCAATGATAGATGATCATCCCAATAACCCTTGAAGTCAATGACACGTGCTCTCAACATATCCTCCAAAGTCTGTATGGTGTGTTCTGCCTATCCATTTGTTTGGGGGTAGAAGGCGGTACTTAGATTCATTTTCATACCCAATCCTTTCTGGAAAGATCTCCAAAATTGAGAGGTGAATTGATCTCCTCTATCCAAGATGATGGACAAGGGAATCCCATGAAACCTCACAATCTCGTGAATGTATAGTCGAGCAAACTCCTTAGGCGTATTAGTTGTCTTGACTGCCAAGAAATGGCCTAATTTAGTCATGCTAACCACAATTACCCATATCGAATCCTGTTGCTTTCGGGATCTTGGTAAGCTAGTGATAAAATCTATGTGTATCATCTCCCACTTCCACTCAGGAATTTCAAAGTTCTGAGCCAATTCACATGGTCTCTGATGTTCAGCCTTGAGCTGTTGACAAATATGACATTTAGAGACAAATTCTGCAATGTCCCTCTTCATTCTATTCCACTAATAGACTGCTCTCATGTCGTGGTACATCTTGGTGGAACCAAGATGGATGGAATATCTTAAATTATGAGCTTCAACCATGATCCTATCTTGAACACCATCAACATCGGGTACACACAGTCTACCCTGGTACCTCAACACCCCATCTCTCTCATCGGAGAAAACCATCACCTCCCGCTTGTGAATCGCTTCTTTCAATTGGAACAAAACAAGATCTTAGTCTTGCTTTTCCTTCACTTCTGACACTAAGAATGAAGCACACCCATTCTGAATATTGACCCTGCCTTCATTATTATCCTCAAGTTGCACTCCTAGTCGAGCCAATCTATGAACTTTCTTAGCCAATTCTCTCCTCACTTCCTTCACATGGGCAGTGGTACCCATGGACAACCTGCTAAGAGCGTCAGCAACAATGTTAGCCTTGCCTAGGTGGTAGAGAATGCTCATGTCATAATCCTTGAGCAACTCCAGCCATTTCCTCTGTCGCAGGTAGAGCTCCTCCTCGCTGAACACGTATTGCAAACTCTTGTGGCCAGTGAACACATTTATATGCACTCCATATAAGTAGTGACGCCAGATCTTAAGTGCAAATACTACCACTGCCAACTCGAGATCATGAGTTGGATAATTCTTCTTATGTATCTTAAGTTATATGGAAGAATAAGTTATCACCTTCCCCCTCTGCATAAGCACGCAACCTAATCCAACTCTGGATGTATCACAGTAGATCACAAAGTCTCCCATCCCATTTGGCAGGTTAAAACTGGTATTTTAGTCAATCTAGTTTTAAACTCTTGAAAACTCTATTCGCATTCCTCAAGCCATTAGAAATTAGCCTTTTTCTAAGTTAGCTTAGTCAATGGTGCTGACAAAGAACAGAAGCCCTCAACAAATCGACGATAGTAGCCTGCCAAACCCAAGAAGTTTCTTATTTCCGTTGGAGAAGTTTGTCTGGGCCAGTTCTTAACTTCTTCAGTCTTTGAGTATCTACCCGAATACCATCTCCCGAAATAATATGGCCTAGGAAGGCCACAGAATTGAGCCAGAATTCACACTTTGAGAATTTTTCATATAACTCATGGTCTTTGAGTGTTTGCAAAACCACTCTAAGATTATTAGCATGCTCCTCTTCATCCTTTGAATATACCAGAATATCATCAATAAACATGATCACGAACATATCAAGATAAGGTATGAATACCCTATTCATCAAATCCATAAAAGTTGTACGTGCATTCGTCAACCCGAAGGACATGACCAAGAACTCAAAATGGGCATACTATGTCCTAAAGGTTGTCTTTGGAATGTCACTTTCTGTCACTTTTAAATGATAGTAACTCGATCTGAGGTCTATCTTGGAGAAGCAATAGTACCCTGAAGTTGATCAAATAGATCATCTATTCTGGGAAAAGGATACTTATTCTTTATTGTGATCTTGTTCAGTTGTTAGTAGTCTATGCACATTCCGAGAGATCTATCTTTCTTACACACAAATAGGACAGGAGCACGCCAAGAAGAGACAATAGACCTTATGAAACCTTTCTCTAACAAGTTTTTCTCTAACAAGTCTTTCAATTGTTCTTTCAATTCTTTTAACTCTGTGGGGGTCATTCTATAAGGTGGAATTGAAATGGGTTGGGTCTCAGGAAGAACATCAATCCCAAAGTCGATCTCCCTATCAAGAGGGACTCCAGGTAGATCATAACAAAACACCTCAGGAAACTCATTCATAATCGGGACTGACTCAAGAGTAGGAGATTCAACATCATCAAATTTAACTCGCACAAGGTGGTAAATGTAACCTTTGGAGATCAACTTTCTTGCTCTAAGAAAACAGATAAACTTGCAATTAGGTCCAACAGAACTCCCTTTCTACTATAGAATAGGCTCATCACGAAATTGAAACTTAATGATTCGGGTTCTACAGTCAACAGAAACATAACAGGCGTAAAGCCAATCCATGCCAAGTATCACATCAAAGTCAACCATCCCCAATTCTACCAAGTCAGCTAAGGTATCTCTATAATAAATGGACATTATACAACCCATATAAACTATTTCAACTAAGATAGACTGACCAATAGGAGTGAAAACCTCAAAAGGTTCAATTAAACACTCTAGGAAAATCCCAAACTTACTAGCCATACAAGGAGTCACAAAAGATAAAGTGGCACTTGGATCAAGCAATGCATAATAATCATAGGTAAGACCCGAAGCATACCCGTAATAACATTTGGTGCAACCTCCTGATCCTGCCAATTACCCATTGCATAAAGGTGGTTCATCCTGCCTCTTGTACTTGTAGTGGTACCCGTCTGATGATTACTAGTTGGGGGTACTGTAGAGGATTTTGGTTTGCTAATCCCTTCACTCCGTCTTCTCTTCGGACACTCAAACTAGAAGTGATCAACCTGTCCACATAAATAGCAAACATCTCTATCCATACAACACTCACTAAGATGAAGCTTACCACACTTGTCACAAGGTGGCTTTCCCCTCGCGCCTTGGGTCATACTGTCCTGAGATTGAGCACCCTGAGCCCTATAGTTCTGGTAACCATAAGATTTGTGATCATACCTATTTGGTTGAACGGGCGCACTCACTATAGAGGGTGCATGGTGAGATGACCTTCTCTAGAAGTAAGCCTTGTAACCCTTATTCTGTCTCTGCTGACTAGACTCATATCCTGCTGATTTTGCTTTTCTATTCATATGCTCCTCTCTATCTCTTTTATGTCCTCCTCTGTGTATTGGGCATACACAATAATAATTTTGGAGATTCTCATGCCAGGAATTAGCAAGGGTGTCTTGCACTCTTCTCGCACATGCCTGCCCAAGCCAGAATAAATGTCCTCATCCTTGCCCTTATATCTTGCACCATCTCCGGAGCATACTTAGATATCTTAATAAACTTAAAGTTGTACTCCTTAACAGTCATTCCTTCTTGCTTCAAGTTCATAACTCATCCACCTTTACCTCCCTCAACTCTTAACGAAAGAAGTAGTCAAGGAAAGCAACTTCAAACTCATCCTCTGCATGTTCTGCATTCTCACCCCTACTCTCCTCCCATTGGTTATACCACACATTAACAACATCCTTCAGCTGGTAGGAAGCGAGCTCTACTCCCTCAATCTCATAGCATGCATCGCTTTCAGGACCTTATATATCTCATGAATAAAATTTTGTAGATCCTCCTCAACCTTCGATCGTGTATATATCGGTGAGTTCATCCTCAAGAAGTCTTTGAGTCAGGTTGCAGCTGAGGAATCCTGTGGGCTATAGTTAGGAGCTTGTAAACCCCGTTTGTTACCTTGAGAGGCCACTAACTGAGTCAGTATGGTGATGGATCCCCTAAACTCTGCCTCGGTGCTGCAGGCTCTAGGGATAAGCAGGGGGAGCTGTGGGGCCTTAGCAGTCCTAGCAGGTTGTCTTCGTCTCTTTGCCTTTGTCTAGATCGGGACCTCATCTTGGGTATTCTTAACAACTGGGGTTGTGGTATCCCTCTAAACAACTATTCTCTTTGATGACATCTTTTGTAAATGTATAACATACGAGTTAAAATAAGATTTTCATAAAGTTAAACTTTATCGCATGAATTCATATCATAGAAGAAGGGTAACACTTCCTAATGTCTTATAGCCTCTTGCTTATGTAGTGTGGTGCATAATACACCCATAAACAAGACTCTATTAGACACGACTTTATAGAATCCCTAGGGCACTCAAACTCTGTGCTCTAGTACCAAGTTTGTCATGCTTCGGGAGGGTACCCTAGACGTAACTAGCACTCGGAGACTATTGGTAGCCCCCAACCGAACCACCTAGTCCCATCACACTCATTCAATCAACACATTTGTAAAAGATAACAAAGAAATATCTAACTATCAGTGGGCTATGAGACTCAATAACTCTATCCGTCACAAGATAGATCACTCTGTCTATCACACGGGATAAGAATAAAGAGCAATCTCAAGATAACTCAGAAATAAGGAAACAACTTCAACATCAACTATCAACAGTCTCTGTCTATGAAACCTCTACAACTAATGTCTATGAGGGTACCACGAAAGGTCATGGTTACTACTATCAAAAGTAATAACTTAAGGATAAAGAAAATAAATATGTCCTTTGAAAGCAAGGAGGACTCACAAAATCTAGAAATCATGGAGCTTTGAACCTCAACACTTCGCCTGCTGAAGTCCTCTGTCTACAGAATCTGTAGCATAAGATGATGCAGCACCAAAAGAACATTAGTACGTGGAATATACTGTATGTAAAATGGGGTAAAGTAAATAATATGGGCTATACAGTAGACAATGCATCAACTCATCAATCACTCAATCTTAACTCGGGGTAAGAGATAGGACTCTATCATATCACCATCCATCAAGATACCATAATATCACAACAACCTCAGAGTACAATCAACATAAACCTATACGAGAGTTTCTATAATCGATAACCATCATCTATGAGTTGGTGATGATACAACAGAGAGATATCGTTGCAACATCCATTCAGTACCTTGCCGGCATAAAGGATGAGTCTATCGGGGATCCCATAAGTCTATCAAGTCCTCTGCGGGACAAAGGAAACATTCCCTTTCATGTCTAATCCTCTCCTACACTAGCCACATAGTTAATGAGCACCAGTAGGACTCACTCATACCCATTTTGGTACTAATACTCCTCCTAGGAATCAACATGCTCTTAAGTCTATCAGCATCAAGATGATTATACAATCAACCTCCCTCAGACAGGGTCCTCATCTTATCTGACATTCTATCAACTCAAGAAATGGAATCTTTCTTCAAGTCTATCTCACTATTGTTTAAACTCTATGGATACTAATTTCCTCAACCTTAGCCATCATTACACTCATCTCAGGACTCAGACTAATCAATACACCCAAACAGTCAAGGCTCTAAACATTAACCCCTAAGTTCATTCTTGAAGTCTTTAACAAGATATTTATGAAAAATTGCTACACAATCATACATTAAAATATGTAACCAGTTAATTTAAAGTGTGATGATCATCAATTTAAGAATGTATGTAAAAATTAAAGATAGTTTTTAAGATTTCATTCAAGGTATCATAGTTAAGACTCATTACTGTTAGGCCCCGTAATTTATTCTATCGAAGTAAATCGTTCAATTGAAAAAGTTATGATGAACATGGCATAATTTAAATTAAGTAAGTTCGCGGTGCCTAATTATAATTGGAGCGTATATTTTAAGTTAGAGTTGGGAGTCCTCAATTGTATTAAAATAGAAAGGTTTTGGGACCTAATTGAACAATGGGCTAATTAGGAGCCCTTAGGGTGCAATTTTTAAAAGTTTGGTCTCTATAAATACCCCTATTAGTTCAAAAAATGATGAGAACTTTTGTTCTTGTCTTATAAGCCATGGGTATGCTTTGAAGAAGGGAAGAAGAGAAGGAGAGGAAGAAGGAAAGGAAAACTTGCAACAATTGAGGTGAGTTTCTAA
>JAOTQJ010000001.1:6472169-6499024 GCA_025642045.1 Solanum sejunctum | reverse complement strand
AAAAAAGGAGAAGGCAGGGGTGGGGGGTGGGAATGGGGTGCTTAGAAGAGAAAGAGTTTAAGAAGATGGGACCCACTTATTTAAAATAATTATAATTAATGAAAGTGCTTTCACATTTTAATTTTAAATTAATTAATTAATTATTGTAATGAATTTTAAAAAGTGTAAAGAAAAAAATCAATAAATAAAAAGAAAAAAAATTAATGACGTGGTGCTTGCATGATTGTGATACGACATTTACATAGCTATGATATGGCAGACGAGAGTGTTATTATCCTCTTAGGGTGATACTTAATTTCCTTGAAAATTGTTAAGGGGTATATGAACGTCCATATAATTTAGGTGCTAAAGTAAATTTTGCTGTCAAGTTTATGTGAGCGTATATGTGTGAGTGGGGAGGGGGAGGGGGTTATGTCTTTCTCTTATTTCTATTTTTCTATGTGAAGGCATAATATAACAAGACATTAGCAAGTAAGACTATCAAGAAAAACATTTTGTCACAACTAGAAGAAACATATACTTGAGTTATTTATGTTTAGTTTTAAAATTTTTCTTTGAACTTGTACTAATGAGTAATGGATATGTCGATGTATGTCATCATTGAGTAAAAAAAAAATTACACAGATAAGCAAATATATATTATTTAATTAGTTAACATAGTTATAGTTTGAATTAATTACAGATCACCACTAACATATATATTAAATACAGTTTGAGTTTATATAATTCGCACATCTGTATATAGTAGAATACACAAACACTGCACATTGTATAAGAAAATATACAAACTTTGTGCGCGAATTATGTAGTAAAATATACAAATATTGCAAATTGTATAGCGAATTATACAAACACTGCAAATTATTCAAATACTATGCGAAAATTGTATAGGAAAATATATAAATACTACTAATTGCATAAAAATATATACAAACAATGCAATTATTGTATAGTGAAACATATTAATATGACAAATTATATAATATAGCAGGTTATACAAACGCTATATAAATATTGTGCACAAATTGTATAGCGAGATATACAATCACTAAGAATTGTATAACGTATTACACATACATTGTGTGAAGTATATATAGAAATATATGAATATTACTATAGTTATAGTTACAAAATATAATTACCTAAACTATAGTTATTTTGACCTATTAAGTTTTAAATTCCTCTTAAGTAAATAATTCGATATTCAAAAAATACTAAATATCAAATTATACTAATATCTTATACTAATCTCAAATCCAAATTTCTTTCTAAAATTTTACTCACTCCCGAAAATTATACTAAATACTGAATTATCTAATGTCAAATAATCAAGACTTTTGATTTGAATTAGTAATTCAATTTTTGATATTTTATACCCTAGGAATAATGTACTAATGTTATCCCTTAAATTCAGATCCAAATATTACCCAAATGGGTGCACGTGATTTTCTTCTCTTTTTCCTCCTTTTCTCTAGAAAGTTTTGAGAGTATCCCAACACTGAAATAAATAAAAGAAAAAATCAACTAAATTACCTCTTCTTTTCCAGATACGCACACTCGCATCTCCCTCTCGTACAACCCTTCATCTTCTCTGAGATTTTAGGGTATCGATTTCCATTTTTTTTCTGCGAGTACGAGTTCTTCTGCCGCGCTTCAATGGAGTTCGGTGCTGGTCGAAAAAGAGGAAGGCCACAGGGCCCTATGAATGGAAATGGAGGCTTTAAGAAATCTAAGCAAGGTAACTTTTTTCAGCTACACTGTTCTCTGCATTTCATCCTCTTTTTCTGATCTTTTGTTTAGTTGATTTTTATTGCTTCGTTATTTGTTATCTATATGTGCTGTCAAATCTAGGTTTAGCTATTTTTTCTTGTCCTGCTCTTTTTGAATTTAATGGTAATACATATCATTCTTTGTTGGTGTTGGCTTTTTGTTGATTTCTAGTGGCCTTTTCTTTGCTTATGATTTTTGGTCTTTTTTTCTTTTGCCTTCTTGTTGCTGTCATGTGTTCGTTAATATATGTGTATATTTTTTTTTTCCTGAAAAACATATTAGGTATCTTTCTGATTGTCAGTTGTGGTGGATGACAACATCGAAGTGTGTTGTAACTTGTAAACATAGTTTAGTTTGATAGATAGTAATGCCACAGTCCACACCAAAGTGTAAAGTTTGAAAAGTTAAATGACTTTAGGTTTTGTAAGTTCTTAATCTGAGTAAGCTTCTTATGAAGGATGATACTTCAAAAGGAAGACTTGCAAAGTCAAATTTGAAACAAATGTAGTAAATCTTTTTATCATAATTGAGCTGACAAAAAATTCTTTTCATGTAAGCAAGAAAAGAGAACTTAATTCCTTCTTGCCCTATTGTTTTTGCCCCTTCCAGAAGCTAGGAATTAGTATTTGCTTCCTTTGCTTCAGAAACTCTTGCTCGATTACCACTACATTGTGGGAGTTACTTATATAAATGGTCTTCTAGATGTCACTGTATTTTACTTCGAATTCTCTTGTGGTCAAGCTTGTGTTGGTAAATTGACGTGAAGTATGATCCGTGTATACCTCTAAATGAAAAAGAGTTTGAAGAGTTTATTTCATTTTTTTCCCCGCAAGTTGGAAGAGGTAAACACTTGTTAACAAGTGGAGGCTCTTGTTTCTGAAGAAAGATAAAATCTGGTTATACGGTACTTCAAAGATTTATTGAAAAACTTAAGGATTTAGTTGAATATATAATGCTTTTCATTATTGTTATCAACTCCATGGTTTTATATTGATCACAGAAAGTAGAACTTAGCGATAGCGTAAACTAGTGAAAAATGGCTTGTAGATATCTTTCAAATAGAAGGTTAACAACACAAATTTGTCTGTAAAACAATTGATTAATGTTATGCAACAGAACTGGAGTCAATTTCAACTGGTATAGGAAGCAAATCGAAGCCATGCACAAAGTTTTTCAGGTTCTAATCTTAACTCGTCTAAAATAAGTACTTAAACTGTAGTTTATTGTTTATTTTAACTTCTCAAATTCTAATCAAGAGTATTTTTGTAGTTATTCTAATGATTTTAAATCTGTTTTGGACTAATGGTTTGGTCATCTAAAGCTGTGTTACAGGGTTAATAGTTGTTTAAGTTGAAAACAACTGTTGATATGAAATCGGATGATTTTGAGAAGTGTTGAAATTAAAAACTTGCCCAGGTTATGTAATGAATAAACTGATAAATGGGGTAAAACTTCCATCTACCGCCTTTACACAAGCCGTTATAATGATTGTGCTATACTTTGTGATCACGTTGACAAGTAAATGTAGCTCAAATGTTGTAATATAATTTGTGAGTAACTTCAGTGAAATTATTTAGACGAAGTGGAATGTCGATGAATTGGTGAGGAACTTTGTTGAGAGCCACAATCACGATTGTCATGTATTCATTAGAGTTATTTGTGAATTGATTTAAGAAGATGATGATGCTATTATTGGCCAAAGTGATTCTTGTGGGTTCTTCCTGTTTCAGGATGGTGATTTGTCATCAAATAATTCTTCCTTGTCTTTTCCTCCATTTAGATTGCTGATCAAAGCTTTTCGAATACAACTTTGTTCGTTGCATCCTTTAGGAAGCATAAGAGGTCGTTTGGTAGGTTGTGGAAAAGTAGCTCATGCATTAGCTTTGTGTACATCTTATACTTTGATTGATACATTTTTTCAACCTATATATAGTTAGTTATACACTTATTCAGTATTATGCTATATAGAACTAATACATGAGAAATCATGGTATGGGCAATGGAGTGAGCTTTAATGTATGTATTAACATGGTTGAAGACATACTTGCCCTACAAAATCTTTTCCACATCATTTCCACCATATTTGTGGAGTATTTTTGTAAACTATTTTTTTAAGATTATGCTATGTAATATTATTTTAAATATACCAAACCAAACATTGCATAATAAATAACCTTAGAATAACTAATGCAAGGATAGCTTATACAATATTTAATACTATTCTTATACACCCTATCAAACTATGCAAAACCATTGTCAGGAAAAGTCTTCATTATTGGACAACATGAATATTTAAAGGATACTTGTTTGCTATTGCTAAATAAGTGGGAAAGTGTTTAGATCTAGTCAACAATGTGTCAGTCAAGACATCTATTTAATATTTCTGTAAGTGTCGTATGGGATACAAAGTTTGATTTGGGATACCAAATTTGATATGGACAAGACAAGACAAATCTTTTGAAGTATCTGTTCAACAGGGTTAAGTGAGGAAGGCCTTTTAGGATGCATGCATAATTGTCTAAATTTGATATCCTTATGTAGTAACACATGGTCTTCTGTGTGTCCGTAGTCATAGTTGTTCTTAAAGTTCCAAATATGGATTTTCAAGGTTAAATTTATGCAAGATTGGATTCTTTGGTTTTGTTAGTCTTCATTTACTAGAGAGAGTTATTTATACTTGGGCTAACTAGGCTATTAGTAAACCATAGGTTAAATAAAGAAGTTAGGTCAAGGTAGCGGGTGCTTGCCTTTTGTCGGTGAAGAATTATATAGGACTTCACTTGTAGGAAAAAGAAGGGATTACACGAGTAATTCTCCGTCATAAAAAGTAAAGAGTTTTTTCTATTGTAGAGATACCTTTTAAGCTTTGTAGCAGTGTCATCTTTTAAAGGATGATTGGAGTTTCCAGTTTGGTACTTGTTTTATGCTTTAAGTTCATGCTTCATACATGTTTGATCAAGCTTAGAGTCTTCTGTGATTTCAACTCCGAGCTTCAGTGCAGTGTTATTAGAAGCTAAAAGCTCAAAAAGCTCTAAGGTCTGGTCAGGCTTTATGTGCAAACAACACGTAGACTTCAATGAAAAAGGTGCAAAAGGAGAAAAATTTATAAATAAATATGGTTAGTCTAAGACTAATAATTATAAGCATTAATGTCAAATATATGAGCAAAGAAATTATGATAAAGTGACTTTTTTATCATCGCCTCCTCAAAAGAGACACATTAAGTGAGGCAAACGTCTCAACACGTTTTGAGCCTCGTAAGGGCTTAAGCGTGCCTTTGACAACACTGCTTTTGTGTTTGATATGCCTTAAGGATTTCTGTTCCACGACAGTTTCTCTTTGGGTCTTTGGATCTCAGTCTCGTATCTTAAAGCCTTCACTGCTCCCTGGTAAGCACAATAAAGATAAATAAGGTAGATAAATGTACATGATGCTAAGTATGAATGATGAGTATCCGATAATTAGATTCGTTCCTCACTACTTTAGAGATTCTCTCATGTTGGACACAAAACTTGTGTTTTGTGATCATTTAAGTAAATTACGAGCCACTCTTACCACATCTTAAGAATCAGTTGTCGTGTGTGCAAACATGTTTAAGCAATTTATATTTAGAAATTGCATGTTATCGAAAAGTCTTCTCTTTGTCGCTTAAAGTGAGGGGCCTCCACTTCATGGGTGAAGCAGTGTTCTTCACATAAGTGTTCACTTCAAAGTTCAAACAACGAGGCAGTACGTGATTCCATGAGAATTATTCTTTTGATATTGAGGAGTTGGATAAATATCAACGTCATAGTATGTAAGATGTTGAAATTAATTGTTCTAGAACTTAATTCATGTAGTGTGGTGCCTTTTTTTTGGGGGTGGGGGTGGGGGTAAATCGTGTGCTTCACGGCAAAGAAGCCCGAATCACTTTTTTGCTTCAACCCCCATGAACCTTGTCGCTTGTGGGGGCTTTTCACTTTTTTAAAAGACTGAGAAATAGTGATACAAGTCTCCCAGGATCACCAAAGTGTTAAGAGTGATAGTGTTATCTCAAGCATGTTCAAGATGACAGGGTCTTGAACTTCCTCAGAAATGATCATGCTTCTTGGGTTACTTCACTAGTTGCCTCCCAACTTCTTTACAATAATTTGTTCGTTCTAAACTTTCTGCTCTTGGCATACTAGGTCTTAGTTGGTTATAAGTGATCATGTTTCTTGGAATGTTTCTGGCTATCTAGCTAAGAGAACAACTTCTTTAAAGAGTTCTATGAATGGATGGGGTTAACTTCAAAGGAAAAAACATGTTTTTGTTTTTCTGCAACTTGCTTTTTCTTTTTGGTATCAACATGTACCATCCTAAGTAATGTGATCCCTGCTGATTTTTTGTAAAGGAATAAATTCATTGATCAAATAGATTCTTTTATATACCTATGTTTTCTACAAGATCAGGCATGATGTATCACTGCTGGTGATATTTTTTGATAATTGTATCAGTGCCAGCGATATTGTTTTTGGATAATTGTATCACTGCTTTGTACATTAGGCATCGTTAAGTTTTTGGCCGATGCATGAACTGATACGAGGATATTATTTCTTAATTCGTATGTTATTTTGAGATGGAGAGGAGCAAAATATTCCTTGCATTGTTCCTTTTTGAGGGTGGTCAATGTATATTAAAATAATAATGTCAAGTGACAAAACATAAAATAGTATGGATTATACAATCATCTAAGTATAAGAGCATGAGAATAGGATGCTATACTGTTTCCCCCACGCTACCCCAACTCTTGAAGTTTGCATGGGAAGATCACAAGATTACCCTTCATGTTGAAGGGGTTTCCGCTACCTCGACCATTCTACCTAATTTCAAAAAAAAGAAGTAATGAGATAATTGCATGCATATTAACATCTAGTTCAAGAATTACATCAATGTAAGATAGCTGAACTACAAACACTGGATCACATGTTCAACGCTCCTTGATGAGTCTACTTACTAGAAGAATTTATGTGGAAGTTTGAAGATTAGGATTAAGATGTTGGTCTATGGTTTGTGAGCTCTTTATGGTTTCTGTTAAGAGGAATCAAAGTTAATTGAGCTAGATGATTGTGAGGTCAGACATATTTATATGGTTAAGCCATGTAAAGGGAGTATGAGTTTAAAATAGTTATCAAGCATTTTATTGGGCAAAGCCTGAAAGGTGCGTTTTTGGTTGGAGGCTATGTTCACATTGGTTCGCACATGGCTTTCTTTTTAAAAAATATGCAGCCAAGTGGGGTTTTTCTGTTAACAAAAGAAGAAGTCTAAAGAAGGTGCAAAAGGGAATCATATGGCCTTTTTATGGTAGCATGGCTGAAATTTTTCTATCTTAATTTTTAGAAGAGCGTCATTGATATAATTATACTGGTAATTCACCGTATATATCAAAAAAGTTAAATAGTCTCTCATAAAGATTTTGGTGCTCTCTTCTTTATCAAAAGATAGAAAATGTCCTAAACTAGTTGGGTTATGAAGTTATCCATACTTGGGTTATATTGCATATATGCCATGATTGCACGTTTGCAGCAGTTTAGTTATATTGCATATATGCCATGATTGCAGCTTAGCAGCAGTTCTGTGAGCTTAAAGTCTCTGTCTGAAGATGCAAGAAATCTGACAAGGTGTTTGGGGTGGAAAGATTAAGTGCGATACTGGCTAGTTTAGCTGGTAACTTGTCAAGAGAACTTTGATGAACAATTTGAGATTCTGTGTTTGCTATGGAGCTGGTTAAAACATAGATGAAAGTGGATATAATAGTTGGATTTACTTGTGTTTTAGAGGGTGGTCTAAAAAGCTGCAGAAGTGTCCCTAGTTTATCAGTGACTACATTGAGACAGAAGTAATAAGCTTTGGCTTTTTCTCTGTCTACAGGCACCAAACTTGTGGGAAGAACTTACTGGTACCTTGTTTTGGGTCTATTCAAGAGTACATGCTTGGCATGAACCAGGTACCATGTTTTGATATATTTCTCCTGTGGCTGTTTTGGTGAATATGCTTTGTGCAGAAAATTGCCCTTCAAGTCATTTGATAAGAAAATCACCTAATGCATATTTTTTTGAAAAGGAGAATGTTGCCAAATTCTTCTATGTTAGATGATTGATATTGACACTCATGGGTAAATTTTTGTAGGAGGACATTCAAATTTGAAATTGTCTGTATATGTCAAGTGCATGGTTTGGTACTTCTCAAACGATAAAACATCAGTTTCTTCTAGTTGGCTGATTCTGTCCGAGACATTTGGTTGCTTCATCCAATAAGCTTTATATCTGTTTTTGTTGAACTGTTGGAATAGAAACATTGGTAGCTGCAATTTTGAATCTTGCATTTGAACTGATGGGAATAGAAAAATCAGTTGGTGCAATTTTGAATCTTGCTGCTGTGCGTGTTTTATTCGAGTCTGTTTTAACTGAAACTTGATGATCTTGAAGATAATTGTACAATTGCAAAGAGCCAATTGTAGTGATCTGAAAATTCTGAAAGTAAATATCTGATTGTATGGCATTTCTGCCTTTGTTCCATTAAACGTGCCATGATTAATATCTGTGAGAAAACCTTTTATATCAATTCTTAGAATTGCAAATATTGCTGTTGGTTGGAGAACTTCCTTCAAACTGAAGTTTGTACGACTACTTCTCCACCTTAATTTCCTTTCCATTTGGTTATTTAGACCAAAAATTGAAGGGAAAGAAGCGGCATTACATATTGTTAGCTAACATAAAGGTTTTCGTCGACTCTAGATCTCCTTTTTTTGGTTCGTGGGGGGTAGTGGTACTGAAAGACTGTTCAAAAATGTATATCATAAGCTAAAGAGAAGCTTACATACAATATTCTTTGTATTGAAATCTATCTAAGGTAACATTTCTATCATTAAGTGGATAAAGGTAAATAATCCTTGCCATGTTTTCCTTTACTTCATTATTTTTGAATGAATTCTAAATATTTTCTCATAGTACTTGTGAAGTGATCCCCTTTAGATATCTTAAAGGAATTACTGGATACAGCTTTCAAATGGTAGAATGGTTTCCTTCTAGCTGGTTGCTTGTGTATTAAAAATTTGGGTGCTTTATAGAAATAGGCTTTGTATCTTGTCTTTGTTGGACTTGTTGCAAATAGACTTTCTGTTTTCCATTTTTTTGAACTAGCTGTTGAGAATGTGTACTCCCTCCATTTTAAAAAGTCATTCTTTGTGCTAAGTCAAACTAGGCCTTTCTTTTCGAAATAGAGGGAGTATCAAGTTTCGTTTTTACTGAAATATGATCTTAATAGATAATCTGGCAAGTGCAAAAAGTCAAGTCTTGACATCTGAAACTATATGTTTGATAATTATGTTGGATATGATAGCACTTAAAAGGTCTAGTTTCTAAACTTAGTTTACAATCACTTAGTTTACAATTTGTTTGGTAACACTGGAATGGGAATGCCATGTCGTTTTCAATATACAATTCCACATTCTACTTGTTAGAAAGGATGCTCAATCCCCCCTCCCCTGATGCGTTACACCTACCATGATAACATAGTGGGTAGTATTCTTTGTTTATTAGTCTTATAATTGCAACTGTCAACCAAATCTTTGTTAATATGAACGACAATTCTTAACCATTTATGTGCCGTGAATAGATGCTGCTGGGCACTTTCCCCGAGGCAATCATCTGAAGACCCATCTCCCATGTCTAGGATCCTTTTCAAGTGTTACTCAGACCATTGGAGACTATCCAACTATGGTTTTTCATAAACCATCTTTCTCTCTTCACATTGGTTTTACTAAATTCCTCGTGGAGAATCATATTTACTTAAGGCAAGGGGGTAATTCTTATGATTTAGCATAGTCCAGACAAAGATATGAGATACGGTATGATTGGGTGGTAATCTTTTAAGCCTTATTATATGAGAGAAGATGGTATTAAGTAGAAGAGCACTCCTATGGTGGTGCAAAAGGTTACGGGAAACTGCAAAGTTACGAGGTCAAAGTTTTATATCTTGGAAGTGTACAAATGTCTCCACCGACATTCTCTTTGAAGTTAAAAAATTATTTGAGATTTCACCCTTCGGGGTGGCTCAGTGGTTTGGGCTTGGGACTTCCACGTTGGAGGTCTCTAGTGCGAAACCTTTTGCTAGCAAAAGCAAGGGGTCTGCCTTATGGGTCAAGCTCGTCGCATCGGGCTTGCCTAGTGCAGGTTATTTCTCCTGTGAGGTTCGCGATCTATTGCATTCAGGGGTTCTATATGTTGCACCCAAAGGATAGTTGATGTCGGCTTCCCTTGTCATAAAAAAATATTGGGGATTTCTTTCTGTTATCACAGTTAATAGGCTTGCTAGAACAATTATTATTATCCCAGAAAACAACTTTAATGGAGGTTGGAGCTCTTTTGTTACTAAAATTGATCTTTTCATTAACAGAGGTGCAGGGATGCCAGGGGTACATCTATTTCTGGACGCTGCAAGTATCAGTATTTTAAGGTGAAGGGAGCTTCAAGAAAGCTTTATGTTTTCTTTGGGTGCCTTATCCTTCAAAAAGGGGACTTAGCCAGGGTGATGCCTTATCCGTTTTCTTTTTTTTTTTGAAAATTAGTACTGTTGTATCCTTCAGCATTGGGAATGCTGGCCACCATTAAAACCATATTACAAAGAAATAGACTCTAGCTTTACAGAGCTCCAAGAAATGCTAGCCACTCCTTAGATTCCACTATACAATTATGTTTACACCAAAAAAATAAGGTCACCAAACAATTCCATTCCACATAATGGACTGATTTGATCTTCTCTTCGAAACACCTTCCATTCCTCTCCCTCCAAACTGACCACCATATGCAAGAAGGTATTATCCTCCGTCATTTTTTCTGACTTTTACTTCCCCCTCTTTTCATCCAACAACTCATTAAGTCAGCTGTGTGTTCATGCATTGTCCACACTGTCTTTGTGAGACTGAAAATTAGATCCCACAGTTGCACAGTGAATTTGCTGTGTAGAAACAGGTGATTGTTTGTATCCCCCAGTCTCATTGCACAAAAAGCATCTAGTCACCACAACTCTCCCCTTCTTTTGTAACACTTCATGTGTAAGGCATGCTTTTTTAATCACTGGCCATGTAAAACATTTCACTTTTGTGGGAGCTATGTTCTTCCAGATATTTCTCCATATTTTCAGTTCTTCCTCCGGCATAATGCTATTCTCCCTCTGGTATAACTTATTTATTGTGACACTTCCTTCTGGGCTATGTCTCCATCTAAGTCTATCAGGCTCCATTGTTGTCCCACTAAAATTGTCCACCTCTTTTAGCAAATCAACTACTCTTTCCACCTCCCAGCATTTAAGTGCCTTCTGAAGTTAAGATCCCAACCTTGGGGGGACCAACACACAGACACAACAATTCAGAGTTACTTGAAAGTAACATGAGATCTGGAAATTTAACTTGTAGTGGTACTTCCCCTATCCAGTTATCCTTCCAGAACCTAACATTGTAACCATTACCAACTTTGATCTTAGAATTCTCCTGGAGCTTAGACCATAGACCTCTAATAGCCTTCCATATACACCTATCCCATAAGTGCAATTCACTTCATTGGAGCACCAAGGACTGTTCTGACCAAACCTGTGAACAATTACTTCCTTCCAGAGGTAAGTTTCTTCATCACAAAACCTCCAAAGCCATTTCATCAAAAGGCACCTGTTTTGAATTTTTAGATTCTTTATTCCTATTCCTCCTTGTCCTTTTCGTAACTGAGTGACCTCCCATTCAACCAGATTATATTCCCCCCTCTCTTTGTTGCCTTTCCACAAAAAATTCCTTCTTAGTCTATTTAGCTTCTTCACTACACTAGGAGGAATGGGAAACAAGGACATCACATATGTAGGTGAAGAGTCCAACACTGAGTTAATTAGTGTGACTCTTCCCCCTAAAGACAAATATTGTGCTTTCCAGTGTGCTAGTCTCTTTTCAGACCTTTCTATTATGCTGTCCCATATCTCCACTTCTTTGTACTTCCTGCCAAGTGGCATACCCAAGTACGCAGTAGGGCCTTAATAGTATGGTGAGGAGTGCCATTAGCAATAGCCTGGATATTAAGGGCTTTGCAGGACATGAGAATGGAAGTCTGCCAACTGGCTCTATGCAGATGATACAATGGTCGTTTGTGAGGCAAAGACAGAATAAGATTACCGTCATCAGGGTCATTTGATTGATTTTGAAGCAGTGTCTAGGGAAAATAGCCTCTTCCCATCAAAATTGTGAATTAGATTCAGGTAAGGGTCGGACATAAATACCGAAAAACCAAATATCAGACCGACCAACTGAAGGCAAAATTAACAACTTCCAGAAAGTCAAAGACAGATGTATTGCAACTTTTTACTTTTGTTGTAAATAATCTTGTAAGAAAAACAATTGTAGATTTCTTAGTCTCTTTGTAAATAATCTAGGTTCTTTTAGCAACTTTTTGATAGTTTCCGGATGTCCTTAATGCTGAAAAATACAACTTTACCATTTTTAAAAAGTAAAACAATTGCTAATGTGGTGTTCTTATTTGAGGAAAATCCCATCCAACTGGGATTGCACCATTCAGTTCATTTCAATTTCCTTGTGATCAGTTATTTAGTGCAAAAATGGAGTGGAATCAATGGGCTGTGCCCGTTACATAAATAGATTTTCTTTTGTTGTCAACGAGCATGTTATGAATGTCGGAACTTGCACAAATTGTGGTTTTCTTGTTATATTCATTATAAAAGGAAGTGTTAGGTGATATTCATGAGAGAATTCGATTTGTCAGTACTGATGGATAAGGAGCACTTAGATCTTAAAACTAACATACCTTATTATATTGTTTGGTTACCTTGTATAAAAAACAATATAGTTGTTACTTTGTACAAAATCCAACATAGTTGATATGTTTGGTCCTTTTTGCTGTTTATAAATGTACCCGCATAAGCTATGATGAAATCTTTGTATTATTTTATGCAA
This sequence comes from Solanum sejunctum, assembly GCA_025642045.1. NCBI lineage: Eukaryota > Viridiplantae > Streptophyta > Magnoliopsida > Solanales > Solanaceae > Solanum > Solanum sejunctum. The sequence goes on along the minus strand of JAOTQJ010000001.1, from coordinate 6,486,285 downwards.
TATAGAACGTGGAATAAAAATGTGTAATTGTAATAAATGGATTGGATTTACAAAATGATACGAATACACTTCATCACTTCACACTTAAATTAAATAGACTTTTTTTATGTATAAAAAAATGAGAACACGTGTTTAATTGTACACTATACTATGCAACAAACCAAACATCCATTAAGAACTAATCCTTGCATTGTAATCCCTGCATAACTAATTGTTGCATAGCTTATGCATCTCCCTTGTGAAGTTGAAAATTTTTACTTAGTTTGACAAATAATCAGTATAATATACGTTGATCTTGGATATGGAGATGTGGATTTCTGGAGAGTAGTACAAGATTGATTGTAATTTTTCTTGGATAATATTCCTTCTTATTTTTACAGAACGGTGTTCGTCTGGTTTGCTATTCTATTACATTGATGCTCTGGTGATTACGACCTCGTTTGTTTGTATTAAGATTTAGACATCTGATTAAGATGTTATCTCTAGATCTGAATATGTTTTTCAACATCTGAATATACATAATTTATTTACATTTACATAATAAATTTACAATTTAAATAAAAATTCGTTAAACATTAAAAATAATTAATTAGATAAAATTATATTTGATTAAAAAACTAAAACATTTATGTTTGCTCGTATGATTGAGATAGTTTGTGGTGGTGATGGTAATAATTGTTGTTAGTGGTTAGTAATAATGGTGGTGATAGTTGTGATGGTGGAGGTGGTTGTCATTGTGGTGACTATTATAATTGTGGCAATTAATAGTGGTATTGGTGGTTGTAATGATGAAGTTGATCAATGTTAGTAGTTGCCTGTGTTAATGGTGGCGGATGAAGAATGTGTGGCAATTGGTGATGTGTTTGTGATGGTGTAAGTGCAAGTTATGATCATGGAGGTGGTTGGTAGTAGAGATTGACTATAGTGGTAGTAGTGACTGATAGTAGCGGCCAATGGTGATTAAAGAATGTATCATGGTAGAAAGAACTGACTATAACGGTGATAGTGGTTGATAGTGGTGGTGGTGGAGAAGTTGTTGGTAGTTATTAAGACTGGGTGGTGGCGGCAATGGATAGTATCATAATGATGGAGGAGGTAAGTGTAGTAGCAGGTGACAGTAGTAGTTAGCAACAGTGGTGACGGATGATAGAGTTGGTTGGTAGTTGATGCCAATAATTGGTGGTGGTGGTTGTGGTAGTTGTGATTGTGATGTCAGAGGTGGCTAGTGGTGGCGGCTAGTGGTAGTGAATATTATTCACATAGGAATACCTTTTAATGGTATCAAGACTTTGTTCTAGATCTCAATGATTTAGACATTCAGACCCATTAAATGCGTAAATCTAAACGAAAAATGCATTTAATTGGTCTAATGTATGACTTACCTAGATGCAAATCTCCCATTAAGTCCAAACTAACGAAATCTACATCTATCTTGCTGCACTGAGAATCTACTATAATGGGTGACGAAAACTGTTTAGTTATTTCATGAAGTACTACATTTACTAGAGATCTGGAACGAGGATGCGTTACTAGAAACTTAGGATGAGGGTGCATTCATAGACTTGGAATGAGGATATACACAGATACTACGTGAAAAAATGTGAATGTGACCCTATGATTGGTGGAAAATGACCATAAACATTTTGGTTGGCATTTTGCTATATAGGTGTCGGTGAATCGCTCTTGCTTTCGGTTCATGGATAGAGATTTATCTCAAGGAATAAACTTTGGATGTTGACTCTTAGAGTATGAAGAGAGGACTTCTCAAGGAGATGAGATGTCAATGAGAAAACTTCAATGCCTGTTGTTGCAAAGTGTTCTCATTCCGTCCACTTGACTAATCTAGAGCCATTTAATATATACCAATATGGATTTTGTTCTGATTTCTTCAACTGTAAAGTCAGTTTTATGAAAAGAAAAATCCATATCCATTTGAGTAAAGTTCCCAACAGGAAACAGAACCCTTTCCCCTCTTTTGTGTTTTGGGTTGAGGTGATTATATTAGATATAGTCGAAGTCTTTGGAGCATTTTGATCTGAGAATCGTCAATTTTAAATCCTTGTTGCTGTAAAGTATTTGCCTTTTCTAGTTCCTAGGGTCTATTTCTTAGTTCAAGATTCCTCTTAGTTGGAATCGAAGCATTAGGAGGTTTGTTCCACCCTAATAGGCTAAATTGCTAAATACTGCTGATCCTTAATGATGCGAAATGATTTTTGATGATCAATGATGTCTTGAGAGATCATTTTTTGGAGAGTTATCTTGGAAAATTGCTAAAATATATTTGTTCTCTTAATTTTATTGTTTTGCGTTTCTTGTTAAAAGCTCTTACCATAGTGAATATGCAATGAGTGGATTTCAAGAAGTATGTGTGCGTTTTTGGTGCTTGTCTAATACGAGAAGCTGTTTGATCACCTTTGATTCATGTAATATTGTTCTGTTGATACCTATTAACTTTTTTGTTTTCCCTGTTGATAAGCGATGGTCGGGCAATATCAAATATGACTTGCAAAAGCATTCTAGGACCTCATAATTTGAGTAGTAATGTGTAGTTAAACCTTATAGTAGGTGACTGATTGAGGTTCTACTGGTCTTGATATGCTGTTCTTTCTGGTTCATCATGTTCCAGAGCTTGAAATTTGGTCATTTTAGTTGGATGACCATTTTTTTTCATGAAAACAAAAGTTTTTTTTTTTTGAATCTTTTTATTTGATGCCTTTATCAAGAATTTAAGAAACAGAACCATATTAATGATATGTTAAGAAACTCTGAACTGCTGTTGCTATGATTTGGGCTTTTGCTGGTATTAATCTTCTTGCTGATAAGTTTGATCCTAATGGTTCATGATGCAACTTTGTTTTTTCAAATTTATATTTGTTTAATGTGTTGATTTAATTCTTCTGCAGTTTTTCGGGATGCCCATTTGGTGAAGGATGCCACTTCTTGCATTATGTACCTGGAGGCCTTAAAGCTGTGACTCAGATGCTTGGCAGCAATCCAGCACTTCCAACAGCTTCAAGAAATTCAATAGCTCCACCATCTTTCCCTGATGGATCATCTCCTCCAGCTGTTAAGACTCGTCTATGTTCCAAATTCAACACTGCTGAAGGTTGCAAATTTGGTGACAAATGTCGTTTTGCACATGGGGATTGGGAGCTTGGCAGGCCAGCAGCTCCATTGCATGAGGATCCCCATGGTATGTTTCAGATGCATGGAAGGTATGGTAGTCGACCAGAGACAAATCCTGCAGGCCTTGGAGCAGCTTCCAGCTTTGGGTCCTCTGCGACAGCTAAGATTAGCGTGGATGCCTCTCTTGCTGGACGTATTATTGGAAAAGGTGGCGTCAACTCGAAGCATATCTGTCGCGTAACTGGAGCCAAGTTTTCCATTAGGGATCATGAGTCGGATCCTAACTTGAGGAACATAGAACTTGAAGGTACAATTGATCAGATTGAACAAGCCAGTCGAATGGTTCGTGAGCTTATTCAGAGTGTTACAACATCTGCAGCACCCCTGATGAAGAACACAAGCTCCTCCACATCAAGCAACTATAAAACAAAAATATGTGAGAACTTTGCTAAAAGTTCGTGCACTTTTGGAGACAAGTGCCACTTTGCACATGGAGCAGAAGAATTGCGGAGGTCGGGTCCGTGAGCTTTGCTGTATTTACTGTTCGGGAGTATATTCCCATGGCTGTTATGTCTTTTTTCTCGTGTTTGTGAAAATAGTAGCTAAGATGTTTCTGCCATTAGAGTAAACGCAGTTTTGAGCCATTTATTTGTTGAGATGTTGAATGTGCTCGATATCTCTTAGGTTTGTTTCCTATCATGTTTGCTGTTCCTTTGTTGCTACTATTGTCGATATGCATTTAAAATTGTCAGAACTTTGCCAGTCTGGAACAAAATTTAGTCAGAATCGTTTGCTTATATCTATCCAGAGTGCTGGAAATGATCACATCCATTTTTTACAGATAAATTGTGATGACTCTGGTATGAAAATACCAAGTTTTATGGAAAAGAGGTGAAAGGATAGTTGAGTGTGTTTTGCATGGATAGGAGATGAACAATTGGCGAATGGTAGGAGGGGAATGTTGAACATTTTTTTTAAATAAAATTGTCTCTCGAGAACCTGGCCAAATGGCCACAATGATCGTCCTAATTATTCCGTTTGTTCACTTTGATTTTGCATGCTTCATAAGTAATGAATACTAATATTAATTGATGTATTGAGTTTCTATTTGGGAAATAAGTAATTAATGTGGAGGGTTTAAACAAGAAAAACACAATTATACTTTTATATGTTAAAATGCAAGTTAAATTAAAAAATTATTTTTAAAAGATATTGGACAAATAAGAGTGAAAGATGAAGTATTTTGTTTGCCATTTATGCTACCACCATATCTGAAGCAACAAAAACATTATTGTACTTGAAGGGGAAAGCGACAGTTTTTTCCAATAGATGTGCGTTTTATTAGTAGTTATTTTGTTGTAAAATGTTTTCAACCAATGTCACATTCCAAAATACTCGCCAAATGTGCTTGATACCCGCTCAACATCTGTCGGGAGAATTAAATATTCTTACGCTTATTCAAATTATCTAAGCACTAAGATAAAATATGTGTAATTTCGAAACTCACCAATACTCATTAAAAATGGAATAGCTATCAAATCAAAGTATATCAATTTATGAAAAGAAACAATCACTTAACAAAATATCTCTAGTCCAAATCCCACAAAAAGATCATGGAGCATCTATAAAGTTACATGAGTTCAACTGTTGAACATGCAAATCCCAAGAAAGAAGACATAAGCTATATAATAACTAGAAAGAGCTAGATTATTAGCTTTCACAACATAATTCACGAGGATGAACTCGTCAGCTATCAATCTCACCCTCTGCAATAGTATCTACATAAACATGTAAGTAAATCGTGAGTTATGTATAAATATAACCTCATAAGATCCTTGACTTGCTACGTTAATACATCTAGAACAAGTGTTAGAAAATACCACTATAAAGTGAATAAGCAATTGCTATGGATAAGAATACATTTCATAGTAAAATGCTCAGCAAGTCAAATATATGTTGAAAAAGGACACCACATGTACGGGATGGGAGTCTTTGTTGGATGATGTTTTCTCATTTTGTGATTTGCACTCGGAAAGTCAAAGTGCAAGTCTTCTGATGTTATTCACATCACTTACGTGTTGAACTTTTTTGTGCGGTTATTAATGTGTAACTTTAAGAGCTTAATGATCGTTTTGATGTTGTTAGTAGTGATTTGCTTTTCGAAATGGGTAGCTTGAATCCAGTCAATTCTTTCTCTAACTTTGACAAAGGTAGAATCATGATTTTAACAAAGTATTATCCAAGTGAGTTTGATGATGGAAAAATGCGAGATTTCAGTGACCAACTCGATACTTTCATTATTCATATGTGAAGTGTTAATCCCAAGTTCTCTAACCTGCAAGGAATTTGAGATTTTGGCAAAAGTATTGGTTGAGGCAAATCTTGTGGAGACTTATTTGTTTATTTACTTGTGAATTTGAATTTGATTTTAACCGTTGCTACGGCAACTGTGGAGAGAGCATTCTCATCCATGAAGCACATAAAAAATGATGTGCCAAATAGCATTGGTGATCAGTATTTGAATGATTGTTTAGTGTGTTACATAGAGCGTAATGTATTTGCAAATGTAAGCAATGATGTCATTATTGATCATTTTTAGAATATAAAAACTCGTCGTGGACAATTCTAAATTGAATGATGGATATTTATGATATTAGTAATATTATTTAAAGTTTTAACTTTGTTCACTTCATGATCTTGTAGACTTAGTTGAATGTGGAGTGTGAAACTTTCATCTTATTACTATTCATATGTTATTAATTATTTGTCACATGAACCGAAAAGATGAATAATTTGATCTACACCTAAAGTTAATTTAATCAATGAATCTAGAGACTTGACACCCTTAGACTCTAAATCTTGGATCTGCCTCTGCATGTACCAACTCAATTCACACTCAAAGCTTGTCATAAGCGGCAGTGCAAAAGATCAGCTTAGCATCCCGAGACAGCATGTAAAATGCTCCAAAGTTATACTACAATAGAATATACAAAGTTCCTAACATATTACGATAGCATGAATATGCCCCTAACATATTATTGCAGCTACGTGTTCCCCTAGTAACCACATCACAATACTAAAGAAAGATATTCAACATCACATCATATATAACTTATAATTGAAAAATAATTGATACTCTTCACAAAATAACATATTTAAAATTTATCAAAAAACATTAATTTTGCCAAGCAAAACGCTTGTCATAATACATGAATCAGACAGAAAAAAATATATTTTTCAACGCATATTTGAAAAGCAAATAGTAAAGCTTAAAATCAGTTACCTCGAATTCACAATTCAAACACTCCTTTCAATAAATCAAAGTCTATTCTCCCTTAAATACAAAGCACCTCAAACTACACCAAAATGAATTTAAAATAGTCAACACCCTTTAACTAGACATCATCTAAATGTTCAATTCATGAAAAGAAATTCAGAATCTAACTTTTTGCTGCCTAACTGTATCAAGTACTGGTCACATAACAATTAAAAAGAAAAGCTAAACTCCTACAACATTAGCTTCATGGTAATTGATTTATTAGGATAATCAAGTCCATTACCGAATTATTAAATATTTCACCTTTCATCACTATTACTTCAATCATATCAGTGGCGGAATCAAACATTTTGCGAAAAGTGTGCAAAATTTTAAAAAGCAACTAACAAAATGATTTCAATAATTTTTTTCCACCAAATATGAACCATTTAAATTTTTTTCTTCAATTTATGTCGCTTTTAGTTTTAAAAATACACGATAAATTGTGTAAACTAAAATATAATTTTATAATGAATGAATCAAGATATTTAGTGAATGCATATCACAAATTTAAATAACAAAAAATTACTACTTTATTAATTTTTACTTAAATCTAAAGTTATTTTAGATCTTCAGTTTTGGTACTTTTTAATTTTAATAGGTTAAATTTCTTGTGTTTTGATAGAATGCGTGAATTCTAATCAAGGGTTTCAAATCATAGCTAGTTCTCGTGATTTTGCTAAAAAATATGAATAAATTAACTCATTATTAAATTTTCTTGATCTAAACCTCTTAATAACCTACTTACGAAGAAATGAAAATAAAATAATATATGTATAATTGCACATAATCTTTTCTTCTTATTTTCCTGATAAAAATTTGTTTGAAATATTATTTTCTATCTACTACAAATAAACATCCAAATTAAAGTTTCAACTAGATTTAACAATTAATAAATCTTCACTATGTCAAAATATATTATTTTATAATTAAAAATGACATAATTTTAAAATTACTTTTTAATTCTTAATAAATAATTTATAATTAGATAAGTAATTAAGTAGTATTGTCATATAAATTATGAGAGAAGAAATAGTATTTAATTTAAAGAGGTCAAGTAGAATAAATTTGATTTTAAGGAGGGCAAAAGACATGAAAAAAAGGACTTTGAAAAATAAAAAAGGGTCAAAGAAGAAACTTGGTGGATTAGTGACCCACAAAAAATTCTTTAGGAGAATTACTTGAGTTGTGGATAAAAGTGAGATTCCGTGCCCTTCTTCCACTAGACCATAGACACTAATTACCCAAGATTGTGCAAAGAAAAGTATATATAGACATTTTAGAAATTTTATTATATATGTGCAGAGTAATATTTTTATGCACATCCTTGACTAGCTGTAGCTTCACCCCTGAATCATATTATTGTCTACTAATCAAATCTAGTGGAGTAGAGGGAAGATCCTTTTATAGATATATTGTTTTCATAAAAGATTTCAAAATCACCTACAAAGTTTTTGCCTATCATTGTAAAGGTAGGGACTATAATTTCTTTCTGTAGCTTCCAAACACCTTATCAGTATATGTCCCTATTACAGTAAGAAAAATGAATCTATTACCTTTTACCCAAATTAGCGATACAAAGATTCAGTTAGTTTCATTTATGAACTTTTCTCGATGAAAGCTTGTTCTTTCCAGGTATAGAAAGCCAACATAAAATAAGGTAGTCTGCCCTATATTTGTTGTCGATTCCCTTAGAGCACACAAGAATAAGAATAAAAGAATGGGCCTGGCCCGCTCTCTTAATTCTCCTAATTTATTTATTTAATTTTGTATAAATTTTATAAATTTCATACTTTAAAATGTTAATTTCTTTTTATATCAATTATTTCCTAAATTACTAAAAATTCTATATTTATTAGGCCTTTTGATACCTCAAAATTTGTTTGATGCATATCAAAAAAAATGAAACAAATCAATTAGTTATGCTAAAAATGGGCTAAATTGAAAAATTAAATTCAATCACCCATTCAAAAATTTCTGAAAAATCCTTATAGGAACACGATTGATAGTTGACATAAGTTTTATGTTTAAAATTGATGACACAATTAGTGAACTTCTCTGAGAAACATTGAAAGTTTTACGGAGATATTTTCAGATGTGATCAACAATGCTTGCATCTGTTTTTCGGATCTAGTATCGATCTCTTCTTCCACAATTCTGCATCTTCAGAGAAGTCCTCTCAGTAACTCCCTCTATACTAGAACTAGCAATTTTAGGAGGGACTGCAGTTAATCTTTTCGGCCAATTCACCAGTGACCCTCCAACAATATTTTTGATGCTGGACACTTCAGGAAGTGGACTCAAATAAGCATTCATCTTGGTGTACCATGCTTCGTCGAGATCTTGCTCCTGGCAAAAGAGTGGCTTCTTGAAGACTTTTCGGTTAAGTTTGCCATGCACATGGTTAGTAGGCTTCTGCCAAATTGCTAGGTCACCTTTCTGAGTTATTTTCTTGCAACACTCTTAATTTAATCTTGTTCAGCTTTCAAATCGTCAGGTAAGTTTTATGTTTTTTTTTCTATTTAGTAGATACTTGATACTTAAAGCTTGATTTGGGTAGTTGATACTTGATTAAGGATTTTCGTATTTTTTAGAATGATACTCATCGTTGGAATATGAGCTTTAGGTACTTGATACTTTAAGAAGGAGCGCTGGTGCTTATCAAACTACTACTAATTGATAGCTGACATAAGTTTTACGTATTTTTTTGTTTATTAGATACTTGATACTTAAAATTATATGCTTCATCTAGGTAGTTGATACTCGATTAAGTATTTTTGTATTTTTTAGAATGATACTCATCATTGAAATCGGAGCTTTAGGTACTTGATATTTTAAGAAGAAGCTCTTGTTCTTATCAAACTACTGATAATTGATACCTGATATAAGTTTTATGTTTTTTATCTAGTAGATACTTGATACTTAAAATTAGGTGCTTGATCTGGGTAGTTGATACTTAATTAAGTATTTTTCTACTTTTTAGAATGATACTCATTGTTGAAATTAGAATGGAGACTGTTATGAAGAAGTAGATGAAAAATGGAAAACTCTAGGTTTTGGCGGAAGAATTGGATACTTTTCAATTTTTTCCCTTTTCTTTAGTTTGAAAATAATGATAAAAATTTGAAATTAAAATTAATGATGAAAGATTGATTAAACAACTAAAAAATGAGAAAAAAATTATTCATGAAGATTATGTAGATATTGATTAGAATACTTAAAAACTAGGTTTTGATAGAGGAGTTAGAGACTTTTCAATTTGAAAAATAGTTCGTAAGAATTGATTCTCAACAACAACAACAACGTTACCCCAATGCCTCAAAGGGTATGTCCTGCACTTTAGTAAAATCTGTAATTTTCTCCCAAAATCATGCCAACCTATCTTTTCTGCAATAAAAACATAAAAACACGAAAAAATCATAAAAATTCGCATTAAGAACTCATAAAATCCCTTGTTTTAGGCATCAAATGTGTTGTATTTTGACAGCACATCAGTCATTTACAAACCTAGGGCTTTGATACCATCTTTGTCATGACCCGGATCTAGGGCCTAGATCTGACACGGAGAATGGGAACCGAGAGTCCCCAAACAAGCCTCAAGATACCAAAATAATTGGGTATTCTAAAGAAATGATTTTTATAGAGATGCTTTCACATGTATCTTAGTTTTGCATTTGTTAAATGATTTGTGAAGAGAATGTTTGAAAATTTCTTCCATTTTTTATATAATTTAAAAATAATAATAATAAAAATTTAAAATTAAAATTAATAATGACAAGATTGATTAGACAACTAAAAAATAGAAAGATTATGTAGATATTGATTAGAATACTTAAATTAGAAGATAATTTAGGATAAGTCAAGAAGGAGGGAGAAATAATACTCTAGGTATCTTGGAGAGAAAGAGTAGAAATAATTAAGAGATTATTGTAATATTTTAGGATAGTAGGGAATATTAAAAAATATGGTAAAATATGTTATGTATTTATGTAATTTTTACTTTAATAATTTCAGGTTAAACTTACCAATTAACCATTCATTAAAATAAATTTATGAGTCATGAGCTAATCCTAAAAGAATGCTCCTAACCAAAGAATTGATAATTGACGTGATGAATTGAGTTGACAAATGTTCAATGAGACTAATTGAATGAGTTAACCGTAGGATTGATATCCTATGAGCATGTTGAGTCTTGGGAGCAGTATTGAGCACCGAATTGAGTAAGAGTAAATTCAACTCGAACTTAATAACTACATAGCCAGCGTAGGAGGTGATTGAGTTGTAAAAATTGGATGTTTCCCTATCGTCCCAAAAAGAGGACTGTTATTGATTGTAGATCCACTGATGGGTTGTCCTTTACTCTGGCAAGATATTAGATGGATGTGACAACAACATCACTTTATTGTATCATTATCGGCTCTTAGGTGATGGTTCTCGGTTAGAGAAACTTCCATATAGGTCTTGATAGTACTCTGAGTGGATTGGATTAGATGGTATACTAGTGATCATTGTCTAAATTATATTCTTACTTTAGACTCTTAACATGCTGATTGAGTTCCTACTTTCTTGATTTGAGTTATTTGAGTTGATGCTATCCCACCTTTATGTGTTTCATTCTGTCATTTTACATATTCATACATTTCACGTTCTGACGTCCATTTGGGCCTATATCTTTTAACGGTGCAGAGGCAGAACTAGCGGTAATCAATAGGCGCCCTGTTTAGGACCCATTTATATTCAACTGATTAGTGAATCCTCCCTTACTTTCGGAGGATATCATGTTTCTCTTCTAGCTTTGGTTTAAGCTTTTTTATTCTATTTTTAGGTAGCTATGGACCTGTCATTGACAACAATTAGTCAGATGATTGGAGGCTTCACAGACTAGATTGTCGAGTTGTGATTAGATATTATTTTTGACTAGTTTCTTTCATACTAGCTAGTGTTACTCAGTTGAGTGATAGATTGTTTGGCTTTTGACCATTGATTCTTGAACTGTTATTACTTTCCATTAAGTATTCTTGATCGTTGATGTCTTTCGCTATTAGGTTGATATTAAATGAATGTGATGAGGCCAAGTGATTCACTTGGGGGCTAGCAATAGTCTCTGAGTGCCGAAGACGCCAAGGGTACCCTTCCAGGGTGTGACAACTACATTACTTTGCTTCTATCTAGGCAAGAAAGCTTATATTTATCCATATCTCACTTGTCACGACTCAAGCCTAGGGCCTAGACGTGACCGGCGAATGGAGAATCCGAAGGGACCGCAAACAAGCCTCATAGCATATCATTACACATACTTGATCGCGGAAGCAATGTAGAACAACGTAAAAAAGATAAACAAGGGGAATTGAGACTAAGGGAGAGAGAAATTTATACTTAAATAGCTTGAGTATCATAAGTAAGTCAAAGCTCAACCATAATACATAACATGTCCAATAACACCTCTACTACATATATAAAAGCGGGGGCCAAGCAACTAGGCTTACCCTGATATTTAATACATACATAAAAGAAAGATAGTCTTAGAACATACTATAAGAAAATAGTTATGGCCCCCCGAAATGGAGGACTCACCAAAGGCTAACTTGAACAATCCGTCTAGCCACAAGAAGAATCAATAGGAGCTCTAGTCCTTACATGGTAACATCATGTAGGCATAGAGTATGCATTAGAATGTTTGAATGTACTAAGTATGTGGGATGCAAAGCGACAAGAGATAAGCTTCGTAATCAACATGCATAATAATAGACAATAAGCATGATATAGGAATATGACATGTCATGTCAATGCATAAGTAAAACATACTTAAGTAACTCATGCTCATATAGGATATCATCTATGAAGGATATACCAAGTGAACTACTTTCCAACTCCAAGGCACACCATTCTTTGAATGATGATTGAGGCTTTATACCCCCTCAACAAGGCATCCGAGGATTGACACACCCTCTTCAAGGTGATTGAGACTTGGCATCCTCTTAACAAGGTGATTGAGACTTAACACCCTCTCAACAAGGTGATTGAGGCTTGGTACCCACTCAACAAAGCAACTGAGGCTTGGCATCCCCTCGTCAAGGTGATTGAGACTTCGCACCCTCTCAACAAGGTGATTGAGGCTTGGTACCCCCTTAACAAGGCAATCAACTTTCAACATTATAGATACTTTTCATGAATTCAACTCATGTACAATATACTTTCATCATCGTAAAGTTATCCTATACCTATATTTCTTCTCATCATTATACATCATATGCATACCATCATCTCATTCTCATTTCATCATTATTTCATCATCATATAATCATCATAACACCATTCAACTCATAAGACATGTATTAGACCTTCAATTCCTCAAAAAATCCTAGCCGAATATTTTATGAAACACTTAGCAAGTGTGAAATGGGGGTAAAGGACCCTGCAATTAGAGATGAAATCATGAAAGAAAATCTATTGTAAAACCACCAATCAACACCTTGCAACACCCTCAAGACATACACATCAAAACCCCTCATCAAATCTTACATTAGATCCAAGATTTAAAGCTCAAAACATGCTAAAACAATCATACTTTCATGAACTAAAATCACCGTGCAGTAAATTTCTCAATATATAAGACTCACATATAAAATCAACTTTAAATCATGAAGTATTAGTAAAAAGAAGGCTTGGGCACCATGGATGGAAGGACCCAATGGTTCAACACCACATACCTTAGCTTTGGAGAAGTTCTTGATGAAGATTGAAAATTGAGGCTTGAAGTTTGAAGGAAATCTATAGATCCGAAAAAGATTTGGACACTTGATTTTGGAGTGAAATATTAGTATAAAGGTTTGAGAGAATATTTTATCAATACAATGAAGAACTTAAGAGTTTTGGGACCTTGAATAAGCATAAAAACGTCAATCTAGAGCTTAGAAAGGGTAAAAAAGGACAAAAATAACCCTTCCTAAAAAGCTGTCTAACGTCTGTTACGGGCCCTATTACGACCCGTTGGTAGCACTACGACTCGTAGGACCCCTCACATGACCCCTACGATCAATTTTGAAGTCTCTGAAAATTGCTATGAGCCTGACCTACGAGTCGTACCCCGACCTACGACTCGTAATTGTGGGCTCATAGTGCAACTCTGCGCTGGAAGTCTTCAGCAAAATGGTCATAACTTTTGACTTCGTATTCTAAATGAAGTGAAACAAAGTGCGTTGTAAAGCTAACTCAAAGGGCTTTCGTTTGACATATCGTAGGCCATCCAGTTCCAAGTGTGCCAAAAGTTATGCTAGTTTAAAGTTGACTCTTGCATGAACCATCACCCAAAACTCAACTCTTAGGGAAATTTTGAACTCGTTTAGGTACTAGGAGTCTCCCATGAACCTAATACAACCCCAACCTAACTAAATGAGGGCTGAAATATGGATATGGAGTTATGGAGTGTCACATCACTCTTCTCTCTCTGCAATTCTATCTTTTTCATCTCTCTTATTGTTTGGGAAAAGATTTTTCTCTTTCTCTTTTTTATTTTTCTCCTTTTTAATTTTTTTTAGTATTGTTTGGAAAAAGATTTTTTTTTCTCTCTCTTCTTTAATTCCATTTTAATTCTCATGAAGAAATCTTTTTTTTAGCCCCTCTCTCTCTCTCTCTTTCTCTCTCTCTCTCTCTCTCTCTCTCTCTCTCTCTCTC
>JAOTQJ010000001.1:6443582-6455521 GCA_025642045.1 Solanum sejunctum | reverse complement strand
CAAGGACGGGTTCATTTGGAAATTGGAATTTGACCCTATGGGTTCTACAATCAATAGAAGCATAGTAGGCATACAATCAATCTATCCCAAGAATGACATCAAAATCAACCATGTTTAACTCAACAAAATCACAAGGCAACACTTTATGCAAGATACAAATAGGACAACCTGTTTAAACTTTTCTAGCAACAATGGAACCCCCAATAGGAGTAGACACTTCATATGACTCATGCAACAACTCTGGGTCAACATGGAAGTTTTGGCCAATAAAGGGGGTAATAAAAGAAAGAATGGCACCTGGATTAACCAATACATACACATCAAAGTTAAAGAATCTCAACATATCGGTAACAACATTGGGGACTTCATCAACCCCTTTCCTCTCATGCAAAGCATAGAACCGGTTGTGCCTTGGGGAACCATCTTGTAGGCCACCTCTCCCTAATAGGACTATATTAGCACCTTGTGGACGAATCTCCTTGCCTTTGTTGTGATTTCAAGGGAAATCTATTGCCTTATGCCCCATCTACCCGCAACCATAACAAGCAGTGATATTCCTCAAACATAGGCCACCATGACCCTTACTACACTTCAGACACACATCAATAGGAGCCACACACCTTACACCTTAGGACTTCAGAAGATCATTTACCCTCTTATAAAATGCATGAGTAGGCCTTTAGCCTTGGTGGAACCGACCACTCCTTTGGAACTTACCCTTAAAACTAGCCCTCTTGGCCTCATGCCCTCTTCTCTTCCTTAATTTTTCCTCTTCTATTTGCTCGGCATAGGTCATCAACTGTGACAAGTCCATGTCACTAATCAATATGGCAGACCGACATTCTTCACTAACAAAGTTACAGACACCCATAACAAATTTGTTCATCATTGACCATGGGACGGCAATCAAATGAGGAGCAAACTTTGAAAGTTGGGTGAACTTGAGGACATACTGCCTCACACTCATGGATCTTTGTCTCAAATTCATAAATTCCACCAGCTTAGCTTACCTAAGTTCAAGGGAAAAGAACCGATTAAGGAAGGCCACCTTGAACTCCTCCCAAAGCACCACACAGTCAACTCCCTTCTCATCCTTCCATTGGTTGTACCATATTTGTGTTATCCCTTTGAGTTCATTGGCCGCCAACTCCGCCTTATCCTTTAATCTCGCACCTATGATGGGCAAAATTGTGTAGACCTCATCAATGAACTCTTGGGGGTCCTCACTCACCTTTGACCCATGGAATTTTAGGAGATTCATTCTTATGAAGTCTCTTACCCGTGAGGCCGGTGTAGGAGCATGAGGGGCTTGGGCCCCTTGGTTGGCTTTATTAGCCACCACTTGTGCAAGCAAGGTGAGAGCATCCCTAAACTCTCCATTAGCAGGCTCATCTTCCCCTCGTATTAGGCATGATCTAGCATAAGAAAGAACAATCGTTAGGGGAAAAACTTACCTCAAATCTGTAGCATGACTTTGAACATGAAGAAGGAAAACTTTTCCTAGAACATCTCATAGCCTCCTACTCGTAGTTGTGGTACACAACACAACCATGAATAAGACTCTAATTAACGTGGTGTGTTGGACTCCGAGGATCTAACAACCTAGTGCTCTGACACCACCTTTGTCACAATCCAAGAATATGGCCTAGATGTGATCGGCAAATGAGAAACCCGAAGGAACCCCAAACAAGCCTCGTAGCATATCATTGCATATCCTTGGTTATGAAAGCAAGTAGAATAATAATGAGATAAGCATAAACAAGGGGAATTGGGACTAAGGATAAACTCTCATATCATAAACATCAAAAGTCCATAGAGTCAAGCTCATAACGTAGATACATGACATGTTCAACAAGACCTCTACTACATAGATAAAAGCAGGGGTCAAGACAAAGCAATCGGGCTCACCCTCATAATCAATACATAAGTCAAAGAGAGAAATTCTTAATATATATCAATAGATGATAAGTAATGTCCCCAAAATGGAGGACTCACCAACAAGCTTGATAGAAGTCGTATTAGCCATGTGGAGGAGGATGATCAATCAGTACACTGGTTCCTATATGGTGACATCATGTAGGCATAAAGTATGTATTAGTACGTTTAAATATACTAAGTACGTAGGATGCAATACAACTAGAGATAGGCATCATAGGCAAAATGCATAATCATAAGTAATAGATAGCATACTAATAATATAACTGTTATAAATGATGCTTGGAGTAAAACTATGCTTATATAGAACATAATACGAGTATAAGGAGTGACCATTCTTAGTACAAGCCAAGGCTTGCCATCCCCTTGGATAGGCGCATGAGGTACAAGTGATCATTCTAAGTGCAAGCCAAGGCCTACCACCCCCTTGAATAAGCGCATGAGGTACAAACCCCTTCATGAGGTTGATAGAGTACAAACTCCCCACGAAGGTTGATGGAGTACAAACCCCCCACCAAGATTGACAGAGTACAAACCCCCTATCAAGGTTGATGGGTACAAACCCCCAACAAGGTTACTCGGGCCTACCACCCCCCGAGCTAGGCGACCAAGGTACCTACCCCTCGATAGGTTACTCGGGCCTACAACTTCCCGAGCTAGGCTTGGTCATTCCCAACACTATATATTTCTTTCATCATCATTTCATCTTCATATAGTTGTTCAACTCATAAGTCATACATTAGACCTTCAATTTCTCAAGAATCTATAATCGTCAAACACTTAGAGGGTGTGTAATGTTAGTGTAAAATCATGCAATTCAAGAGTGCAATCATTCTAGAAAAATTAGTGTAAAGTCATCAACAGATAGTTGGTAACACCGTCTAACAATATACATCAAGACCCTTCATTAATCCTCACCAAGACCTTAGATTCATAGCCCAAAACATAGTAAAATAGTCATAATCTTATAAACCCCAACATAGTATGCAGCGAATTTCATAATAAATAAGACCCATGAGTAAATCAACTTTAAATCATGCAATTTAGGGTAAAATGGGAGCTTGGGTATCATGGGTGGATGGAATCCATGAAAGAAACCCACATACCTTAGCTTTGGAGATGAACTTGGTGAAGATTGGAGATGCAGACTTAAAGCTTGAATGAGAACCTTGAAATCTTGTGAGGGTTTGAGACTTGAATTTAGGAGTGAAATATTTGGCTTAAGTATTTTGGTCAGTAGTGGGGAATGTTTAGAATTATCTGAGGGTAAAAAATCACTAAGTATAGGTATATTCATATTTGGGGACACTTAGGCCCAAGATTTAAAAGCCTTGGACCGCAAGAAAAAAAATAACTAGGCAGAATTTACACAAGTCGACATCTGGTCCTCACGCGAACCTATCGCGGAGGATATATTTACACAGGTCCGCGACTGTTGTGCATTGCGGTACTATCGCGGATCGATTTTTGAAATCAAAATTTTGAAAATTTGAAATTGCTAATTGTTTGCTTTAAAATTGAGGTTAGACCCATCTTCCACTCAAAATGACTCCCTGAACAAGAATATGAAGTTGGATTTTTGATATCACGCATGAATTTTGAGATATATGAAAATTAGGATTCTAAGAACTTTAGAGGCACATTTTCGGGCACCTTTGGGGTCGTTTCTGTGAGCCTCCCTTACTTTGGAGAAATCCATTTATGTTATTTTATCTTGCTATAGAGTTGGATATTGATTAGCTTTTTATTAATTGAGGCAGCCATAGATTTGCCATTGGCACTACCTAATAGAGATAGAGGCTTCATAGACTAGAGTCAGATTATTGATTGATAAGACTGTGAGCTAGTTCTTCCCACTAGCCTTTATTATAATATTATTTTGAGATTTGATGTGATATGCTCATATACTTCCTTTTGTTCTTTCGCTGATTAGTAGAATGTATAAATGAATGGATGTGATGAGGCCAAGCGGTTCACTTGGGGACTAGCAATAGTCTCTAAGTGCCGATTACGTCTATAGTACCCTCTCGGGACGTGACAATAATGAACATGATTTTTACTCTAACACTATTTCCAAATGCAGGGGGTTCCTCAGGTAGCTTGAGGCCCATAGATCAACCATAATCGACGTGAACAAAAATAGGTGGCTGATATATTAGCTAAAGAAGGTGCATGCCTAATGAAGAATATGGGTTTTGTCGAATGGGCATTTCCACTCGTGTTTGTTTGGAAGAAGCTAGAATCAGACAATGAAGGAGCTGTTATGACAAAAGTATACAAAATGCAAAAGTAGAGAAAATAGAGGACAACAAATTTAACATGGAAAAACCCTCAAAAAGAAAGTAACAACCACAGGATCACCAAGATTCGAATTGCTCCAATATTACAATAAGAGGGTTACAAATATTCTCCTAAATGACTATAGAACAATTGCCAAGCAAAGAGAAGCAATAGCTACACTAACAAAAAGAAGAAGGAAGAAAAATATTCAAATCAGAGCTACTGTTCGCGACCCAAAATTAGATGTTACTGACTTTCGAATCTAATCTCCATCATTCCAATCAAAGAACAAGATGTTAGGAATACTCAGCCAAAATTTCAGCCCGATCCAACGGTTAACAATTGGCAAACACAATTTAAAGGCTACTAGTTAGAGAGGAAAAACTGCTGCAGAAAACACCCTTTTTCTTCTCTTTTCTCTCTTGTTGAAAGCTTTTACAAAGACCTCTGTTATGTGTTATTTATAGCTAATGAGTTGTATTTTTTCTTAAGCCAAAATCAACTCTAAGTAGGACTATTCTAATCATTTTTCAAATAGTATTAGAATTGCAATCTTTCTATTGGAACCAAAAAAGAGTAGGATTAAATCATGGACCTTTGGCTGGATCATGGACTATTGTCCAATAGGAACTACTTATGATAAGCATTACTTGCCATGTATCTCAGTAGATAGTACCAATATTGATGTATGTAAAGTAAGCAATCCAATCGCTAAGAATATTTTGGGCCACTGATCTTGTATGAATACATATTGAGTACCTATAAAACTTCTCTTTATAACAACAACAATAACAACAACATTACCCCAATGCCTCAAAGGCTCCCGTCCGTTGCGGGGTAAGGGGGGGTCGGATGTACGCCGTCTGACCCCTATGTTTAAAAACATAGTGCGACTGTTTCCATATGACCCATGATGAGCGTCGAAAGTTACATTGACTAACTGCTACTTCACAATTGAAAGAAGCGCATACAGTTTAAAAAGTCATTTTGCTTTATTCCATCATATCTTAAAGCCAAAAAATAATGAATCTTTGGCTCCATCCGAAATTGATGGAGGAAAAACTTCTCTTTATAACCAAAAAAAAATACAAATTTTATTTTTTTTCAACTATCCAAAAGCATTGTTTAAATCAAATAGGGGGAAAAAGCATTATCATTAGCGTGTTGAATTAAAAGTCGGATGAAGAACTCAATTCAGCTGTAAAGTTGATAGGGGAAAGGTATTTAGGTAGCAATTATTGAGATATTGGCAGATCCAATTACATGTGCGCCCTCCATCCTATTTTGTGCCTGCCTCATGCTCATGTGCATCTTTATTAACCCTTTCTTTCCTTTCTTTTTAAATCTGAAAACTTTTCCCTTTTAGTTTTATACTGTATTACTACATATTTCTCTCTCTCTCATTCATTCTAAGTGCCATTATTATTTTCGTAGTTCATCCCTCAAAAATTAATTTATCATAATTAGAATTAGAAGTATTTTAACTATAAAAATTTTTTTAATGAAATTATTTATGATCACACAAATATCTAAGTATTATTTTAGATGGCGAGTTTTAAAAGTCTTATTTTCTCTGTTCTATTTTATATGACATCCTTTTCTTTTTTACTTCAACCCATGTCATTCTATTATAAATAAAAATAATTTAACTTTAATATTTTTCTTTTATTCTTAACAAAAGGCACAAAAATATCTAATGATTTTTTTAGAACACAAATTTATTTTTTTCCTTTTTTAAAAAAAAATACCATATAAACAAACAACAACAACAATAATATACTCAGTTGTATCCCACAAGTGGGGTCTGCGGAGGGTAAATTGTACACAGATCTTACCGCTACCTCATAGAGGTAGAGAGACTATTTCCTAAAACCCTCAGCTCAAAATCCAAAAATACCATATAAACTTTTTGAAAAAAATAAAAATGCAACAGAGGATATAGGGAGAGGGAATACATAAATATGTTTCATGTTTCACCATCTATAACATCTTAGCACATGGAATCACATTTTATTCCCTCTTTTTGTTCTCTCATTTTGATCTCGAAAATAAAACGTACTCTACAAAGAGCACTCCAGCCTCATAATTAAATTATTTTTTAAATATAATATGATAATATTTTTAACATGTGTAAAAAGTGAAAACATGTTAAGTACTACTTATATTGTGTAAAAAATCTATAAACTCTTCTATCTCCCCCTCTCTCCCTCCCTTTTTATATTGAAATTTAATTTATTGAGTTCGATGAAAAAATAAAATTTAATGTGTTGAGTTTAAAATTAAATTTAATAATGACCTTTTAATATTATTTTAAATATGTTAAAAAATAATATCACTTTCAAATTTCGTAAGAAAACTAACTTGAATCTTCAAATCAAGGGTAAACTTCATAAAGATAAATAAATTTTAAATAGTTCCCGTAAGAACTTCTGGTTGAATGCGAATTAATGGTCAAAAGAAACAGAATTAAATTAGAAAAAAGTATTTTAAGATTGTTCTAAACTATTGGACTTTGGTAATGGTAATTATATAAAGAGTGCGCCAGAAATATATACTCTTTTTTTTCTTTTATAAAAAAAAAAAAAGGAATGACATTCTTTGCTTGTTAGCCTATTTAAAAAAAAATGATCCTTTTTTTGTTGGGCAATATTTTAATTTAAACTTTCCACGTATCAAGTTTAAGGTTGTAAGATTAAATAATATTTAAGTATATTTGTTATAATTTTACCTTAGAATCACAAAATTAAAAGATCTTTTTTATTAAATTATGTGGTAAATCAAATCAGATCATTTTTTTTTAAATGGATGATGTGTATTTATATATATATATATATAAGATTTTGTTTTATCTAGTTTACTTATATACTAGATTTAATAGTATGTAAATGTATCCATTTCCTCTGCATTGACACCATCAATACTATCGTTGAAGTGAAACAAGGGGTCTAAAAAAGAAGAAAGACTAGACTATATTAGTAACAAGTAAACTTTGTATGTGTATCTCCAAGCATTTTGGAGATAAATACCAATTAGAAGGTCTAAGACTACCCAGAAAGCACTTGATCATATCATGATTTGCTTTGTAAGCCTATTGGGTGTTGAGTATTATATATATATATATATATATATATGTCCTTTGTTCATATTCCTAGTATGTATGTAAGAATTAAGACTAAGAAGAAGACCAAACAAAAAGAAAAACTAAGACTAAACAGGAGTAAAATGAATGAAAATTTCAGCATTGTTTCTGAAATGATAAGTACCATTTTCTCTCAACACAGTGTAATTTGGACCTAATCTAATGACACAAACACACGCAAAATGGTAACATAAAATTAAAAATACAGATAAATGGATGAGTACCATTTTCCTAGCTAGGGAATTCTTGATGCTCTGAATACAGTTAAGCTTTCAGTCTTTCCTAACAGGACTACTAGTTCTTATAGACAATGAAATAATCTAACACTTTACAAGAGGGAAAAAGATGAGAAAATAAAATTGCAAAATGTCAGAAAGTGCATTGTATCACTAAAGCCTTTCCTTTTACTTACTTCAAAATTTGTAAAAGAAACAAAACTACCAAAAAACACAAAAAAGGATATAGGCACATTCAACCTAAAAGAAGAAAGAAAAAAAAAAAGCATGTACAATCCAGTCCGTTCCTTAAGTTGATCATCAATTTTTAAAAACCTGATTTAGAGAGATTCTTCATCGGAAGCCTTGGGATTTGCACCAAATATCCTTCTAGGTCAACCTCATCAACTAACTGAACCATCAGAATCGCACTCCGAGGACTTAGTGAAGATAATCACTTATGAAAGAGCAAGCAAGCAAGCTGACACCAAATCCAAAGATTTGCTAGGAAGAATAGCCATTCTACCCGAGTAAAGCATGAGTGAATCATAACAAATCCACAATAAAATTTACGCATTATAAATATGCACATCTCCTCAACAATATCTATCACAGTTTTTGTATCCGCGGAATTAAACCACCCGTTGTTGGGTCGCCTCTCGTACTTTTCGTACGAACTCACTTATGTAACCACTTACACAAAACGCTCTGAACTTCACTTTGATGTCCTTCACGGATGTAAATTATTTTGGATAGGATTCCAAGAACTTGGAGGCTTGCTCCTCAAACTATTTCTGGCAGCTTTCTCAGGGGCTACCATAATTGATTCATTCACTTTACCAGGATTAACAGGAAGTGAAGTGAAAGAACCAATTAATCTTCTTGATTCTCTTGGAATAGTGTCTATATTAGGAGGGAATGATCTACCTGATACCATCAACAATTGGGACAAAAACAAGAACAAGAGAAGAAATATGGGTCTATAATTGTTTAACATTCTTCGTACTTTCACTTTGAGAGATGATGGATCATTAATGATGAGAGAAATAAGTTTCAAAGTGTATGGAGTTTCCTTTGCCATTAAAAAAAATATGGCTTTTAAGAATGAGAATTAGTAGAGAAATTCATGGTGTTAGTTAAGCTAGCTGGGTTAGTTTGTGCACATGTGTGAGTGTGACTCTTTAATTACTGTCTAATAAGAGGCTATGGAAGCGGTCGAAGCAGTCAGTTGTTACACGACATGCTTCTTTAAGGTGCTTGTTTGATCTACCTGTTTCTGTTTTTCCACAATCTAATCAAAATATTTCATCGACTTTAATGTACCAGCTTCATCTATTTAATTATATTTCTTCAGCTGCTTCTCCTGCTCCTTTGTTACATGCTGCCTAATTAAAATTTTCTATCGATTTTGATGTGCTTCAGCTAGCTACTTCTCCTTTGTTACATGCTGCTCAATCAAAATATTTTGTCGGCTTTGACGTGCCTGTTTCAGCTACTTAATATTATATTTTTTTAGGTGCTTCAACTATAATTTTACAATATTACCACAAATAAAATATTTTTATCATAAATATTTCAATTATAATTTTATAATATTTCTCCTAATAAATTATTTTTACTGAGTCTACGCTGGTGCGAGCGCTTAATGTCTAGTTTATTACTAATAAATTAAAGAAAGTAGTTTATAAAGCGCAATTCACATTTTTTTAGGTCAAAAGTTGCGTCCACTCTGTTGATAAAACTATTCTAGGACAAAGCTCAACATAGAATAAAAGTGATTACCCTTTTATTTAGCTGATGTTTTGCAATAGGATTTGTCATTCTAATTTTAAGTTTTGATTTAAAATTAGCTTCTTTTACTTTTTGTGAATTTAGTATAAAATTTCAACTTCAATTTCAAATTCTTACTTCTCCATAAAAGTGTGATTTTCAATTTTTTTAAAAATATAAAATTTGATGAGTAAGTTTATATTTTGTAAAAATAATCATATGTGAAATTATTATTAAAATAACTAGTTAATACTATTATTGATTTTTAAACCATATGCGTCTTTAAATTTTGTAATAATATATAATGATAAATACCAGTTATTAATTAAAAGAACATGGATATATATATATGTGATTAGTTAATGTTGAATCTTAAGGCATTCCGATAATTTGTTTATTAACTACGAGGGTGTTGTAAAGTATCTGTTTCATATAAAAGTTAATCACATAAAATATTTTTCGCTATTATACACATTTATCTTAATAAGTCGGAAAATTTTGTATAATTTCTAATTGAGATGTATGTGCATAATAATTTTAGAAAAAAACATATTTTATATGATTATTTTATTTATGTAATGAATTTTAAGAACACACAATAATTCTATTTTTAAAAATTTGGCCTAGTTAGCTTTGGTATGGAGTTTAAAAAAAAAATTTAATTTTATAGTTTTGAACTAAAGTTATGTGGAATCGTTTGATTTGGCATGACGTTTAAGAAAAAAGAGAACTTTTGAAACTGTGGTCTAAAATCATTCATAAATATTTGTGTGGTTAAAAATCATTTCATTAAGGATAAAAGAGAAATTTTAACTTAGAATTGATTCGAATTCAAATAAGATCACATTCTTTTTGATACGGACTAAAAAAAAAAGATATCACATAAAATAAAACAGGAAGCAATGTTTAACCAGTTATCAATGGATTAAGCTAAGTTTGTTTTTTCAATTTGTTGTTAATTGGTAGTGGGATGTTCAGCATGTGAGTTGGTTTGACTAATGTGGATTAGATCTCTTTAATTCCAAGCAATCTTCAAAATTGGAAAGATTAAAAGGACATGTCTCATCATGTGACTTTTTTAGAAGACACCCCATTACTCACCTTCTCTTTGTCATTTTCTTTCTATTATTAAAAGCTTTTATCAAATGTGGCACGAAACACATACAGCTAAGGATAGCTGGGGAAGAGGTATGTTGGTCTTAATCTGTAGTGACACTCTACTGAATCAGATAACCTCGTGAGTACTCCTTAAGATTCGTCAAAAGGGGCGGATCCAATATGTTGGGTGTGATTTAACAGGAACCTTGCTAATAACTTTTTCCTCAAATCTTATATGCTCCATTCATTTTTACTTATTTATTATAGTAAAAATAGATATTCATTAATACTTGTCTTATTTATAAAAGAGTTTAACTATAAGATTTTTTATTCCATCACATAACTTTAAACATAATTACTATATTTTTTTTAAAATAATATTTATACCTTTTGAAAAGAATGTAATTTAAAAAAATATTAAAGATAATTTGCATTCTAATTATATTGTAATTCAAATTCCTTTCTAATTTATAGATTTTTTCCTTCACTAATTTGATTCCAAATTACACTTTCTCTCCTTCTTGTAGGTATTGTAGGACAATGATAAAATGACAATGTTGCGATTCTTGCCTTTTCGTTTTATTTTTATTCCTTTCCTTTTACTTAAGTTATTCTGGTCATCTTTCATTTCATTTCGAAAAACTTAATTTATGACATTCATATTTATAATAATAATAATTCTTATAAAATGTGAAATCAAAAAGAAGATTTGTAAGATGTACGGAGTTATTCAAGAGATTTTCTGTCTTCTATGAAAAATGCAACAATAGAAAAATAAAACGAATATTTCAAAAAATACTTAATTTTGTGAAAAAAGTATCAATAAATCCTAGAATCAATAAAAACACAATACAAGAAACAGTCTCACTACTTCTATGAGGTAGCGGTAAGGTCTGCGTACAAGTTACCCTCTCCAGACCCCACTTGTGGGATTACACTGGGTATGTTGATGTTGTTGTTGTTGTAATAAAAACACAATACAAATATATCTAAAAAAATCTAGCTTTGATTGTAGATATAAAAATGTAATTGTTATGTATTGAAAAAAAAATGCACAAAAGACTACATAGTGAAGGAGAAAGAGATTGATATATATGTTTTTCGAATAATTAAAACAAAAAGATAATTAGATTGTATTAGAAGAAGTCAATAAACAAAAATTGAATTATTTGCCAAAGAGGAAGAGATCGAGAGGGTGAGACGGAGAGAAGAAGAGAAGAAAAAAGAAAAAATAATTATTTTATTTTATTTTTTCTAAAATATAAATAAATAAATAAATAGTATTATTAAGAAATACTACTTGGTAACCTATAATAGCAAGTCAATATTACTTGATGTTGTAAAAATTTTGTACACTGACTATTAGACCCCGTAATTAACTAAATGCAAGTTAATTGCTAATTCGGGAAAATTTTTGTGATTGAAGTGTATTTTAAATTTTACTAACTTATGGTGCGGGAGTATGGGATCAAGTGAATTCTGCGGGTAAAAATTTAGTTGAA
>JAOTQJ010000001.1:6431377-6443482 GCA_025642045.1 Solanum sejunctum | reverse complement strand
AAACTCTGCCGAAATTTCGATAGAATTCTTAGACTTTAAGTTGTGGTTTTGCGAGTTAATATTGGTTTAAGTGCCTAATCGGCACAAGTCATGGCCCCGGGGTTGGGCTGTGACAAATTATTTCAACTAAAATCCCATTAGGAAAAGTTGTGCAAAAATAATCGTTTTGTTAGAAGTGGGAGCAAAATTCTTCTGGGGTGCCAAGATTTTTAATTTGATATTGTGTAAAACTTCCTTAGCATCAAGTTATGATGATGATAAATCTTTTGATCATAAATTTTGACAAGTTTTCATGCAAAAAGTTACGGTGATCATCAGAATTTTGGCCATAAGTCTGGATGAATCTCTATAATCTTTTCAGCAATATTGGCAATCTTATACTGATTAATTTATCTCTTATTTCGTTTGGGTTATATTGTTGAGCTTTGTCCATTTACACATTATAGTTTCAGGAAAATCAAATCATTTTCTTGTTATTAAACTAAAACTACGCTCTAGACAACTCAATGATTTATATGCTTTTTTAAATTATAATGTCACAACCATAAATAATTTAAGCTTTAATAATACTATCCTAAAATTGTTGTATTACGCGAATCAAAAAGTAAATTCAAATTCTTATATTATTCGAAATAGAATTACACATTTTATTTTGCATGTCTTGCCCTTGATCATACACCAAATTACAACCAAAAATATATTATTACTAATGTCATTTATAGAATATTTGAATCTTCGCATGAGGTACTCTAAATTTAAGGATGACACATATATGTTAGGTCAAAGAAGAAAATTGAAGAAACTTCAAAGCTCAAGCAAGTAAAATAATTCAGGGTGTCATGTATTTTGTTCACAATCTATATGACAGTTTTCCTTACTATATAACTTTTTACTCATCCCCTTCCACTATCATACCGTCTCTTTCTTCTCTCCATTGTCACTATCACTTCAATAACCAAAAAGACACTTGTTAGTTTTCATGAAAAAGAACCTACAAATTTTCTGAATAAGAAACACCAAAAAGTTATAGTTATGCAGATAATCACAAATAAATGAATGCATACAAAGGACAAGACATCGAAATATAGATATACCCAAATTTTTGGTTGAATCCTCTACCGCAAATAAGTATTACTATCTCCGTCCCAATTGTTATCACTTGCCAGTCCTCCTCTTGATAAACACGTTCTAGTTCTATTAAAGAGGATGATTTGAACTTAGAATTCATTAATGAGAAAATAACAAAAACTAAATAACGAAAAGTGCAAGAAAAAAATAAGAAGTTAAAAGTAAAACCAGAAGTAGCAACAAAAGCAAGGAAGAAAGCTATCATCAATAATATAATAAAGAATGATAAAATCATGTAATGAAGAAGAAATTAAGAGATGTAACCTTATAGGCGAGGGCTCCCAGGAAACAGTTTCTCTATCTCTATGAGGTAATAGTAAAATTTGTGTATATTTTACCCTCTCCATACTCCACTTGTGGGATTTCACTGAATATGTCGTTGTTTAACCTTAGTGCTACTCCAAAATATGAAGCACGACAAGTAAACATATAGCTAGTCACAGCGGGATCAAGGGTAATATATATTTATTTTATAATTAGCGGTGTGATTGTGCCAATGGTAAGCATCTGTTTTATAACGACAGTAGACGCTACACAAAGAATAGTTAAGTCGTAAGAGCAGAGAATGTTGTAGCAAAGTAATAGTTATGTCGTAACTAGAGTCTCTATTATAACTGTGGGGTCCAGCCCCTTCTTTTTTCAACAATTTAACAATTGTGCAAAATATGATTGTTGTCAAAAGTTGTTAAGCAATTTTTGACAATTAGGAAAAATTGTTCATCTGTCAAAGAAAAATAGGCAGTAAAATTTTTTATATAAAGGGGAAATGTGCTCCTAAGATGTATACACCAAATTAACAGAAAAAAGAAAGAGAGTCACAGAGACAATAAAATACATTAAGTATTTTATCTGTGAGGTATATCATAGGCTATTTAATAAAAATAGTTTGTGGAGAAAAATAGAGTGTGAGCGATATTTTAGTAAGGTGAAAAATAAAAAGAGAGTATTTCTTTTGTGTGTGTAGAAGTCTTTGGAGTATTGTACTCGTGCCTACATGGTGTAAAATTCCTTACTATAGTAATATCAGTTACTCCTCTTAGTCATAGTTTTTTCCTTATTTAAAAGGATTTTCACGTAAAATATTTGGTGTCATTATTTTCCCATTTTTCATATTATTGTGTCATATCTATTTTGTGTTAGTCCATTTTTTTTCCAACCAACTGTATCAGAGTCGAGGTTCTGTTTGAGTATGCTCTGTGATTGCAGCATAGTCTGAACTTCCACATTAGAAAAGAATTACTTTGGTGAATAATTTTTTAGAGAAAATAATGAAAGCCAAAACTAGTAGAATGGTCACTTTGAATGACACTAATTATGCTATTTGGAAGAAAAAAATAGAAGATCTACTTTACATTAAAAAATTTTATCAACCAGTCTTTGCCACTAAAAAGCCTGAAAATAAAACAGATGAAGAGTGGAATCTGTTGCATAGCTAGGTCTGTGGATTTATTAGATAATGAATTGATGATAATGTGTTGAACCATATTTCTGGGGAAATATATGCTCATACCATATGGGAGCATCTTGAAAGTTTGTATGCTCGAAAGACTGGGAACAATAAAATATTCTTGATAAAGCAGATGCTGAGTTTAAAATATACCCAATGACAGATCACCTGAATAATTTTCAAGAAATCATGAACCAGTTGCCTGCTATGGGCATTAAATCTGATGAAGAAATTCAAGGTTTACTTCTACTTGGTTCCCTACCAGATTCTTGAGAAACATTTAGAATGTCATTATCGAATTCTGCTCCAAATGGTGTGATCTCTATGGATTTTTCTAAGAGCAGTGTGTTAAACGAAGAAATGAGAAGAAAATATCAAGGTTCTTCTTCGTCAGATGTCCTAGTGGCAGGTTCTAAGGGGAGAAATAAAAATCGTGCTTCTCTGAATAGAGAACACAGCAGGAGCAAATTTAGAAGCAAACTTAAAAATATTGAGTGCTATCATTATGGTATGAAAGGACACAAAGAAGTTCTGCCGGAAATTGAAAAGGGTGAACAGAGAAAAAGAAAAAAATAAAGAAGAAGGCAATGAAAAAGAAAATTGCCTTGCCACCATTGCCACCGAAGATCTTCGCACTGTTCTTGATGTTGATCTGATAAATATTTCTTGTGATGAGTTAAGTTGAATTGTGTATACTGGTGCCGCATCTCATATGACATTCAGGAAAGATTTTTTCTCTGTCTATACTCTAGGTGACTTTGGAACCTTGAGTATGGGTAATGAGACTGTGTCTAAAGTGGTTGGTATTGGTACAATCTATTTAGAAACTAGTGTTGGATCTAAACTAGTTTTGAACAATATGAAGTATACACTTGATGTTTGTCTGCATCTCATTTATGTTGGGGTATTAGATGATGAAAGATATGTCAGTACCAACGGTGGAGAAAAATAAAAAGTCATTAAAGGTTCCTTGGTTGTGACTCATGGCGAAAAACGTTATGGTCTATACTGGACTATGGCTTCTACTTGTGGCAATATGGTAAATGTAGTTGAGGACGATAAAATCTTCAACGTTATGGCACAAGAGACTTAGCCATATCAGTGAGAAATGACTCGATGTTCTAGCCAAAAAGAAATTATTGTCAAATTGCAAAGATGCTAAATTAGAAATGTGTGAGCACTGCCTGGCTGGAAAGCAAAATAGAGTTTCTTTCAAGTCTAACCCTCCTTCAAGAAAGAAAGAGTTGCTTGAGTTAGTGCACTCTGATTTATGTGGTCCAATGATGACAAAGACTTTGGGTGGTGCCTTTTATTTTGTCACTTTCATTGATGATTGCTCGAGAAAACTTTGGGTCTACGTCTTGAAGACTAAAGATCAAGTGCTAGATGTCTTTAAGCAGTTTCAGGCTTCAGTTGATAGAGAAATCAAAAAGAAATTGAAATATATTCGTACTAATAATGGTGGTGAATATTGTAGACCATTTGATGAATATTGCAAGCATCAAGGTATAAGACACCAGAAGACTCCTCAGCTTAATAGTTTGGCAGAGAGGATGAACAGCACCCTGATGGAGAGAGTTAGATGTCTGCTTTCTGAAGTAAAGTTGCCAAACTTCTTTTGGGGGGAGGCATTATTGATCGCTGCACATGTGATTAATCTATCTCCTATTGTGGCTTTGCAAGGTGATGTTCCAAATAAAGTTTGGTATGGCAAGGATGTTTCCTATGACCAATTGAGGGTTTTGGTTGCAAAGCATTTGTATATATGCCAAAAGATGAGAGTTCAAAGTTAGATACCAAGACAAGATAGTGTATCTTTGTTGGATATGAGATTGATGAATTTGTTTACAGGTTATATGATCCAATTGAAAAAAAGCTTGTGAGAAGTCACGATATCGACTTCATGGAGAATCAAACAATTAAAGATGTTGAGAAAGCGGAGAAGTTGAAATCCTCCGGCTCTGATGGTGTGGTTCATTTTGATGAAGTGCCTCATGAAAGTGTGCATGATGTTGGTAGGCTTAATGATCATAACGATGCCCAGGGTCATATTCAAAATTAACATGTTGATATTGATAATAACAATGATGTGTTATTAGTGATCCTTCAACTCATGAAGTTGTGGATGAATCAAATATTCCTCTCAGGAGATCCACAAGACAACATGTTACCTCGTCTCGTTATTCATCAAATGAGTATATGCTACTAACTGATAGGGGAGAACCTGAATGTTATAAGGAGACTATGGAAGATGAACATAGGGATCAATGGATAGAGGCCATGCGAGATGAGACAAAATCCTTGCATGAGAATCATACTTATGAGTTGGTAAAATTACTTAAGGGCATGAAAGCTTTAAAGAATAAGTGGGTGTTCAAAGTTAAAATTGAAGAACACACCCAGAAGCCCAGATACAAAGCTAGATTGGTTGTTAAGGGATTCGGTCAAAGAAAGGGTATTGACTTTGACGAAATATTTTCACCTATTGTAAAAATGTCCTCCATTCGTACAGTTCTTGATCTGGCTGCTACTCTAAATTTAGAGATTGAACAGATGGATGTGAAAACAGCTTTTCTTCACGGTGACCTAGAAGAGAAAATTTATATGAAATAACCCGAGGGCTTCAAAGAAAAAAGTAAAGAAAATTTTGTATGCAAACTCAAAAGAGTCTATATGGCCTAAAGTAAGCTCCTAGATGGTGGTACAAAAAATTTGAATTTGTTACGGGGGAACAAGGGTACAAGAAGATTTCCTCAGCTCATTATGTATTTGTACAAAAAAATTTTAATAATGATTTTATCATCCTATTATTGTATATGGATGATATGTTGATTGTGGGCAAGGATACTTCCAAAATTGACGAGCTAAAGAATGAGTTGTGTAAGTCTTTTTTTATGAAAGACTGGGGCCATGCCAAATAAATTTTGCTCATGAGGATCACTCGTCTCAGAGATGAAAGGAAAATTTATTTGTCAAAAAAGAAGTATATTGAACGTGTGTTGGAGTGCTTTAATATGAAAAATGCTAAGTCTGTTATTACACCTCTTGCTAGTCATATGAAGTTGAGCAAGAAAATGTGCCCAACAACAAAGGAGGGAAAAGAGAATATGGCCAAAAATTCATATTCCTCTGTCGTTGGAAGTCTAATGTATGCAATGGTATGCACTAGACCTAATATTGCTCATGTAGTTGGTGGTGTCAGCAAATTTCTCGATAACTCTGAAAAGAACATTGAGAAGCTGTGAAGTGGATACTTAGGTATCTGAGAGGAAACTCAGTTGTATACTTATGTTTTAGAGGCTCTAGCCCAATCTTAAAGGGCTATACAGATGTTGATATGACAGGTGACCTTGATAACAAAAAAATTACTACTGGATATTTGTTTACTTTTTCAGGGGGAGCTATATCATGGCAGTCAAAGTTGCAGAAGTGCGTTGTACTATCTACAACTGAAGCTGAGTATATTGCTGCTACTGAAGATACCAAAGAGATGATATGGCTTAAACAATTCCTTCAAGAGCTTGGGTTGCAGCAGATAGAGTATGTCGTCTATTGCCATAGTCAAAGTGCGATAGACTTGAGCAAGAATTCGATGTACCATGCAATGACAAAACACATAGATATGAGATACCACTGATTCGAGAAAAGATAGAGGACAAATTTATGCAGATTGAAAAGATCTCTACAAATGAAAATCCTGTAGGTATGCTAACCAAGGTTGTGACAAGAGACAGGTTTGAATTGTGCAAAAAACTTATCGGCATGAGCTCTCTCTGAGAAGAGAGAGATACCTTCTTCTGAAAATGCGTCTGGAGGGGGAGATTTGTGGGGTTAAGCCCCTTCTTTTTTCAATAATTTAACAATTGTGCAAAATGTGGTTGTTAAGCAACTTTTGACAATTAGGAAAAGTTCTTCATCTGCCAAAGAAAAATAGGCAGTAAAATTTTTTATATAAAGAGGCAATCTGCTCCTAAGATGTATACACCAAATTGAGAGAAAAAAGAAAGAGAGTTACAGAGAGAATAAAATACATTGAATATTTTATCTGTGAGGTATATCATAGGCTATTTAATAAAAATAATTTGTGAAAAAAAATAGAGAATGAGCGATATTTTAGTAAGGTGAAAAATCAAAAGAGAGTATTTCTTTTGTGTGTATAAAAGTCTTTGACAGTATTGTACTCATGCCTACACGGTCTTTACATGTACAACTATTTTAAAATAAATTTAAAATAGAAAATTTTTTACACGTACAACTATTCCATTCCCAGGAAATATAGTTGACTTTGCATCAAATAATTATTAACTAGGATGCAGCGAAGAATTAGCAAAAAAATTTACAAGACACAAAGAAGCAAGGAATGGAGATTTTCAATAAGAACGGAGAAAATAAAAAAGAGCCACAATTTTTTCAACCATAAGTCCCACAAACAAACGAACTTGGTGGTGAATTGCCTGAAATTCAACTCAAAGAAATCATAAGTAAATACTTAAATTGAACTCCAACTCAAACCATCGAACCCAAAAGCACAACCACCTTTGAGTAGAACACACCGACGAAAAATGGAAGAGACATATTGAGAAACAGAAAAGCGGGATTGAAAAAATCTGATAATAACAATATAAAGTGCTTGTATTTCTAACTGTGCATAGCTGTAGAAAATAATAGCAAAAAATCTCTACATCCGTAGAATCATAAGCACATAAAACTTGAACATAGAAATCATTATCAAATGAGGAGAAAAGATAAAACCCCAAAAAAATTATACCAATTGCTCAAGTTCTATGAAAGAGACAAAGACGTATCCCTTCCATCGATCTGTCATCCTCATGTACTTTTACATGTTGCGCCTTCTTCATGTTAGGCAATTCAAAAGAAAGGCAGCATTTTCTACCTTTAAATCCATTGCATAAGTATTTGAGCACGAGAAATGGTTCAACGTTTACTAGACTCTTCCACTATGGAAATCTAATGGTTAGGGGACGTTTGGTCATCGCGCATGAGAGTTCAATCAGAGAATCAACAAATTTGATTTCATATTGTTCTCATATTTTTGGAGGACAGAACTCTTAAGGATTACTCCCTTACTTCAAGTCTTTTGTCGTACCCTGCGATACATTTTTACTGAAGGTATGAAGAACTCTTCCTCAAATTTGTGAAACTTGAGAATTATAACCATGAACGAGCCACAGTTTAAGATCGAATAGTTCATTATGGATAAATCCTGGTATTTCACGAACACATCCAAGCCTGCACAGTACAGCATTGGAAATGGTTTTATTTTTCTTAAGAAGACCCACATAATGATTTTCTTAAGTCTTGAACAGCTGTATACTGACAACAAGTTTGAGAAAAGAGTCTCCAAGTGTCTCAAGTGATTCCAAATGAAACTTCTTGAGACATTTCTTTTGTTGTCATTGCTTCCAAAAACCTTAGCAGTTGGGTTAAAAATTTTCTTAGCACATGAAAGCATTCTTTTCAAGTTTAGTCTGGATGGCTGCTTGCCCTAAAAAGAATAAAAGTTCTAGCATGGCAGATTGGGAAAGATTCTTGACTCGAGAATCTTATGAATTCTAATGTACACACATAAGTATATCCCATTCTCCAATTCGAAGCTAAAGATATATCCCATTCACCAATTTTAAGGTATACATATATGTAGATATTTATAAAAGCTTTATTTCACTTTCTTATTTTGTTTCAGTGAGATAGGTGTTTGGCAGGCTTTCAAGAAACATCTACAAGTTTATCTATCTACAGCTTTGGACTTGAGAACTGGATATACTCCGCTAGAACAAATTAACTGTCGTACATTTATAACTTAGAATTCATGAGATTCTCGAGATCAAGAATCTTTCGCCAATAACTATTTGCCATGCTCTAACCTTTAGACTTTATAGGATAAACAATCATCCCGATCAAACTTGAAAATGAATACTTTTGGATCACTGCAAATTAAAAGCTTTTATCCAAACTGATAATGTTTTAGGAAGCAATGACAACAAAGAAATGTCTCGTGACGTTTCATTTAGAATCACTTGAAACACTTAAAGACTCTTTTCTTAAATATGTTATCAGTATAAAGTTGTTCAAGACTTAAGAAAATCATCAAAAAGGTCTTCTCAGCATTAGGAAAATAAAATCATTTCCAATGCTATATTGTGCAAGCTTGGATGTGCTTGTAAAATAACGAGATTTATCCGTAATGAACCATTCGATCTTAAAGCGTGGCTCATTCATGGTGATAAATCTCAAGTTTCACAGATTTGGCGAAGAGTTCCTCAAGCCTTCAGTAAAAATGTATCATGGGGTACAACAAAAGACTTGAAGTAAGCGAGTAGCTGATGTGGTTGAGGCACTAATAGGTGCCTACCTCAGCTCGGGCAAGGAAGTGACGGCTTTATCATTTATGAAATGACTAGTGATGGACATTGATTTGGTCGATACACCTATCCCAAGGCACTTCCCCTTGAATGCTGAGAAGATAGTCACTATCTGGTGTTATACCTCATTTTAACTGAGGTCAAAGGGTATACAATATATTAGTGATTTCTAATTAATAATCTTAAAAAGTCATCACCTAATTATTTATAAGGTAAATTAGGATACTTAATTTACTAAAGTGATGCTAAAATTAACTCTGTTTTAAGGTCTACTTAATCTATGTGATTCTAGATAAGCGTCTTAGTAATCCTAAAAGAAGGAGTTAGGCATCTTTTAAGATTCGTTAAAAATAATTACCGACCAAACTTAGATTAAAAAAAAAGATTTCAAAATATATTATCAACTGCTTATAAAAATATTAAAACCTATTATAGTTAAATTTAAATTGGTCTCGAAGAAAATTACTTGAAAGTAAAGAGAATTTAAACTTCTGAATTTCTAAATTTTACTGAAATTAGTTAAGTACAAAATTATCAAGTTTTTAAGGAAAATACTTGGAATATTTAAAGTGGAGTAAGGTTGACTTTGAAGAAAACATTTGTTAAAATTTTAAAGAGGACGTGAAATTTAAAGCAAATATATATATTTTTGAGAGGAAACTAACAACTTGATCAGTTTTGGAAGAATTTAGAATTTTCAAAAATAATTACATAAATAAAATAGGTCGTCATTAAAGTAA
This sequence comes from Solanum sejunctum, assembly GCA_025642045.1. Lineage (NCBI taxonomy): Eukaryota > Viridiplantae > Streptophyta > Magnoliopsida > Solanales > Solanaceae > Solanum > Solanum sejunctum. Next base: position 6,433,784 of record JAOTQJ010000001.1, on the reverse strand, counting down.
GAATTAACGTAAAAAAAAGGTTATCGTTTGGAAAATCTAATTAAGTTAAAATAGAACACATAAGTATTAGTATTTAAACAAATACAAATAAACAAATAATGCAATGTAAAAGATAGAGTTAGGAATTTTTGCAGTTAACCGGCTTTTAAGCTTTTTCTTTTGGAGAAACTAAGCTTGTACCCTTTTAAAGCAAAATATTTACATTCACATACCTTTTTATATTTTATATCCTTGTACTATTAAAATTTGCCCCCCCGCCCCTTAATATTAAATTTGTGCGCTGACATCATGCTGATATCAACACCTGCTTATATGATATACTAATAAGGTATACATATACTAACAGGGTGCACAGATGATTAAACTCAATTTTATATGATACCGATGTGGTATCAATATACCGATAAAGTATCATAAAGAATATATTTTCTACTTATTTAAAATTTAATAAATGAGTTTGTAATTTTAATAATTTTCTCTTAATTATTTTATTTATTAGAAAAAGAGCTTAAAATTATATGATACCGATGTAGTATAAATATACTGACACAGTATCATAACAAATATATTTTATACTAATTTAGAGTTTAATAATTTTTTTATTTATTTTTTTAAAAAAACATAATCCTATATACCAGTGAATATCAATATACTGTTAAAGTATTACAAAGGATTGAACTCATTATATATGATATCGTTGTGATGTATATATACTGCCGAAGTATATTTCATCGTTTTTATGTTGACATCATTCGCGAAATAAAAAGGGATAAGTGGTAGAAAGGTAAATAATTTGGGTCGTGGGTCTATTAAGGGTAAATAGTTTAGATTAGATCTATTAATGGTAAATAATTTCAAATTAGATCTATTTTGTGTACTTTTTTCTTTTTTTAATCCTGTATCATTTCACAGTATACACATTGTATATCAATGTATACGATGACTTTTAGGTTCCGAAACCTACATAACAGCTCCAGTTTTTAGATTTTCCTTTTGTGAGATTGACTCGGGAATGCATTAACTCAGAAGAAATGCAAGGAATGAGTCCAAGGTGAACTCGAGCGAAAAGTTTCGTGCATAAAAAAGAAAAGAGAGTCAATATATTATATACATACAGGCCAATGATAACTTAATTCAACTTAACAAGTCTTGCCATTCATAAATAATATCTAACACAAGACATTTACAATAGTCACCCCAATTATGCAGTCACTTAAGAATCTAAAATTTATCAAGGATGTATCCAGCATATAAGTTAAAACCATGACCTAATGTTTAAAGCTTGTCACGACCCAAGCCTAGTACCTAGAAGTGATCGGTGAATGGAGAACCCGAAGGAACCTCAAACAAGCCTCATAGCATATCATTACACGTCTTTGGTCGCGGAAGCAATGCAAAATAATATAAGAAACATAAATAAGGGGAATTGGGACTATGGAAGAGACTCATATTTAAATAGCTTGAATATCATAAGTAAATCAAAGCTTAAGTATAATACATAACTTGCCCAATAACACCTCTAACATAGGACTTAACGGGGGCCAAGACAACCAACTGGGCTCACCCTCATAGTAAAAGTATACCAAAAAGAAGGATAGTCTTTAATACATAGCTTAAGCACATAGATGTTGCCCTCACACATGAGAACTCACCAACTAGCGTGAATGGATACCACTAGCAGGATGATGATGACCAAATGGAGCTCCGGTTCCTACATGGTAACATCATGTAGGCATAGAGTATACGTTAGTACGTTTGAATGCACTAAATATGTGGGATGCAATGCAATAAGAGATAGGCATCATAATCAAAATGCATAATAATAATCAATAGATAGCATAATAACAATATGGCATGTATAAACAACTCTTAAGTAAGTCATGCTTTGCAAATCATTCATCTTACATAGATCATAATATAAGTGTGTAAAGAAGCCTCAACCGATATAACGTAAGACCTTTTGGAGCCACCTTCCTTACGGGAGTCTGTCCCTCTTTCAGATTAAGTGACCTTCCTTATGGGAGTTCGTCCCTTTTCAGACTAAGTGTCCTTCCTTACGGGAGCCCTTCCTTTTTCAGATTAAGTGACCTTCCTTACGGGATCCGTCCCTTTTCGGATTAAGTGGTCGTCCTTATGGGAGCCCGTACCTTTTTGGATTAAGTGACCTTTCTTATGGGATCCCGTCCATTTTCGGATTAAGTAGCCTTCCTTATGGGAGCTCATCCCTTTTCGGATTAAGCATTTCATAGAACTAGCTCATCAAACCATTACATTTAAATTATTATTATATCATCATATAATCATTGTAACATCTTTTCCATCAATCTCGAATGGAATCAAAGATTGACTATTTTTTGGCTTTGGAGTATGATGGAATAAAGCAAAATGGCTCTTTAAACTGTCTGCG
>JAOTQJ010000001.1:6414674-6431277 GCA_025642045.1 Solanum sejunctum | reverse complement strand
CATAGGTCCCAATACTTTATTAAATCGAACCAATTAAGGACGTTCGGGGTTTAAATTATGTTGCGGGTCCTAACACTAGGAGTCTTGGTAGATTGAACAAGAAGTCTTATTTTGTGTTTGAAACTTTGTCTTTTTTGTCTCATTTTTTTTGGAAGCTTGACTGCAAATTCTCTGAATGAATTTTCCCTTTTCTTAAAATTGCTTCTTATTTATTACTTATAAATATTTTTTAATATATCTATTATCAAATCTGTCAATTTTATGATTGTGACTCATAATGAAACCAACGAATTCCAACGAAGAATCCTAAAGGAGGTAAGGATAACCAAAAAAAGGGCATGACAACATTCAAGCATGAAGAAAAGTCAAGACGCTAGATCAACAGATAACTTTAGATAGGTTTCTTTGAATGTAATATTTCTATGTATATCGAACTACATTCTAACCTGATTCCCTGAGAGGGATACGTAGGCAATCTACAAAGGGTTCGATTTTACCATAGAACATTTCTAATTTTTTTCTTAGATGGGATACGTAGGCCATTCATGTATGATCATATTAAAATAGAAATCTAAAATTTTTCATTATTTATGTAATTTGAACTACACACAGCCTAATTCCCTTGGCGGGACATGTAAGCAATCCATATTAGATTCGGTCCTTTTATTAGGAAAATCTTAATCATTTTTTTATGTACTGGAAACTATATTTGGCCTGATTTCTGTTTCAACGAGATACATAGGTGCCGCACCGGCTCGGTCATATTCCCCATAAGATTTTCATTCCTCTTTACAATCAAAACTGGGGGCAGAATTTTGAGAGGATCTCAAAATTCCTTAAAAGACTTTCTCCAGCAAGTCAAAATCAAAGTGATATCAAGTTGCAACTAGGGTAGATTTTTTTATTAAGTTCTCTAAAAAAAATCAATTGGAAATTACATAAAAGTTAAGACTCCTTCTGTATCCTAAACCAGGGCAAATTTTTGATAAGATTTGAACAAGGATTTATTAGATCATGTGAAGCTACAAAGGACGTTCAATTTGTTTCACAAAGTGTCACAATTTAAGAGTTGGTAGAAAATTTTCTTTTACAACTTATCATCATATACTTATATACTTTTCAATACATTAACATATGTCTCTTTTCAATAATAATTTTTTTATCATTTATTTATTTTAAAAAAATTATTATTATATTAATGCCTTTATTATTCATCTACCAAGTCTCAAATAGAAGTCACAATGTCTGACCAAGCAAGATAGATGGAGGGCCAACAAAGTCAAGCTTCGAGTCAACACAAATCAACATCCGCTCCCAATTAAGATTTTGTTTTTGTTTGCAGGAACAACAAAGATACAAGATGCCACAATGGATTGGCATCAAGGGCATCATTTGGCTCCATGACCTCGCCTTAATAAGCCACCTCTCACTTTATCTTTATCTTTACTCATTTTATTTTGTTATGAATTTATTTTTTCCTTTATTTAACCTCTTCATCTAAATTTTGCAGGAAACATTACTTTGAAATCTATATAAATTTCACTGTAGGAACCACCCGATCAACCGAATTGCACATCAAGACTTTAATGTCGAAGATAACATTCGGCCAATAACCAAGCAAATTCACTTATTTTATTTTTCTGATTATCCTTATATTTCATTTTATTCACTTAATATTTTTTTTCTTTTTCTTGGATTTTAAAGAAATGAACAAAGGCCTGTAAAGACAATCGAAGACATCATTCGGCTGTACGGTCCCATCATTATAAATATCATTGAGACATCCAAGACAACTGGAGGCCTCATTTATCATTTAGGTCCCGGAAGACAACCGGAGATGTCATGACTTTACCTACTTTGCGTACTTTAATTTTTGTCTCTGAAGACAACCACATATGTCATGACTTTATTCTACTTTACCAATTTTACTTTTTTTTTATCTCCAAAGACAATCGGAGATGTCCTGACTTTACCTACTTTACTGACTTTATAATTTTATCTCCAAAGATAACCGGAGATGTCTTGACTTTAATGACTACTTTAACTACTTTACCGACTTTAATCATTTTATATCCGAAGATAATTAGAGATGTCATGACTTTAATGACTACTTTAACTACTTTATCGACTTTAATCATTTTATCTCCGAAAAAAGTTAGAAATGTCATGACTTTAATGACTAATGTACCTACTTTACCGACTTTACTATTTTGTCTCCGAAGACAATCAGAGATGTTATGACTTTAATGGCTACTTTACCTACTTTACCATTTTATCTCTGAGGATAATAAGAGATATCAGGACTTTATTTATTACTTTACCTACTTTATCATTTTTGTCTCTGAAGACAACCAGAGATGTCATGGTTTTATTCACTACTTTACCAGTTACTTTAATATACTTACCTACTTTAATGACTTTATCTTAAACATTGCAAATATTATTACCATCTTGTCTCCAAAGACAACTGGGGATGCCATGACTTTATGACTTATTGGCAATTATACTATTAACAAATAACTTTTAGATTTTGCATAAAATTTAGTAGAAAATATTGCATAACAGCAAAATATGGAGCATAGCACAATGTTGAACTTTTTCTTAGCAGCGAACTGAGATCTAGTCTGAAGAGGAATGTCAAACTCTTTGGACACGAGCTAACGAGAAACTTCCACCACAATATAACAACACCCATTTTGGAGGGCATGTGGGTATTTCTTTGAGTTTGTTTATTTTAGTTTCACCTCTGATGATCTCAACTCTCATCAAAATCAATCTTTCCAATATACCAAGAGTTTTGAAAATGATGTCCATGTAAGTTCTTACTTATGGGTGTGAAGTGCACCACATTCATGACTAAGAGGTTGCAAGCCTCTTTTTCATACTCAATTTATTTGTCACTCCTCCCTACCAAAGATTGTCTTAACATGACGAGATTTCCTTTTCAATCAATTGAGTCAAACTATAAGCAGTCTGATTCCTATGTCCAGAATATGTAGGCAAGCTCCATGTTGAAAACTCGACTATACTCCAATCTCCTTTCATTCTAGTCCTGAGCTTTTCAATCTCTACATAATTCAACTCTGAAATAACTTTTGAATTTTTTTAAAATTATGCGTAAAATCAAGTGTCGTGAACTATAATTGACCTGAATTGTCATGTAACCTGATATGTGTAGGAAATCTGACACTGGGGGCCGGCCATAATCTTCTAAAAGTCCGTACTTCTCTCTCAAAAGATGAAAGTATGGTCAGTCAAAATTGGATTCGTCAACTTTCTTTGCCTTGGGTTTCTTTCATTGATCCAAGCCAAATGAGGGGCAGTTGTTGACATCTAATTTTTACTTTTTATAATATAAATTAATTATTGAGCTTCTTGGATTTTTCAATGAATTGAAATAATACTTATAGTCAAATTAATTAGTATAACTTTATTTTGGCTACATCTTAAAATTTCTATCGGCCAAAATTTTAAATTCATTCACCACCCATTTAACCCATTTTCAGACCTTTATTTTACACCATTTAATTAGTTTTTTGAACCAAAATTTAGCCCAAAATTACATCAAACAGCCCACTTCCCTTTTAACTTATCCAATCCAGCAAAAGAAATATACATGTCCACATTTTATTTTATTTTTCCTTTGTTCCCATGTTCTTTCTTTCCCAAAAATGAACAAATACAATGAAAGCCTACAACATAATATCATCAAAACCCACAAGCCTCTTTTTGACTTTCTTCACGTGGGACCCACGTGTCCTTCCTTTTTTCGTTTCTCTTTCTATTCCTACTCCTCTCTCCTGATTCTTTGTGGAACAAGAAAGAAAATCATAGCTCATATCCATTTTTTACTATTTTTCCAATGGCTCCAAGGACACTCCAACGTTCAACCTAACAACCTTCTATAAATTCCTCTCCATGTGTCTCAGTCGCGTCTACTCTCTTGAAATCAATGGCTGAATCCCTCAGTCCTTTAGATTTGCTGCCATATTGGATATACATACTCATTATCTCCTAGATATGGGGAAGAAAAATTTGAAATTTGAATCCAACAGATTCCCATTTTGACCCTGTTTTCACCCTATTATTTGCCCTAATTTTGGGGTTATTTATATCCCTCGTTCTTTACCATTTAGGAGGGTAACAACTTACTCTCAGAACACTAAGAATTCCTATTTTAAAACTTCATCTAATTTCCAGCAAGCTCATACAACTTCGAAGCCAAAATATTATTGATTTCGAAATCAAGAAAGCATATACGAGGTTCTGTTAGCTGTCTTCAGAACTCCTTCCTAGCTCGTCGTTTCAGTTTCTGCTCGATGAGCTTAACCTCATTCTTTTTTTTCCATTCTATTTGGATCCTATATAGGACATTCGATCGTAGAATGAAATCTTAATGTCGCGTCGAAATCTTCTTGTATGTGATTATGTTACCTTGACTGGAATTGTTATTATGTCTGTTCATATTTTCTGTTTCAACTTGTGATTAGATTTTGGTCCGAAGTTCTAACTGGGTAAGACACTGTTGGTTCACATGTATGCTTTAAATTACAAGTTTTGATTCCATATTTGCTTAAATCTTGTATTAAGCAAATATTATTTCTTTCCAGATTTACGATCATATTATTTGGACGTCTTTGTCACGATCTTTGTCTAGTTTACTCTCTTAAAGCTTTATTAACATTTTTCTTCACATTAACAAGTAGGGATTTAATCTGCCTAGTTGTTAGCATGGTCGTCCATTTGATTTCATTTTGATAGCTATGTAACATGTCTTTTAGTTTAAAAAGTAGTTTATTATACCTTGTCTTAAACTCTTTGCCCGACACTTTTAACATTTAAAGACTAGTTTTCTTCTATTTATCTCGCCATAGTATTTCTCAGTCCATTTTTTTGTTCTATTTGCTTATCACTGTTTGTATGTATTCTTGTTTGTTAAGGAGTACAATCCATTGGCTAAATGCCCAATCTCCTCTTTAAATTACTTATTGTTTTCCCATGGCTCTTGTGTATGCTAATAGTTATAGTTTGTTAATTTGAAATTTTACTTGACTCTATATTTACTTTATTCAATATCATGAGAAGTTAGATCATCTTACTAATTCTTACGGTCTCTTTATTTGCATGCGCACCGTGGGAGCGAACGGGGTCTCAATTTGAAACTCCTGAAAATTGGAGTCTCATGACTCGACACCACCATACCCCCACATGAATCCAACATGTTAGACTATCTCGAATAGCAAGACAAATAAAGGAACCTTTGCTTGGAGTCATCGACGACTACACATATTTTCATTATTTATTTGCTTATTTATTTTTCTGTACAATATATACTTGTTTGTGTTACTTGAATACGTTATCATTCTTGATCCACATAGTTGACAATCATATTAGATTTTTGGGTTTTGGGTACCTATATTTAGAAATAAATCATTCCCGTGACATTAACTTTTCGTTATATTTCTAAAAACGATTCAATATTTGTTCTTAAGGTCAATCTACTTATAAAAAAGAATATAAAAGAATATTTTTTAAAGCACGAACATTATTTCCACGTACAGAATTATTTTATCAGTAGCGTATCATATTTTTGTACAAAAGTGTTGTCTTAAGCAAGTGACTCTCTATTACTTTTCGAATTAAAAATGCAAGTCATTCCATTACAAATACAAAGGAATTTTTTAGTTTTGAGTATGTTGTTGACTCTAAGATAAAAAATATTTTCTAACTTATTTTTCTTGACTATTTAATACTTTTTAGCATTTAAATTAGTCTTACTTTTATTAACCTATGTTTGGTCGGTAATCATTTTTAACGAATCCTAAAAGATGCCTAACCCCTTCCTTTTAGGATAAATAGGATCCTTATCTAAAATCCATAGGTTGAGTAGACCTTAAAATGGAGTTAACTTTAGCATAACTTTAGAAAAAAATAGGTATCCTAATTTACCTTAAAAATAATTAGGTGACGACTCTTTAAGATCAATAATTCAGGATTCACCAATATATTGTACATCGTTTGACCTCAGGTTAAAATGGGGTATAAACACCTGTCCATTTTCTCAACTGCTGTCCCACAACAACAGATGTCTTTTCGTATAGGTAGAAGTAACTTTTACTCTTATTGATGAGTTGGCCTAACATCTCCTCATACTTTCCTAACACAGACATCATCAATTTGACTGATTTTCTTCAAAATGAGCAAAATAATATGGTGTCATCAGCATATGTCAAGTGATTTATCTTGTGACTTCACTTGGGCCAAATCCTTTGAAATCTGGTTGGTCATGCAACACATTTAACCCCTTAGAAAGTACCTCAACTGCGATTATAAAAAGAGTAGGTGATAGAGGGTCCCCCTGTTTCAAACCACTAGATGATTGAAAGAAACCATGTGATTGCCCATGATTAGGACCGAGTATCGATTATTTGAGAGCAACCTCCATATCAAATCAATAACCATCTCTAAAAAACCAAGTCTCCTTAAACCCTGGTTAGGAAGACCCATGATACTTTGTCATATGCTTTCATCATGTCCAATTTCACTATCACATTATGCAATTTTTTTCTCAATCCAATATCTCTAACAATCTCCTGTGCCAGAAGTATATTCTCTGAGATGCTTCTACCCTTCATAAAGCCAGTCTAGTTTAGTGAGATGAGTTTTGGTAGCATTTTCCCCAGCCTTTCATGAATTAGTCTGGAAATTATTTTATTAATCATATTTGAAAAGTTTTTTACATTCTCCTTTTTGGGCAATAATATCAGATTTGTGTGAGTCAAAATCTGGGTAACATATGCCCACAGAAAAATGCCCTGACCAGTCTCTCAACATTATTATCCACTATTTCCCAACAATCTTCATAAAATTTGCCAGTAAAGTCATCTGGTCCGCTGGAGCTATATCTATTTAGCCCAAACACCGCACTCTTAATCTCTTCCATTGTTGGAGTTGCAGACAACTGTCCATTATCCTCACTAGTAACAATAGGCTAGAGGTTGTCCAGCAAATCTGGCCAGTTTTTGACCTCAATCTCAGCGAATTGCACCTGATAATATTCAACTGCTACCTTATTAATCATCACTTGTGTGACAACGACCTCCCCTGAATTGTCTTGTATTTCATTAATATGCAATTTTTTTCGTTTACCTTTCACCACAGAATGAAAAAATTTGATATTTATATCTCCATATTGAAACCATTTAAGCCCTAACTTTTGTCTCTAGTATTCCTCAACAGCCCGCATCCGCAATAGCTCTGCCTCAGCTTTCTTCAACTCGCTCCTATTTTCCTGAGTAGGATTAATTTTGAACTGATTTTCCTTTACACTGATCATATCCTGTAAGGTTGCCACCTTATCAAATATGTTGTCATACATTTTCTTACTCCAATCAGCCAATGCCTTCTTTACTCTCTTTAATATCCTATGAAATTCTGTGAAAGGGTTTCTCAAAAAATTAATTTTCCAGACTTCCTTAACTACCTCCCGGAATTGAGGATATTTAACCCAAATACCCTTTAAGAACATAAAGGGTTGAACAACAACCTCCTCTTCCGTGTTGCATTGTAGCAGCAAAGAGTGTGATCTGACCCTTGTCTTATCAAATGTGATACCGTGGAACTAGGGAGAATGTCTAAGAAATCATGATTGACTAAAACCCTATCCAATATTTTAAAGATGCAATCGTCCTCAAATCTACCATTCCATTATGTGAATTGGCTCCCATTTATTTGTACCTCCTCCAATGAACTGTTATTGATACAGTGTCGGAAATCAGAGGCTTCATCTATACTAAATGACAAACCACCCAGCTTCTCATCTTTGTGAAGAATCACATTGAAGTCTCCTCCCAAAATCCATGGTCCATTAATGTTTTCCCCTGTATGCTTAATCTCATCCCACAATTCCAGCCTTTCTTGACTTGAGCACCTTGCATGCATTGTTGTAACTGTTGCTGCCATGTCATTTTTCTTCAGAGAAATTGTTACTTCTTGATGTATGTCCTGGATCACATTCCCAATCCAACTGTCTTCCCAAAAAACTCAAATTTTAGATGACCAATTTGAAAATGAGTGCTTCATCCCCAATCTTTTACTTTAGCTTTGTATCTCTCTTGGATCTTGGAAAGGTTCGAAGAAAGCAATGAATATAATGTGATGTTTCTTTTTTTATCACAATCACTCTCTCAAAAGATTTTTGAGAGTTGATTTATCTAATATATCAAAATAAGATATTCTGAATCATTGAAAAATGTTATCCTCCCTCTTTTTTCTTCTCCTTGTTTTAACTTGTACGGGTAAAAGGGATTGGCCAGCCTTGATCCTTTTGTAACCCCCTTTTAAATTTTCTATCTGCCTTGGTGACAGGTCGCCTATCTTCCACTCACTTTGAATATTCATCTCCAGATCATCCTCCTCATTCTCGTCTCATGCCCTCTATTTTTGCATTGGTGTGAAAACCTAGATCTCCTCAATAAGCGCATTATCCTCTGTTGTCAGTGGGTGGACCATTTCTCCAGGTTCTCTTAATTCTTTATCAACAGTTTCCGCCCCTGTCCAATCCACTATGTCAGTATTTGGTGTTTCTTTTTTTTTCTCCTTCTTTACCTCCCTTTTTACCTTCGCTAATGTCCTCAACTTGATCCTTATTATTTTCCTGCAATTCTGTGACCTTGAAGGTTTCATTCACTCATTGTTTAGTAGATATGTTCATCGATTTGTCTTCTCCTACTGAGTGCTCTTCTGGTCTTCCTCAACTTTGTCACCAAGGGCCTCAAACTTATTGTCAGTACTTATTGGTCCCTTTGAGTTCCAAATCTATTTTGTCTGCTCCTATTGTCTACCCCTTCCTTGGTGTTTTTTATTTTTGTGCCTGAAATTTGTCATTCCCACCATTATTCTCCTTTAATTTGTCCTCCAATTGCCCTTTATCTGATTGGTGCCCCTTCCCATTTTTGTTTTTATCTAATTGGTCCTCCTTTTCCTTTTTATCTTCTTTATTTTTGTTAAATAACTTAGGATGTAACACATAACATTCATGCTCATCATGTCCTTGTAACTTACAGCTTGAATAATATTTTGGCATATAATCGTATTTAATGTCGATCCACTTCTCCGGGATTTCTCCTGATGGCTTCCTAACACCAATATTTATTCTATTCTGAAAATTTTCCAATAGATCTACTTCTACCTTAACTTTAATGCAACCTGGCCTTATTTGGTTCTTCGTTGCCATGTCCACCTGCAAAGCCTTCCCCACTGCCGTTGCTAAGGGAAAAATTGCTTCCTTTACAAAGAAATTCGGGGGTAGTGATGGAAATGAAATTCATGCAATTGCAGTAGATGTTTATTTCTCCGGATCAAACATGCTACCCCACTTGAACCTCCTCATGGGGCAATTCCACTGTTTGTGCAGTAAATAGATGATAGATTTGGAGAAGAGCTTCACATAATCTTCCATATTCGACGCCCGAATTAGTACACGTCATATCCCCAACACTCCAATGTTACAATCCCCCTTCAGCTCGCATTGTGTAGGGATAATCTTCCTTAACTCCTTGATTTCAGGCATGCCGTAAGAAAAATTTACCAATCACAGCAAATTGGAGATTTTCTTTTTAGATCATCTGCATTATTACTTCTACTTCCCCCCACACTATCCTTGGTTCCCTATGTAAGTACGTAATGGGATTCATTGAGATAGGTTTTAACAAAGATGCATAATTCTTCGTCGCCTCCACGTTCGTATTACACAGGCCAGAACCACCCGGTGGTAGGCTTGCAAACCCGGTGGCCATTGCCACCATTATCACTGGAAAAATCTAAGATCGTTGTCACTAGGGTTATTTTTTACATCGCTGTAATAAACACTTTTTTACTGTTAGACTAATTGTTCTTGAGGTATTATTTCAGGTAGCTGTACAAATATTTTTTGAATTCTTTATCTTACTGTTGATGAGCTCGAGGTTTATTTTGGGTGGCCTGTGACATCTTTTAAATTTCTGTCATTCTATTATTTCATTATATATGGCATCTCCTTGCACTATTATTTATAGATATTATTGTGGTTGCTTGTTTACTCTCTTCATTCCCCGAGTAACTTTATTTTTAGTTTATGACTTATTACTTGTGTTGTTAGTATCTTCATGCTGCTTATATTTATATTTTTATCCTTCTAAGTTTGGTCGGCCTTTGATGTCTATTGAGTACCATGTTTTTCGATACTCATATTGCACCTTTGCATCTTGTAATTCCTAGTTCGAGCCACCTCAAGAGAGTGCCTGATCATTCATAACTATGACAAACTTGGATTGTGATGAGCTTGTAGCATCCACAGTTGCTTCTTTCTATCATTTACATTTGACTTGTGTATTTCTGTTTGGACAATCAATTTTTTGTATTGTATATATTTATTAATGTTTCTATATTTAGTAGCTCCTGTATTGATGGCACCAAGCTAGTCTAGTGTCAATTTGTCATTTAGATATTTTTAGGCCTTTTGTAATTTTATATCGTATTTGCATATCTATTATATGGTTTGTTCTCTCTTGCTATATTATTTTTGTTTTCGCTTACTCTGGTTATTATTGCTTAAATTATTGTCTTCCACAAGGTTGGATTGCCTACTCGAGAGCTATAATAGGTGCACGTATGACCAGATTGGGTTACGATAAGAAATTCTAAGGGGTTATTTGGTACAAAAATGAATAATACGAGAATTAATAATGTAGGGATTAGTATTGCAGAGATTAATAATGTTAGGATTATTTTTTATCTCATATTTTGTTTATTGTTTTCCATTTACTTTTATGCTTGGTTTAAAATTCTATATAAAAAAAGTTCCAATTATGCCCTTGAACTATTATAAGATGTTCTATTTCATGTAATTAGATCAAAGTAGATTATTTTTTTGCAACTTCTAACTAGTTAGAAAAATAATAATTTGTCATTATGTTTGCTATTTTCTCACTTGAATTATTTGAGAATAAATAATTGTAATCTTAATAAATTCATCACTAATAAAATGTCAATCTTTAATTTAATAAAAATAGACTATCTATTATTAAAATAGAAAAGATGGTAAACAAATGTAAAATAGACAATCTATATTAACACCCCAAAATTTGAAAGTTATAATTTTAATATAGTGTTTATGTCTTACGAGGTCACTGAACTTTGAGAATATATCTAACATCATCGGACTTTACATTGTATCAATAAAATTACTCAAATAAAATTAGTTTTAAAAAAATTGACATGTCAAAATATTTTGTGTATTATGTAAATATGAAATTACAAATAAATAAAATTAAAAAATTGACATGGTAAATTTATTCATTTTTATATTATAAAAATATGAACCCGCAAGCAAATAAATAAAATTTGTAAGCTAATTTATTTAAATAAATTTACTAGTAGAAAACTACAGACATAAAAATATAAAATTTAAAAAATAAAAAAAATATAAAAGAATTTGAGGAATATTTGTGTCTTTATGTATTTAATCCCATTGTATTAATCCAAGGTATTAGCTAATACCATTAAATGGGAGAGCTAATACTATATTTGTGGGATTAACTAATACCATAGATTAGTTATACATGGTTTAAAATTTCTACAAAACATTGTACTAATTAATACCATCAACTAATTCAAGGATTATTACTTTTAATACCTTCTACCAAACATATTCTAAATAGAGCGATAGATTGATCTAATGTTAACAGAGGAATATTTTACCTCAATTTTGCAACTATTTAATAATTCACTACCACAATTATTTTAGCATTATTATTTTGTCAGATGAGACACTAATAATCAAATTATTTAGACTCTCTATAAATTATAATAGTCAATATTACTCCTCTAATTGGTTGTAAACCATGCTTGCAAATGATAGTAATTTTCAGTAATCAAATACTTTATACAAGCTGTAACCAAATTTAAGTATAAATAATTAAAGAGAAAATCGTCCCACATATTGATTTTAGAGTAATTTTTAAATCTACTTTTAAATAATTACTACTAATAAAGTATTTATTATAGGTTATAACAGTTCTATTTTATTTTAAATAATATTTATACTTTATTTTTAAGTGATTATTAAATGGTAAAATAATATCCATGAGAGAGAGAAAAAAATGACATTTTTGCTTTTGTAGTAATAATTACTGCAATTTAGGGATATGTTTGTAGACAGTGAAATTTTATTGATAAATCTATATTAAATGTGGGTTAAATCTTAAACTTATGATATATTGACCAAGTTAAATTGGTTAGTGAGGTTGGATTAATATTTAAGTTAAAATTTAATGACTTAAATAAAATTCAAATTATATTTGGGTTAGTCCATTAAGTTGACAAGACGAGCCCAACTCATGTTCTTCAAGCCCAAGGTCTTCTAAAATTAATTGAAGACCAAAATACCCCCAAACCCTAGTTTATAATTATATAAAGGGGTCTTCAGTGGTGATCTACAAGTCTTCCACATACAAAGGGTTTTTGTCTCCAAGTTGTAAGCTACAAATTCGCATATTTTTACGATTGTGATTAAAACTTGGTTCTGCATTCGTAGTGAAGTTTCCACAAATATTCTTTGATTCAAGAACAAAGCAAAGCTCTTGAGTTGATGATTGTGAGGAGAAGAATTAGAGGATTACATTTTTTTTAAAGATTTTTATAAGATTGTAACCTTCGCACAAATTCTTGAAATACAAATATTGGTGTTTGCCTCTATCTTTCTTTTCTTGATTTATTATTTGCAAGAACGAAACTTAGTCACTAACAAACTGGCACGCCCAGTGGGACAATTCTTACCTCTCATCTCTTCTCTTCAAAAAAAATATATGAAATTCAAGAACGCCGAGATAATTTCTAAAATGGTCAACTCGAAATCTGCATCCGCAAAATTTTGATCTCTTTAAAGTTATAAAAAATTATCAATATGGCCAGAATGGACGACATTGACTTCAAATCCAATGTTTTTAAGGATATTGACTCCGCAAATGGCCTGAAAATTGCCATGAAGATTGTGGCCCAAATTAGGAGTAAAACCAAAATGTTGGGACAACAAGCGCTTCAAGTGTCACCTAAATCATCTCCTATTTATTATTTATCTTCTCCAAAAGAAGAGATATCTTTTATGTATGTTCTAGAAAAAGGGAAAGACATCTCTAAGGTAGTAGAAAGAATGCTAGATCGACTAAGACTGTCACAAGAATGATGTTGTCAGTCTAATGATCCCTTCGTGCATGAAGATGATAATGTCTTAAGCACTAGATCTGCTATGATCCTCCCTCATGTTACTTATCAATCCAAGCTATATCCTAGCGATGTTTTGCATTATTCTTCATCCTTTATGGTGGTTGTGCAAGCGATGATAATTGAAACTTTCACCATAGAAGAACAACTTGCAAATTTGATGAAAGCGGTTGAAGGCCTGTCAAAATACATCAAAGGTTAAGACGCCCAAATTACTAAGTTGACAAATATGATAGAGAATATAAAGGAGGGAGAATCCACTTGTTTATATATGGAGCTTCATGAAATGCAAAAGGAAAGAGAGTCTTTCACAAAACAAGAAACAACAATCAAAGAGTTTCAAGTGTCTATTAAAGGCCTAATTCTTGTTGAACAATTGAAAGACTTCATCATAGAGACTATCAAAGATAAGTCAGAGCCTATATCTAAATCTCCACTCTTATATGTGAAGTTGTATTCTCAAAGAATTGATAAACTAAAGATACATACTGGCTATCAACCTCCTAAGCTGCAGCAATTTGATGGCAAGGAAATTCGAAATAACATGTAACACACTTTGTCGAAACTTGCAATAATGCTGGAACATATGATGATCATCTTGTTTAGCAGTTTGTTCGATCACTCACAGGAATTGCTTTCGACTGATACATAGATCTTGAACCTGGTTCCATTGGTAGTTGGGAGCAGATGGAGCAATAATTTCTTAAGCATTTTTATAGCACAAGACGTGTTGTAAGCATGATATTACCAATGCCCGCCAAAAGGATAATGAGCAAGTCGTTGACTTCATTAATCATTGGAGGAGCTTGAGTCTTAACTGAAAAGATGCCTTAGTGAAACTTCTGGGATCGAAATATGCATCCAAGGTATGCATTGGGATCTTCACTACATAATGCAAAGCATAAAACCTAAAACATTTGAAGAACTAGCAACTCGTGCTCATGATATGGAATTGAGTATTGCCACAGATAGAAATCAAGGATTACTCTACATTGAGCCTCAAGAAGAAAATATACATGATAGTGAGGATGAGGACAACCTTTCATCCAATATTGAAACCAAAGAGTCTATGTAGGTAGAAATGCTCCTTGGCGCATGAGCATAAAATGCATGTCATAAAGCTCATCAAATTTGAGCTAAAATTTCAAGTTGTGAAGCTCTTAAAATTCGATTAAAGTTCGACAAATTCAAACTAAGTCTTCATATCATGAAGTTCTTCAAATTCAGCCAAAATCTTTAAGTTTCAAAGCTCACTAATTTCGAGCAAAGTTTTTAAGTTAAATGCTCCTCAACGCATGAGCATAAAATGCATGTCATGAAGCTCATCAAATTTGAGCTAAGTCTTCAAGTTGTGATGCTCTTAAAATACAAGCAAGTTCGACAAATTCAAACTAAGTCTCCTTATCATGAAGTTCTTCAAATTCAACAAAAATCTCTACAAGTTCAAAGCTCATCAAAGTCGAGCAAAGTCTTAAGGCCAAATGCTCTTTGACGCACGAGCTTAAACTGCATGTCATGAAGCTCATCAAATTTGAGCTAAGTTTTTAGTTTCGAAGCTCTTCAAATTTGAACTATCTTCAAGCTACAAAAGCTCTACAAAATGAGTTAAATCTTTAAATTATTGCTCTTGGCCCGCATGAGTTTATATTTGCATGATCAAAAATAAATTTATTAGGTTGAAAACCTCAAAATAAGTGGTCAAGGCAATTTTTTTTCAAAAAACTTTTTCATTGAAGTGTAAAGTAAATATATTTATTGCTTCAAAAAAATTGCAAGAATACTCATACATCAGCAATGATAAGAAAACAAATTGATGAGTCATCCTATACAAAGAATCTAAGTAAAAAAAAAAAAAGAGATTAGACATCAAAAGGTGACTTGCCAACTCATTTTAAATGCCTCTATCAAGGTTACATTATCTCTTCATCAAATATCGTCACTTCAAATATCTTATGGATCGACATAGCCATAAATGAGCCTTTATCTTCAGTATGGGGGCAAATTTTGAAAACTGATTTATGAAGTTGATGTATCAAGTAGTTGGTCTCCAAAACTAGGATAGACTACACCAAAATCTCTTTCCTTCCAAAGCCGAAATCCAAGAGAAAGAGACACAAAGTGTGGTTCATTATCAAAGCCGCAACTCCAGAGAAAGAGGCATACAATATTGTTCATCGCCAAAGTCACAACTCTAGAGAAAGAGGCACACAATGTGGCTCATCGTTAAAGATGTAACTCCAAAAAAATAAAAGATGCACCAAGTGTGTTTGTCACCACCAAAGCCATAATTGCTTGAAAAATACATTAAGTGTGGCTCGTTGCCAAAACCGCGAATATAAAAATCAAGATGCACCAAGTGATTCCTCATCACTTTTGAATTACCCTCATATTTGTTTGGTTTGAAATTAAGAGTATTTGTAGTCTATTGTTAATCTATACAAAAAATAATAAAAGGAGTGATGCGTCTTACAGTGCCAATAGCACGAAACTTCAAATCAACATGGTGAAAAGTATGGCATATGCTCTCACACATGATGACTACAGTCCTACTATCTTAAAGATTTTGTATTTTTCTCCCTCCATGTGGATGATAAGAGAAGTCTCAATCAGTACGAAAATTAATATACGGCTCTTCGGCGAAACACAAAGAAGTGAATTCATGAATGTTGTTCAAAGTCACACCAAAGTTGATTGTGTAGCTAATGTTCCAAAAAATTAATTTTGATCCTTTGTTAATGAATTTGACTTTAATATTTGAAGATGTTGTAGACATTGAAGTCTAGTTTCTATAGAATCAAGTCGTTCATCATTCGGATGCTCGCACACCAATATAGTTTTGGTGAGACTCCATAAAGCTGTAAAAGAATTAGATCTAGAGAAGCAAAATAAAAAAAATTAATTCCCCACAATCGGGAAGAATTTTGACATTAATCTTTGGATATGTTGTTGATTTGTGAGTCTATTTTTTGAAAAATCAAAATGAATCATGATTTCGATGTTTCTACAACAAGATATGAATTTTCTAATGCAAGTGTGTTGTGCTAAAAAAAGTGATGAAAATTAGAAAATAAATATTACCTAATGGAGATGGATCTGATCAATCTTGATGCTGCAAATTGACAATTAGCCTCCATGGGAGTATGGATATTTATAGTGATCAAAAGTATATTGTTAGACCCCGTGATTAATTCAATCGAAGTAATTCGTTCAAGTGGAAAAGTTATGACGAACATGGCGTAATCTAAATTGAGTAAGTTTCGTGGTGTTTAATTATAATTGGAGAGTATATTTTAAGTTGGAGTCGGGAGTCCTCAATTGGATTAAAATAGAAAAGTTTGGGGAC
>JAOTQJ010000001.1:6394740-6414574 GCA_025642045.1 Solanum sejunctum | reverse complement strand
TGGGTCACCAACTTGATGGACTTAGGCTGCCAAATTTTCAACTTTCACTTACTTAGGTTTGGACCCAATTTGCTAAGCTGTTGAATAGACTTTTCCATATATTCTCACGGGGAACTAGTTGAAATTTAAGAGTATCAGGCAAAAAATGTGAGAACTCATACACCTTACGTCTAACTTTGGAAGGAGGATGCGCCTGAATACATGTTGAGCATCCTAGGTATAATTTCTGGAGCATAAGAAAAAGTATAAGAATTTGCATAGAAAAATAGATATACTTATCCTAATATTTGATTTTCTTTATGAGATAATAATTTAAATACGGCATATGATTGCTAAGGACTCATTTGGTTACAAGAATTTTAAATTATTCCTAAAATTTTTATTTTATAAAATAGACCCCTTTAAATTATATTTGATGTTTGTTAAAAGAAATACATTCAAATTCTAAATATTAATTGTAAAAAAGTATAGTCAAACAACTTCAATTTCAACTCCACTTTTGAAAATTCAAATGAAGTGAAAATAAAATATTTTCATAATCAAATGCCCGTTAAATAACAAATGATACTTTCTTGATAGTCTTGTATCTGATTAGAATTGTCACACCAGTTAAAATAATTTTAATAAATCAATATAAATTAATCATGACTATAAATTCCTTTTTGAAAACGAAATTGTAAGAGAACACGTATGTTGATTAACAATGTTTGTTTTAATGGAATTTCACATAAAATAGAAATAAACACATATAAAATTAACAATAAAAGAAAATAGACATCACACTTTGAAAGTTGAAACGCTAATATTAAAACATCCAAATCAAAGTCTACCATAAGAATAGTTTCTCTTGAGGTATACATATATATGTAGAATTTCACTTAAAATAAAAATAAAAAGCACATAAGAAATGAACAACAGATAAATGTCACACCTTAGAAGTTGAATTCTGATCTCAAAATGTACAAATCAAAGTATATAGTATATATATATATATAGGCGATAGAATGTATATAAAGACAAAAGGATAAGAAGAGAAAATAGTAAATGTAGAATCAGATGTTACAATCCAAAAAGTATGATAAAAAATTATATAAAAAGTAACTAATTATTAGTAATATGTTGACTAGCGATTTACAAGTCAAATTGTCAAGTTAAATTGAATGGAGAACTAATCAAACTATAGAAAAAAGCTAACTTGTGATTTGATTTGGTTGGTTTAACGCTCAGAAAAAGGCTTGGCCACTCTTTATTTGATTTGGTATAATAATAAAAAAAAAGAAGAACTAACTAAATCCAAATTAAATAGACATAATATCTATACTATATCAAAAGCATGAAGATTCTTAGAAATGTTGTTTGAACTTTTTTGTGTTTCATTAAAAGACTCTATTTTAGATAAAATCATCTTTTCAATATTTTTTTAATGTATTATTTTATCTTTTATTTATTTAGTTTCAAGATTACTTTTGGATTAGAATTTCTTGATATTTAGAATTCACTTTCGATTTAGGAGTATTCTATATAAATAATTCCCTAGGCTATTAACATATCTGTATTATAAGTAATTGAATTGATTTTCTTATCTTTGCTTGTTCATAATAGATTAAACTTTTGCATCAGCTTAATAACATTTATTTAATTTTATTTATATGAATATTGTATTTAGTTCAACGACAAGTACTATTCATATTTAATTTTTAGACTGACACGACACGTACGTGCAAAGCACGTACATGCACGTACACTAAATAGTATACTTAAAAAACGTGTTGGATGGATTTATAGGATAATTGTTATTTTTGAAATTTGTTGATTGAACTTTATTCTTTATGAGATATATATATATATATATTTCAAATTTGAGCTTCTTTTATATTATTTGAGTACTGATTTGTTAAGAATTGCAAAGAAAAAAAAGAGAGAGAGAGAGAGAACAAATTTATGCACTTGCTGAAATTTAAGGCAATATTTACATGCACTTCAAATATAAATCCAAACCTCTCTTGTTAGTGAACTTATTGTGCGTTATTGATTTTTTTTTTTATGTGGACAGTTAGAATGAACGAAAGAAGAACAATTGATTTCTCAAATTAGGATCAAGTGAGATCTTAGCTTACACTTGGACATATGATGTGAAATTGCAATATGAAATTATGTTTTGAAATTCAAAAATCTTCAAAAAGCATGATTTGAGATTTCTAATCATGATTTTTATTTTTTTTTCTAAATGCAAAACTTAGTTGCATAACTTAGGCACAACCTCGTGATTCTGCTCTAGTTCCTTCTTGGAAGTAGGTACCCTTTATCATGCACATTAATTACTAACATAGGTTCACAGGCTAAATTGAGCTCAAGGGTGGACCTAGAGAGGGGTGAGGGGGTTTATCCGAATCCCCTTAGTGAAAAATAACACTGTATATATAAGGTAAATTTTCTATATTTATGTATATATGTTAAACTTGAATCCCTTAAACAATAAGTAAAGTCTAGCATATTGGTAGATTTGCTTTTAAATGAACCCTCATGCTCAAGGATTAATCCCACCTAAAAGCATTATTTTTAAGCTTCTCTTAGTTATTCCTTTTCATTTAATTTCACCTTAGGGAACCTAGCTCAATATTTCACTTTATTCTTTTTTTAAAAAAAAAGTGCTAGAGTAATATTTGACTATGTATTTCTACTTTGGAAATTATATTTTGTTAGTTTATTCGCACACTTATACTTTTATATTTCGAATCCCTTAAGTAAAAATCTTGGATCCACCACTGACTGAGCTCCGAAAAAAATCAAATGCAGCTCATCTCTGTTTCTGCATGCAAGCTTTTTGGATGGCCAATCCTTGGTATTAGTCAGCTGACTCATTAATCTTTTTCTTTGTAATTTTCCAATCGATTAATAAAGAAACATACATAATACTTTTTAATTAATAACATAATGTTAGTTCTCTAGAGGATGACCTAGTCACTATGGCATAGGAGAAACAACTTGGAGATTCCAGGTTTGAATCCCAGCTGCAACACATGGTGTGTGCATTTGGCTTAGCCTTGGTGGGCAACATTGCTTTATCCATATGTGCTATGGCCTCCAATTCTTGCTCTGTTTCCACTTTCAACACTTGTGGCATGGTGTTAATATTGATCCCTCATTAAATATTGCATCACTTAACAGGAATACAAGTTCTCTTCCCTATAATATAGTCTTTCTCTTCTTCTTTGCATTTTAGGTGAAGTTTTGACATCTTAGGTGCTCTGAAACTTGTACTTGGGATATTAAATAATTGTGACCAAGCTCATCCTCCTTCTAGAGTTAGACATAAGGTGCATGCGTTCTCAGGGCTATTGCATAATTCTCTTAAATTTGAACTAATTTTGTGTGTGGGTATCTGGGCTAATCTATCCAACAATCACTGTTGGGGTAAAGAAGATATAGGTTTGTATTTCTTTGCAAGGGAGAAAGGTCAGGATCTGTCTTATATATCTATTCGAGAAGGGGTTAGGGGTTGCAAAGTAGATGTGTGTTGTTTCTTAGGAATATTTTTACTAGAAACTGATTTGCATTTCCCATTTTATGTAGGTTTGAGATATATATTACTTTGGTGGAGTTCATGCATATCAAAGATTTTGTGATAAATGTTTATAAATGATGTGGAGCTGCTTATACTTCCATTCACAGTCCTGTGTAGTGATTTTCAAGGTACATTTGTGCTTTTCTCATTTTCGTATTTCCCTTTTAATGAAATTTTTAGGTAATATGCCTATTCAATTTTGCTCTATAGAAGATTAATTTTCCTATCTCTCTAGAAGATTTTGTCTTTTTAAGTTAGCAATACTTGTTTTGTTTCATTTTGGTATAAAGGCTTTAATGTGTTAAGTCATCAGACGACGCTTTAGAAGCACTAATTGTACATTCTCTGCTCCTTATGAGGAAATCTAGATCAATTATCTAATCCTTTTTGCAATTGGAAGTTGAAAAATATGTAACTTGGATTATTTTATCATGGTTGGTCCAGTAGACGCCAAACATACTTAAAAAGATTTGCCACAATTGTCCAGTCTCTTCGCAATGTAGGATTAAGTGGCTACTTCCCTGACATAAAAAAACATCTTGAAGATAGCTGGATTCATCTTCATTGTAGAAGCACCCAAGGGTGTGACCTAGCGGTCAATGAAGTGGGTTGCAAAAAAACGTGAGGTTTCTGGTTCAAATCTCAGCATAGTCAAAAACACTAAGTGCATGAAAATTGGGCGAAACACCATGGTTATCAAAACAAAAATAACCTTCTGTAGACTTTCACGAGTCAGACAGGCTCTTACGATCACCCACCAAGAAAAACACCTCACTTTCAATAGGCTTTTGCCTTCTAGATTTTCCTCCAGTGACAGCTTTGTACTTGCTATCCGGTGGAGTTCAAGAGGAAATATGATAACCCCTTCTTTACATCCCCTTTCCATATATTAGAATCTTCATTCTAGATTGTACCCTTGAAACTCACTAGTGTATTTGTCGGCTCAATAGTTGTAGTGATTAGTGACCTACCAATAATTCAGTAATTTTCTAAAAGAATAGTTCCATCCTTGCGAACTCCAAGCATACTCAGTTGTAGCCTCTGGTAACAGGCTTAGACAAACATATCTGGAAATAACTTGATCTTTTAGAAGACCATACCCTAGCCAATTGCCATACCAAAAGCAGATTTCTTTTCCATTTCCCACAGGAAAGCTCTTATTTGTCATTAGATTTGACGATTGAGTTTTGATGGATCCCCATATACACAACTGTATTTGAGCTTTGATGGATCCCCAAATGCACAACTGTAATAAGCTTGGTGCCCCAATATATATTTTATCTCCATAACTATTTCATTAGGAGACTCTTATTGTGTTGTCAAGTCTTTAATTCCAAGGACACCTTCTTTACACCTTGGTGACTGCTTTCCAGCTAACTAAATGAAAACACTCTTTATTTCTATTTCTCGACTGTAAGTTAAACTTGTATATATCATGCAAGCATTTGAAAAGTCAAAAACACTGTTTCATTGGAATATATTACCTACACACTCCTCTCTAGTGGGTTTGAATTGTGACTAATGTTACTCTTTCAATCCTTGTGTTGGCGATATTCTTTAATTTACTGACTAACTTGTGTAAAAAGTTTAGTTGCCATCGAGGTGTTTAGGCCCTTTTTACACTTTTAGGGCTCGTTTGGTTTGAGATGTAAGTGATAGATATATTTATATAACTAGAAGGATAATTTAGTCTTTTGTATCATATTTACATATTACGAATACTTTTGTAATTGTTTAATATATTCCATTTAGATAGTTATTCTTTCATGGTATCAGAAACACAGGTGGTCTCTAACTCTTTTTCCCCTACATTTCATCATGGCTTCATCTGCATCCACCGATAGTCAAACTTCTTCTTCCTCTTCCATGGCTACCATCCCTGTTGCACCTCCTATTCCAAATTCCGCTGTTTCTATTTCTAACATCAAAAATTTGATTCCTATCACCCTTGATTATACAAACTACATGCTTTGGATAGAGTTATTTCTTCTCGGGTTTAAAGGACATGGTGTCTATGGCTTCATCAATGGAAGTCATCCATGTCCAGCACTTACTATTACCACAGAGAATGGTACTTCGACTGTTAATACCACTTTTCAACAATGGGTCCAACTTGACTCCATTGTTCTGTCATGGATACAAGCCACAATTTCTCAAGAGATTCTTTAGGCTATTATTCATCCTAACCACACTCTTAGTGCTAGTGAGGCGTGGCTGTAAATCGAACGCCTTTTTCGTGATCATGCTAGTTCCCGAACTCTCCAACTTAAGGTTCAATTTCATAACCTTAAGAAAGGTTCCCTTTCTATTTCTGATTATGAGCACCGCCTCAAATCCGTTGCAGATGCCTTGAATTCAATTGGTAATCCCGTCTACAATTCTAATCTTGTTCTCCAAGTTCTTTCTGGCCTACCTACCGAATATCTCCCTGTTAGCACTTCATTCTCTACTAGAGATCCGCTTCCTACTTTTCTTGAAACCAAATCTCTTTTATTTCTTCATGAAACTCAACTAAATGGTCTTTATTCTGCCACATCAGATTCTTCAACTGCTTTACTCGCTAAACAAAATTCGTCTCCTCACGGGACGTAGACATGGAAGAAATTCCAATGGTAATCAATTTGCCAATGATGTTCGTGGTAGAGGCCGCAACAACAAATATAACAACAGTGGCTATCGAAGAAATCATTCCACTGCTCCTTCCCAATTTTCTTCATGTCCACCCACTCCTTCGATTCAAGGTCCTGCTCCGCACATTAGTCCTTATGCTTTCTATCCTAGTTATCCAGTAGCGCCTTCTCTGTTTAATGTCAATTATGTTTTCAACCTACTCATACTACAAGAGATTGTCCATCTCTTATCTCTAAAGCACTGTATTCTAATCTTCAATCTTCCTCCTCTGTACATTCATATAATCTGAAAAGTAACACTCCTTGGTATGTTGACATTGGAGCCTCCTCGCACATGACACCCAATCTTTCACATCTCTCTTTTGTTCAGCCCTACAATGGCACTGATCGTGTTATGGTAGGTGATGGTAATCAACTCCCCATCTCCTACACTGGTAATAACACTTTCTCTACTCATTCTTCTACTTTCTCTCTAAAAATCCTTAGTTGTTCTAACTCTTTCTTGTAATTTATTAAGTGTTCGTGAATTCACTTTTGATAATCAATATTCAATTGACATTGATGCTTTTGGTTTTTCAATTAAGGACTTCAAGACAAAGAGAATTCTTCTCAGGTGCAATAGCTTGGGTCCTCTTTATTCTTTCTCTCCGTCAACTCTTACCGCTGCTGCTTATCATGCTTTTGCTACTTCTCATGCTTCTCCAACTCTCTGGCATCATCGGCTAGGCCACTCTAGTATAGGTGTTCTTTATAGTCTAATTAGAAATAATAATTTGCAATGTTTGATTCCAAAGAGATCATATTTTCTTTGTATTGTTTGTCAACTTGCCAAGCACATAAAACTACCATTTAAGGAATCTAAATCTTCTTCTACGTCTTCATTTGATTTGATTCACACTGACATTTGGACCTCTCTAGTTCCCTCTTTTAATTGTTTTTCCTTACTATATCTTATTTCATGACAATTTTACTAAATTTACATGGGTATTTCCAATTTGACTCAAATCAGAAGCATTTTTAATGTTAAAAAGCTTTTACGCTTATGTTTTAACTCAATTTTCAATTAAAATTAAATCAATACAGTGTGACGGAGCTGCCGAATATGTCAAACTTGCTTCATTTTGTGAGTTTTTAAACTCAAATGGTGTTTGTCTTCACATTTCATGTCCCCATACTCACCAGTAAAATGGTAAAGCTAAACGAATGCATCGTACTATACTAAATATGCTACGGTCTTTACTTTTTTAGTCTTTTCTTCCGTCTCAATTTTGGGTTGAAGCACTGCATACTATAGTTCATCTCTTAAATATTTAACCTTCTTCTAAACTAAATTTTAAAACTCCTTATGAACTTTTTGACAAACAACACTCGTATCATCATCTACGTGTCTTTGGTTGTCACATATGTTGAGTCCTCGATCTAAACATTGTATTTTTCTATGTTATCCTTCAAATTATAAAGTTTTTAGGTGCGTTGATCCTTTAGAAAATAAAGTTTTTATTTTCCGTCATATTATTTTTCAAGAGGACTCCTTTCCATATCCCTCATTAATCTCTAACTGTACATATCCAAACACTTCATTCTCATCGTTTAAAACTTCATCCTTATTATCTTTTCCTTCTCTCACATTTCCTAATATTTCTACTCCTTTATCTCCGAATAGAGTTTTCAATTCATATCCTTCTCCTAATCTGGAAAACTTCAGTCCCTTGCCTATATTTTCCTCATCTTTATCACCAATTCCAATGTGTCCAACTAGTACTTCTCCTAATGTAACAACACTGCTGCCAACTTTTAGTCCTTCTCCATCTAGGACTCAATCTTCTCCATCTCCAGTAACTACTTCTCCTAGTTTACATGGACTTTATCCATGGGCAATTCCATCTGTAGTACATGAACAAATCATTCCTTCTCTTAATTCTAAAGTATAGTCCATGACCACCCGAGCTCAATCTGGAAAGCTCAAACCAAAGATTCTTCCATCTTTATTTTCTCGCACATCGCCTATTTCATCTAAATCTTATCTTCCTTCTGAACCCACTTCCTTTCGGAAGCCAATAAAAATCCAAACTGGAAAAGAGCAATGGTCAGATGAATACAACTCCCTCATTGCCAACAACTCCTGGGACTTAGTGTTGCATCATACTAATGTAAATGTCATTGGTTGTAGATGGGTTTATAAAGTGAAACAAAGATCAGATGGCTCACTTGACCGCTATGATCAAACGTTTAGTCCTATGGTAAAACCAGTCACCATTCGAACTGTTTTTGCTTTAGTAGCGACTAAAGGTTTGGCAATTCATCAATTAGATGTTAAGAATGCCCTTTTACAGGGTATTCTTAATGAACTAGTATATATGAAACAGCCTACTCGTTTTGTTCATCCGCAATTTCCACATCATGTTTGCTGATTGAACAAGGCCCTTTATGGCTTAAAACAAGCTCCAAAAGCATGGTTTCATCAGTTTACCTCCTTTCTTGTCAAACATGGTTTTGAAATTAGTTTTGCTGATAATTCTCTTTTCATTTACAAATCTGCTTCTGACATCATCATTCTTCTTCTATATGTGGATGAATTCTCATCACTTCGTCTTCAAGTTCTTTACTTCATTCAACAATCAAGACTCTTATGTCTGAATTCTCCATGAGAGATCTCAGTCTAGTTAATTATTTTCTTAGGATATCTGTCTCCACATGTAAGGGTGGTTATTTTCTTAATCAAACTAAATACATTCATGACCTTCTTAACTGTGCAAGTCTTTTCTCTTCTAAACCAGTTAATACTCCTCTTTCTCCTAAATCTCTCATTGCTTATAATAGATCTCTTCCATTCTCTGATCCTTCATTATATCATAGTCTTGTCGGTGGACTTCAATACTTAACTTTTACTCCTCTCAACATTACCTACGCTGTCAGTTAGGTTGCCCAGTTTATGCATTCTCCCATGGACATTCATTTTACTGCAGTGAAACGTATTCTGTATTACTTGCATGGTTCCATTAATCATGGTTTGTTCATTCCAGGTGGCTCCATTAGTTCATTGACATGTTATACTGATGCAGATTGGGTAGTTTGCCCTACCACACAGAGGTCTACTTCAGATTATTGTATCTTTCTTGGTAATAATCTCATTTCTTGGTCTTCTAAGAAGTAAAATGTTGTGTCGCGCTCGAGTGCCAAGTCGGTATATCGCTCTGTTGCCCATGCTACTGCTGAAATATCTTGGTTGCTCTCTCTTCTTGGTGATCTTTGAGAAGAATGATATTTCCCAAGATGAGCTTTATGTGACAGCTTTGTGTATTATATATAATGATATGCAGAGTACAATATATCAAATCAACAAGGACACTACTAAATACAATAACTAAGGACTCTTAAAATACAAAGTTTAAGCCTAAAAGGATTCTATCTATTCTATATGTGTTAATACACCCCTCAATCTGGACAGGTTGAAGTCACAGACAGATTGTCTCGTAGAAAACAGAAGCAAGAAAAAGGCAGGCCTTTTGTAAAGATATCAGCTAACTGCGATTGTGTTGGAACATATTGAACTATAAGATCCCCTTGTGCGACCTTGTCACGAACAAAATGAAAATCAACAGCAATATGTTTCGAACGGTCATGAAAAACCGGATTACGGGTCATGTAAGTGGAACTAATGTTATCACAATATATGAGCTGGTTCATGAAGAAAAATACCAAGCTCACAAAGGATGTGACGAATACAACAAGTCTCAGCAACCGTGTATGCAATAGCCTGGCACTTAGCCTCTATAGACGATTTGGAAATAGTAGGTTGCTTCCTTGCGCGCCAAGAAATAAGATTAGATCCGAGGAAACACAATATAACCCGAAGTAGAATGATGGCTATTAGGACAACCAGTCCAATCAGCATCATAGTAAGCAATGACCATAGAGGTCAGCGTGGAGGCACATAAAGTCAGACCATAAGTGAGAGTACCCTGCAAATACGTAAAAATATGCTTGACAGAATGCATATGAGTGGTGCGAGGAGAATTCATAAATCGAGAGACAACATTTACAATATAGGCAATATCAGGGCGTGTCATAGTCAAATATTGAAGTGCACCAACCATACTCCTATATTCACTAGGATCTGAAAGTAACTCATCCTCCATTAGAGAGATAGAAGTGCGAGAAGCAAGAGAAGTATGAACAGTTTTGCAGGTGTGCATATGAAATTTAATCAACAAATCAGATATGTACTTTTGTTGAGACAATTGAAGACCGTTAGATGACCAAACTGCTTGAATACCAAGAAAATAGTGAAGATTACCTAAATCCTTTATAGCAAATTGATGAGATAAACTAAAAATGAATTGATCAAGAAGACCGTTATGACTACTTGTAAGAATCGACATAGAGTAATAGAAAAAGGACATGAGAAGAAGAAAGCCATATAAACATGGAACTATCAGATTTGCAGAAAACAAAACCACTAGAAATAAGATAGGAACTGAAGTGATGAAACAATGCCCGAGGAGCTTGTTTCAAGCCATAGATGGCTTTGGTTAGCTTGCAAACATGAGTAGGATAGTCAGGATGAATACAACCTAGAGGTTGCTTCATGTAGACCTCCTCAGTGAGGACCTCATGTAAAAATGCATTTTTAACATCCAACTGACGAATCTGCCAAGAAAATGAGACAGCAAGGGAAAGAACAATTCGCACAGTTGTTGCACAAACAATAGTTCTAAAAGTTTCATGATAATTGATGCCAGGTTTCTGATGAAAGCCTTTGCTACAAGACGAGCTTGTACTACTCAATGGACCTATCCTCATTATATTTTATGCGATATACCCATTACCAACTAAGTTCATGTTAGGATTATAAGGAACAAGGACCCATATTTTGTTCTCCAAAAGGGCATTAAATTCATCTGCCAATGCTTATTGCCACTTTGGATTTTTTATGGCTTGAGTAAAGCAAGAAGGTTCCTATTCATGGATATTGGAACTCAAGGAAAAATGTTGCTTTAGTTTAGAAATACCATACTTGGATCGAGTTTGCATTGGATGTGAAGAATGGTAGATGAAGAAGTACAAGAAGGAACAAATAATGAAGTAGATAATAATGGTGCAGAATCTACTGGTAAGGATTCACTTAGACTAGGTACAGGTATATTGGAGTCTACAGTAGGTATTTGGCAGCTGGTGGAAACAGGATTTCCAGAGGAAGAAAGTGGAGAGACATAAGAATTACTTTGTTATGATGGAAGAAGAGTAGACTTAGAAGATTCAAGATGTGTTGATGGAGTCCTATGATTTAGAGGTGACACGTCAACAAGAGTATCAGAACTAGAGTATGGAGGAGCGACACTAGGGAGGATTAGACAACTCAAAATATGGAAAAATTACTTCATCAAATATAACATGTCGTCTGACAAAGACACGACCAGTTTTAGGATCTAAACAACAATAGCCCTTATAGGTAGATGCATAGCCAAGAAAGAGACATCTAACGAAACGAGGTGCAAGTTTATGCAAAACTTAAGCTGACAAATTTGGAAAGCACTCACAACTAAAAACTCGAAGAAAGTTGTAATCAGGAGGCCTATGAAACAATTTCTCAAATGGAGAAAGACCGTGTAAAATAGGCGTAGGTAACCTATTAATGGTAAAGATAGCATAAAATGGGAGAGTAGTGTTTGTGATAACAGTACGTACCATTTCAATAATATAATTTTGTTGAGGAGTATCTGGACATGACTTACGAAAAGAAATGCCAGAATTAGTAAAATGTGAAAGCATGTCTTTATTGTCAAACTCACCTCCTCCATCACTTTGGAAAACCTCTGTTTTAGTGCTAAACAAATTTTCCACCAACTTTTGAAAAGCACAAAAATGAGGAAAAACTTCTTATTTATTTTTCATTGGATAAAACCAAGTAAATCGAGAGAAGTCATCAACAAATATAACATAATATTTAAAGCCTAAATTTGTTAAAACGGGTGATTGCTATACATCTGAATGAATAATGTCCAAAGGAAAAGAACTACAATGTTCCACTAGCTTGAATGATCAATGATGAGACTTTCCTAGACACAAAGAGACACAATTATTGCTAAATGAATTAGACAAACTAACAGAATTATTTCTCCTAAGACTAGCTAAAACATGAGTGCTGTTATGTCCCAATCGACGATGCCATATATCACCAGAATGACGAAAAGCAATAGATGCCTGGGGAGGGGATGACTTGGACCAAGGAGATAGAGGATAAACATCACCCCTACTGGAAGCTTGAAAGAGTGTTTGACCCGAGGCTTTGTCCTTAACAATAACAGAACATGAGTCAAAATTAACAGAACAATTATTATCATTGCAAAGTCTTTTGACAGAAAGTAAATGATGGTGGAGGTGGGAAACATGGTAAAACGGATTTTAAATGCAAAGGACAAGAAGAAGTGGGTAATTGAGCATAACCAATATTTGCAATTTTAAGCATAGATCCATTCCCAACTAATACATGAACAGCACTAAGATAAACATATTTATGCATTAAATTACCTTCGGATGAAGTCATATGAGCAGAAGCAGCGGAATCAAAATACCAAGGAGCATCATTTGTTTCACCAATGAATATAGCAACGAAAGACTTAGGCAAATCATTAGCAACAAAGACATGGTTAAAATGATGGTTAAATTGAAGAGCAGAATGACCAGGAGTCCCACAAATTTGACAAACAGGAGTAGATGGTGGGGGACCTAAAATTCCACCAGACGATGAAGGTATACTAATAGAAGATGGGATATTTGAAGTAGGTAGGACGCTACCAATACCTGACAGTGATTGTCCATAGAAACCACCATAATTAAAAAAGTTTCCAGAAGGAACATGATGTTGTTGTCCACGACCAGAGGATCTTCGACCTCTACTGCCACGACCACGACTTCTATATGAGGAAAAATGACCTTTGCCATGACCGCCTTGAGAAAGAGACTGATTACCTGAGGCATTGAAGAATTTGAGGTCATATTTTGAGTATAAAATGCTTGATGAGGGACAACAAAGTCTATATCCTTGAAGCGCTACAACTGTTGTTCATGGAGTAGAAGCTTTGTCCTGAGTTCTTCAAGTGATAGTGAAACCAGAATGTGTGTGATAATCCCAACCAAGATGTCATATTCCTTGCCTAATACAAGCAGAACATGATCAATAAAATCTTGAGAAGAAACAGGAGAATTGATGGTTGCAAGAGAGTCAGCAATCTGCTTGGCGTCCCGAAGATACTAATCTATTGACATAGTGTCAGATTTACGCATAGTTGTAAGTTGTCTCTTTAAATCTATAGATTTGGCTTGATTTGCATCCATGAATCGACATTTTACAGAATTTTAGACTTCACGAGAAGTAGATAGTAAATGGACATCCATTAGAACTTCTTGGGGAAGTGTCGCAAATAACCAAGAATAAACACTTTGATCAACCTTGAGCCAGGATCGATAAATGGGATTAGGTTGTTGAGTTCTGGATGCATCAGAAACAAAGGGATGTGGTGGAGATATTGAATTATCGACAAATCCAAGGAGATCATGGGAGAGTAAGAGATTGAATTGAGTACGCCATATGAGGTAGTCCTCAACAGATGCAAGTTTTATAGTTACCAGGTCTGTGACATTTGGTGCAGCAAGAGAAGCAATATGATTATATGCTGAGAAAGATGGAAGATTTGTTGTTCTAGTGAATGGAAACCAACACTACTAATAGATGGACCAGGTAAAGGAGTGGGATAATAGGTAAGATAAGGAAAAGAAGTTGGCAGTAAGGAGAATGGATAAGATAAAGGGGGAAGACTGGTAGAAATACCAGATGATGTTGCAGGGATGGTAGTGAAAGGAGAATTGGTAGAAGCTGATGGGATGATAGGTTCTGAGCATGTTCCAGAGGTTGACATCGTCATGGAAAAAAAATGACTGATCGGATATAAAGATAGAAAAAATGAAGATTAGAGTACGTGGAATAGCTGTGGCTATGAATGGCTATCTGATACGATGAGAAGAATAATACTTCCCAAGATGAGGAAACACCCGCTTGCTGCCCGTGTATTATTTTCGTATGTGATTGAGATGCCAAGATGTATTCATTGGCTTCTAAAGCTAGTTTTATCCTCTACTATGTTTTAGATAAGTATTTAAAGGAAGGGAAGGTTATCTCGAGGTAGTAGCGAGGTCATACAATGAGGTATGTAAGGCTACTTGATTGGGATGCCAAGGTGTATCTATTGGCTATTAATGCTAGTTTTATCTTCTATTATGTTTTAGATAAGTATTTGGAGGATCCCTTATCTCAAGATAATAATGAGGTCATATAACGAGGTATGTAAGGTTACTTGATTTCACATCACTTGGCATGAAATATAGATCTCTCCTTGGTACATAAAGGCATTCACCAACTCCGACACAATCATTAACCATGCCTCCACTTTTGTACATGTTCATATGATTCCATACATAGTACCTTCAAACCTGCTTAGATACTTTGACACCAAGTTACATGAGTTCCTTCTATAAAATAAAGTTCACAAATTATTCTAATTTATATGCATTTTATTATTTACCTAACATACTCTTTTCACAGTCATGTTGTCCTGTGTGATTATCCATATGTCACATCATCATAATCATCATCAACATACCCCAGTGCCTCGAAAGGCTCCTGCTCATTGAGGGGTGAGGGGGGTCGGATGTACGCAGCCTAACCCCTATGTTAAAAAATATAAAGCGACTGTTTCCAGATGACCCATGAGGAGCGTCGAAAGTTACATTGACTAACTGTTACTTCACAAATGAAAGAAGTGCAGACAGTTTAAATAGCCATTTTGCTTTATTCCATCATACTCTAAAGCCAAAAAATAGTAAATCTTTGACTCCATCATATTCTATATGTCACATGTTACATATACAGTCTTACAGCTCCAACATTATGGCCACCAAAAGAATCATCTCAAAGGTAATTAAAAGATACAGTATACAGTTTTGATAGGTGGTAGCTCGAGGAGGTTCATTACAAACCTGGCATAGGGACGATCCCGATACAGTATTATGGGCAGTAGCCCGAGGGAGTTCATACAAAACTTGGCATAGGGACGGTCTCGATATAGTTACCATTGATGAGTTAGTCATATGATTACAGTTGTGCATAGATTTGCAATACAGATTTTACAGTAAAGTTAAAGTGATATAAAGAACATAAAGTACATGATTCCACAGCATAACTAAGGGTGGTCCCTAATCTTCCACAGATGCATCGTTTCGTTTGAGTTATTACTTTATATACATTATATCTTACCTTACATACTCAGTATATTATCTCGTACTGACGTCCCTTAAGGGGGACCTGCATTTCATGCTGCAGGTACATGAGCTAGTAGATCTCCCCAGTAGGAGTACAGGATATTCAAGTGTTGTTATTAAGCTCCAGGCTGATTCGGGGCTTTGTACATGTCTAGAGCTCACATGTTTTTATTGCATAGTTTATTGAGGCGGGGCCTGTCCCTACCCTTATTAGATGTTTTTCTTTATTTAGAGGCTTTGTAGACTATGTAAAGCACAGTGAAGTCATGTCTCGTACTTTAGGTAGCATGTCCCCAATGGCCTAGTCGTATGCATTTCCTTTTGGCTTGTTATCATTGTTTATCTACTTAAAGGCATATAAAATGTATAAAACCCTTATAATATGTACAAAACGCATATAGTTACAAGTTGATTCTCCTGAGCCTTATCGGCGATGGGTGCCAGTCCGCTCTACGAGACTTTGGGGCATGACAGTTTAGGATGGTATAAGGGTGAAATAAGGCTAAGTATAGCTAAACATAATTTTGGGAACACTTAGGTCCAAGACTTAAAAGTCTTGGACCGAGTACAAAAAAAAAAGTCTCCAAATTACACACTAGAAAAATTGATAATTCGACTCGCTTGCTCAAAAATCGGGCTTAAACCCTACTTCCCTAATTCAGATGCCCTGAACAAGAATTCGAAGTCATATTTTTGAAATAACAAATGGATTTTGAGATAAATAAAAATTAAAATTTTGGGTATTCTGAGGCACAGTTTTGGCACTTTTCGGGGTTGTTACAATAAGGCACAACTAGGTTGACTCAAAGTCTGAGATGGCATTTTCAAGGTGGGATAGGATTTCCCTAAACCTTAGATTGAATGAAGTATATGTATGTTGGGTCTGAGATGTATGTGAAATGCTAGTAGCGTCAATTTCGCATAGTGTTGTTACTGGCTAGTTATAATCTTTGTTATTGGCTATGATGTACTATAATCTCAATGCACGTATGTATGTATACTAGTGTTGTTAAAAAGAGCCAGAAGGCCTTATGAGGCTCGTGTGTGGGCTGATGCTATGGGCAAGTACGCATTTTGATCTAACTGTTACCTATGGGTGTATATTGCCTAACTTTGATACGATCTGGTGATTGTGGGACCACTCATTGATTTTTATCATGTTCTGAGTTGACTACAAACATAAAATATCTTTGTTGGTCCTGATTCTATCTGGATTAATAAGGTATATGCTCTTGTGGTTATTGTTAGCGGTTGGGTTGGTTTCTACCTACTTCAGATTAGGGGTGAGTTGTCATTCTCCATAGGATGGTAGTAGTGTGGATTATGTTGGATACCTAGTTTGAGAATGTCGTTGCCTATGTTGACTCTGGGCACGGTATGACTTTAGAATCAGATCAGGATACATTGGCTGGGTGAGTGATTGATTGACGCCTTAAGTCCTAGGATCACACTCCTCATTGATGTTTGAGTACCTGCGACAGTGTCCGAGTATTCAAGTTTATGGGTTACTCACTCCATGTTCCAAGTTTCGGTGGTCGCGCTTGAGCACTAGGCTTCGAATGTCGATTCCTAGGATCGAGCACTTTGATAGTTTAGGTCCATGACCTTGTTGATTACATTTTATGGGAGGGGCCCCATGCTGGATATTCTGAGCTGAGACACACTATTTATGATAGGGGGATTTTTTCTTCTACAGGGGATATGTCCCACTATTACATTTATAGTTAGACCACTTGGCCCTGGTTGGCTGCCCGACTAGATGTCTGGTCGGAAGACACATGGGTTAGAGTCCCTAGGTGATATTAGGGGTTCGAGTCCCAATATGATATTACTTTGGATGGTTCGGGGACCCAGATACTGATATGATGCTAAGGGTTGGGGTCCGATTGCTTACTTATGGA
This sequence comes from Solanum sejunctum, assembly GCA_025642045.1. Classification (NCBI taxonomy): domain Eukaryota; kingdom Viridiplantae; phylum Streptophyta; class Magnoliopsida; order Solanales; family Solanaceae; genus Solanum; species Solanum sejunctum. Next base: position 6,397,160 of record JAOTQJ010000001.1, on the reverse strand, counting down.
TTGACTCACCTTATCACACCCTGATTATACATAAGTGTACCTTCTGGGCTTATGGGAGCTCAGGGGTGTACAGGTTTAGACATTAGGGCTTTACACCCACATGCAACTAACCCTTATTTCTGATGATGTGGAGAAATGGCCTCTGTGATGGTTTTATGGGGTTTCAGTGATTATTTTTTGGTTATATTATGCGCGGGTGTAGCTCCTGGGGTCATGAGGGCTCGAGTGGTGTACAGACATAGATAATAGGGCTTTGCACCCGTGCACAGTACTGTACTTCAGTTTTAGTGATAGTTGTGATATGGGTTCACTCAATTTTCATTAGATGATGTGTTCTTGCACTGTTACGGCTGGTTCACTTGATGTCATGGGGTGATATGATAGGTTTACTACTTTTAGATACATTTGAGCTTCCTTATGCATTTATTTCACTCAGTCGGCCGATAATGCCTACTGGATGCCTTATTTTGGTACTTACCGCTACTTCTGCATCTTCCCATAGTGCAAGTCCAAGTTCTAGTCAGGGGCACAAATCTCTGGGAATTCAGGAGCGCAAGAGACTTCTTTGGGTGAGCACTGACAACTCCGACATTGTCATAGTATCATTCTTTTGATGGCTGTCTTTTGTTCCAGACTTTGGCCTTGTATAGTATCTCTATATAGTTTGTAGAAGCACTCTCGAGTTGTATTGATACCTCATATTATGTTTTTTGCCTATATGTATATATTCCTTTGTTACTGTGATTATGTACAGTTGACTACCAGGTTATAGTAGAATCCTATTATTATGCTTTTATTTTGTTTATTTTGGACTGAACTAGATGCTAGAACAGGTATCCTCGGGTTGAATTCTTGGCTTGCCTATTGGTGGGACCTAGCAGGCGCCATCATGACCGGAATTGGGTCGTGACAATTGTAGAATTGAATTGATGATGTATTGATATTAAATATGTTATGCATTACCAAAGAATAATGTAATTTTAGACAATCTTATGTTCAAGATATTAATAAATTATAATTTTTATTCTGAATAAATGAAGGCTATCTCTCGCCCCTACCCCCCGCCATCTCGGATTGGCCCAAATTCCTTTCTTGATGCATATTAAAATATTCAAAGAACATGTATAAATTTTGTTAAAATTATTAACTTGTCAAATAAAAGTTTAAAATGTAAAGTACTAAATATATGATTGTTGATATATTTGAACTAACTACAAAAAATATATTTCGTTAAAATTTATTGACTTGTCAAACAAACATTTAAAAAGTAAAATACTAAATACGTGATAATTGATAGATATTGTTGATTTGACTATATAAAAAATTATATTTCATAATAGTCCTTAATCTTTCATTTAGCTAACAAACAATGTCTTTTTTCTAAATGATCTTGACAGTCATGTTAAGAAATTTCTAAAAAATTATGATTTTATCCCTTTCTATTGTAACCCAGAGTCTTATTTGACTTATTTGTATGACTTGGTCTGGTATTTTGTCAAAAAGTTGAAGGTTATAAGAGTTTTTCAATTTTATAGGTTTAAGTTTTTTAAAAAGTATGATCAAACTCAAATTCAACTTCAACTTTGAAGATCTTTTTAATTTTATTTATATATGTCATGGTTGAATGCTTACATTTTTTTGCATAAATATTTAATATTAGGAAATTTTAGGCAAAACACCTATTTTTATTACGTTCAAACAAATTTTAAATTTTTGCTAATTTTAATATGTATTTAATTCATATATGATTAAATGTAATCATAAAATTATATTTGTGACGGCATTGGGGTAATGTCGTCATAAATATAATTTTTTTTAAAAAAAAGTGATATTTTTTTAAAGTTTTTTTTGTTATTTGAAAACTTAGTGATATTTGTTTTTTGTGATATGCAAAATTTATATTTTAAAATTGAGCTTATTCTAAGTAGATTTGAGTTTAAAAAATTTAAAAATAAAATTATCATTTTCTTGACAAAAAATAGTTCAGATATACACCCCTAAAACATTAGTCAAATTTAACATATAATTCATTCGTGTTTAACTAAACCTCATACATGCTTAAAAAATAAAAATGGTACCAAATGAGTTTATTTGGACATATGATGTGAAACTGAGATATGATTTATGTTTTCAAATTAAAAAATCTTTAAAAAGCATGATTTGAGATTTCTAATCAAGATTTTTAATTTTTTTAAATGCACAATTTAGCCACATAAGTTTATATTTTATATAATAAAAAACTAGTAATTTTTCAAATAGAGACTCGTGCTTGGTGAGAAAAGATTATTTATATCATGTGAAAGGATTGTATTGAAATTATCTGTATTTGAAAGTTTGTTATCACACATACATACACACACACACACATATATATATATATATATATATATATATATATATATATATATATATAAACATAA
>JAOTQJ010000001.1:6365772-6394640 GCA_025642045.1 Solanum sejunctum | reverse complement strand
CACCCCCACCACCCAAAAAAGGAATTTAAATATTTATTTTTAAAAAGTATTTCAAATTATGAAAATATTTTTATGTCAAAAATTATTTTTCTATAATTTTTTTTCTACTCTCTAGCTAAAAATAGAAGTTTTTTTCTAAAAAAGAATATTTTATTCATTAACCAAATAATAGAAAATATTTTTCAAAAAATATTTTTCACTCACCAACCAAACATGAGAAAATGAGTTAGAAATCAACTCATTTTCTAGGAAAACATTTTCTTGGAATACATTTTCCATGAAAAACATTTTCCTCCATACCAAACACACCTATCGTGTAGAATCCTTTTAGATTCAGAAGTTCTAACTTCAGAAGTGTGGCAACCCTCAAGGGAGGATGCCACTTCTGTACGATCTAAACTTACATAACACTTACTAGCATACGAAGGATTTAACACGTGACATATTAATCACATTTAAGTAATGAATTTAAAATAGTTAAAGGTATAGGATTTCGTTCTAAAGGTGGTTTAGTTGATTTCTAGCTGAAGTTTTTGGCGTAAGTACCTTGCAAGTAATTTAAAGTACTATCTTGCGAGATATTCATTTATTACCCATATTGATGTATCACGCTGAAAAGTATTACCAACGTTAAAATCCAAGAAAATAAAATGTACTAGTTTTGTTTTATACAATCACCTTAACATAACTAGCGTTTTACTACAGAAACAAGCTCGCCGACTCAAGTTTAACTAAACAAGCCAAAACTTAAAAGAAACAAGCCAAAACTTAAAAATTACAAACATGGTGCCATAATTTACACTAGCCTTTCAAATTTATACATACATATGTAACAGGAAAATGATGTACATGTCCCAAAATACTCAATATCTATGTCTAAATGTAAATGTGATCTTCTGTGCAGCTCCCAAAATTTGCCTTCAATGGTCATCCTCAAGCATCATCTCTAGTACTCCTTATGATAGAAAGAATTATCGCTAAGCATGAAGCTTAGTAGTGTAAAAGCTAAAAGCTGAGAACCTTAAATCCCTCAATTTACCCCCCAATTGATCAAATAAATCCTCAATCCTTGCAGTGGATATCTATTATTGACTGTTATTTTATTGAGTTATCTGTAGTCAATACACAATCTAAGAGTTCCATCCTTCTTATTTACTATGTGAGCAGGGCCTCCCCAAGGAGAGATACTAGGATGGATAAAACCCTTCTCAAGAAGTTCTTGCAATTGAGTTTTAAACTCTTTTAGTTATGTTGGGGCCATTCTATAAGGAGTAATGGACATAGAAGTAGATCCGAGAATAAGCTCAATTGAAAATTCAACTTTCTTTTCTGGGGTAACCTAGGAAGATTTTCTAGAAAGACTTCTGAAAAGTTGCACACAGTAGGTATATCTTTAAGACTAGGGATCTCCAAGCGTGTATCAACTATATGAGCAAGATCTGCATCTCAACCTTGCCGGATCATCTTTCTTGCCAAGGCCACAGAAATAATACTAGACATCAATAATCTTTCACCTTGTACAATAATGTGAGAAAATCCATCCCAATAATAACATCAAAATCTTGGAAGGGCATTTCAACAAAATCCGCTGAGAAAACTAAGTCTTTGATCATAAAGGGATAAGCTTGGTAATTTTGATTACAAACAACTTGGTAGCCCAAGGGACTTTCAACTAGCACATTATAATCAAGCCTCATGGATTTCACATTTTCAGGAAGAACGAGTGACAAACAAATGTAAGAATGTGTAGAACCAGGATCAAACAATGTAAATACGCATAAGCCAAATAAGTGAAATTTACCAACAACCATGTCTTGGCCATCTTCATTATTCCTCTGTTTCATAGCGTAAGCTCTTGCCATAGCCCTTGGCCTACTAAATTAATTTGCTCTACGTGCTTTAGCTGTTTGGATATTTTTTTGATCTTGCACCCCTATTTATTTGAGGAGGAGGAGTAGAAGGCTTCTGAACTGAGCTTTCAGTGCACAAAGAAGGAACCTATTTAGGATAGGATAGTCCTTCACTTTATGATCAAAGCTGCCACAGTGAAAACATGAACCAGAAGCTCTCCTGCAAACACCATAATGATTCTTCCCACATTGTTCACTTGTACGAACACGAGTCTTACCTTGGACATTATTTGGAGTGTTACCTATGGACTAATCTAATTTGCTTTGCTTTCATTGAGACGACCTGTTAATACCACTAAACTTAGAATCATCAAACCTTTTCCTTTTATGGACCTCCGAAATCTGATCTAGGTTTCTAGAGTTTATTTTCTTGTCCACTAGCTTCTTCCTTATCAAGCCTCTCCCAGGTAAGAGCAGGGAAAATGAATTTACAGAAGTTCTCATGTTACAAGATTGCCACATTCTTTCAGATAGAATCATTTAAGCAGTCTTCAAATCTCCTGCACTTATCTTTCTCCTCTTTAATAATATCTCCAACATAACTAGAAAGCCTTAAGAACTTTTGTTGATATTTAGTAATATACATGCCCTGGTACCTCAAACTTAAAAATTCCTTTTTTTAGCATCATAGTAGGCAGGTGGAACGTACTTCATACATAACTCCTTAACAAAGTCATTCCAAGTTAGAACTGGAGGTTTTACCTTGGCATTTGGAACACTCACCCACCAATCATAAGCATTCTTTTGTAATAGTGAAACAACATTCTTAAATTTTGCAACATCTGAACACTTCAATTGCTCAAACACCCTCTCCGTGCGTTCCAACCATTGTTCCGCATTAGTGGGATCAACAATACCTTCAAATTTTACTCCACCCATTTTACTCATTTTCTTGAAGTTTATCCCATTAGGATCATGCATCGCTTCAGCCATATGGTTGAAGAATTTAGCTATCTGTTGGAAAGCGAGATTCATAACCTAAGTACTATGGCTCATCTGAGGATGTAGGATAGGTCTTAAACCTTGGTTTCCCACTTCCAATCCATTAGTGTGTGGGATGTATTGATACGAAAGATGTTCGTCCACCCCTTCTAGTGCACAAGGTTGAGAAAAAGAGTTATCTGATCCTTCTCATGTTGCTTTCATAGGTCTATTAGAGAAAAACCCCATAATTTAATTCCTTCAAAAGAGAACATCACATTGCATTAGGGATATGCACATGATGCATATGCATTTTACAAGAATGAAAATAATATTAATCATGTAAATGAACAAATAAAATAGCTAGGACCTTTCACCAAATAGATAAGTATACAAGTAATTCACATCAAAAGTCTTAGAATAACAAGCCTAGGCTCTGATACCAACACTAGTGGCATCCTCCCAGGAGGGTTGCCATAAGAAGAGTCAATAGAACCTTGAGCTTTAGATTCAATATATAAACCTTTTTCATGTTGTTTTCCTTCTTCACATAATGCTTCTCATGCTGCTGGGACAAAGACTGAACTGCTTTATCATTTGACATTTTTCTTTGGGTTATCTTCTTTATCCTACCTCTTTTTTGGCTATGCCCCATATGAACCTCAAATTGCTCCTTACCATCATCATTTAGCATAATTCACTTGCTTCTCCTTGTACCAGCAATCTGCTTGCACATATCTGAATTTCAATGAGCAAAGAGATAATAGAAGTAGCAAACAATGTCATCATTGCAAAAGTTCATACATGTGCAAGAAGATTATTGGTATAAGGGGAAAGAAGTGAATTATTCAAAGTGAAGATGGTAAGGAGCAATTAGAGGTTTAGATGGGGCATAGCAGAAAAAGAGGAAGGATAAAAAAGATAACCCAAGCAAAAATGTCAAATGAGAAAGTAGATTAGTCTTCATCCTAGCAACATGAGAAGCATTATGTGAAGAGGGGAAAATGGCATGAGACAAATTTAAATATTGAATCTAAATCTCAAGTTCTATCGACTCTGTTGGAGTTAGAACTGCTCCAAAAGGATGCTCCGATGGATTGCTCATAAACCTTAAAATGATACCAACAAAATGTGAAATATTTGGATGCGTATAAGACAAATAAATCAAGCCTCCAACCAAACTTCTAAAAGTTCTTGAATTTGACTTTGACCAGTACTATCTTCTTGTTGCCTTTTTTCATTCATATTCATAGGCATTGCTGCAGATTTACAGTTTACCAGGCCAAATCTTTTAAGAAAGTCTAATGCATATCTATTTCTTGGGCTTAAGGTGAAACAAGGAGAAGGTGTATTTGTTTCTCAAAAGAAATATGCATTAGACCTTTTAAAAGATTTGGCCTGGTCAATTGTAAATCTGCAGCAACACCCACGAATATGAATGAAAAATTACAGTAGGAAGATGGTACTAGGCAAGGCAATGCAAGAAGTTTTAGAAGTTTGGTTGGGGGATTGATTTATTTGTCTCATACTCATCTAGATATTTCATATTCTGTTGGTGTCATTTCAACATTTAAGAGAAATCATCGAAGCATCTTTTGGAGCTGCAAAAGAGATTCTACGGTATATTATTGGAATACTTAAACATAGTATTTGGCACACTTATGTTTCAAATTTTAGATTGGTAGGCTATACTTATAGTGATTGGGGAGGCTCGGTGGATGATAGGAAAAGCCCATCAGGGAACACTTTCAGTCTTGGATCAGGTGCAATCACATGTATTTCTAGGAAATAAGCGACGATAAAATTGTCAACTTCAGAGGCAGAGTATATCATAGCAACCTCTTCAGCTTACCAATGCATTTGGCTTAGGAGAATTTTGGTTGATCTTGATAAAAAGCAAATATCAATGTGCTTTGTTCTTCCATAAAATACAAGATTGTTAATCATTGCAATTGTGGATTTGTTGTCACAATAAATTTTTGTTACTTTCTCGGCTACTGCAATTCGAGAAAACACTATCTCATGACTGCCTATTGAAGAAAGTATAATGCCTTTGTGTCCTTCTTTATATTTTCTTTCATCCATTGCTTTTCATCTATATCTGCATACCTAATCTCTATCAAGTCCCAAATCTTAAGACTTAAATAAAGTCTTCATCTTAATGCTCCAAACAAACAGCTTTGTCCTATGAAAATGGGGATGGCTGACTGAGCTATGCTCAGAGAACTTCCACTAGAAGCCTTGGAGAATTTTGCAAACTGAATTTCAAGGTTTATCTAAGGTAATAGTTGTAAAACTCCAAACTCTTTGGCATGGGTTTGAAACTTTGATCATGAAAGAAAATAAAATTGTGCAGGATTTCTCGTCTAGAATAATGGCTATTATTAGTCAAATGAGGTCATAACAAGACTAATAACTAATTAAACAGTTGTTTAAAAAATTTCAAGGAGTTTAACTCCCAAGTTTGATCATGTTGTGGCTGCAACTGAGGAGTCCAAACATTTGTCAAAATTTTCATCCGATGAATTGATGGGTTTTGTATAAGCCTATGAGGCAAGAATAAATAGGTCAGCGGAAAAGAAAGAAGAAAAAATATTTTCGCTAAGGTGGAGTCACCCAATTCAAGAGATCATGATAAAGCAACAATAGGAAGAAGATGAGGTAGAGGTGCATTTCGTGGCAATAGTCAAGGTCAAGGTCGAGGCAAAGGGCTCTGATACCACAAATGTTGGAGAAAAGATCTCACGAACAAAATATTAGAAAGGAAAGAAGAAATTAGAAAGGAAGTAAACTTGAAAGTCACAAAGATTTTTCTAGAATTGCAAGACCATTATTCTCTCAACATCACTAATAATGCCTACAACTCAACTTAAAATGCAGAATTAAAAGGGTATTAGCCAGTAGTGCTCTCAACTAAAATGAGAAACTTAACGACCAAATAACAACTATCCTAGAATAAGTCAAAATGCACTAAAATACTAAAGTAAAGCAGCAATGAGAGAAGATCAAGAAGGTGTTATTTTTGGCATGAATAAGGCCACAGAGAAGTTGTATGCCGTGAGGGGTTGTCAAGATTAGGAAGATTATTTAGATGTCTCTCCAGATGATGTGATGGGTATGATTTGAGTCTTTACTTACTTTTGATGTTATCCATGAGAGAGCAAATTATCTCTCTAAAAAGTTTAATGCTGCCACCTAAGAGTGTGACTTGAGGTCTTGTAAATCAGAAGTAGAGATGTCATTCCAGAGCTAGAATAATGACAATAAAAAGGAAGGGATCAAATAGTGAGAGTAATGATTGATTGAGGCTTGTAACTAGAGTTATGTGTCTATTAGCTAAGCGAGTGATGAATTAGTCGCTATAAGTTTTGATGAAAAGTAGTAAGTGCCCCTTGATTTTCATGATGAGGTATAGAGAAAGAGTTATTGTCAAAATATGTTAGGGGAAAAGAGTGCTTTCAATGTGATAGATCTAAATTAGGCTTATAATTCTTAAATAAGAGTCCATGAGATTCATCGAGCTATGAGCTTAGTTGGATAAGGAGGTACAATGAATAGGTGAGTGGTACGGAGTTGTGAGGAGGGGAATGCGTTGATTGAATACTCGCTATGAGATTATAGTAGGTTTACATTCCCAAATTTTACCTAGTAATTGTAAGTTGGTGTGATATTAGAGAGGTGTGTGATAGATGCACATGCTAGTACTAAACCTTAAACTTGAATTTTAAGGAGTAGTGTGAAAGAGGAGATAACATCATTCGCAAACTTAGAGTAATGACCTTTGAGCTAAGGGGGAGTGATTTCGTCCAAGTTACACCTTCTTTTGAGAGGATAAAGCGATTGCTATCAAGATGAAGAACCCAACCAAGGTTAGAGTCGATCTCACAAGAAATACGTAGACTCACGAGAATTCACCAATATGCAATTCGAGTAATTAACTAACTCAATTCCCAAAAGGGGGTTTGAAATAATCAATGAGAAAATAAACTAAACTAACTATCACAAGAGAAAAATCAATAATAGAGAGCAACTAGGGTATTGTGTTCCCCAACTCAGTATCCCCGGATAACCTAATTCTTGTCTAGTATATAGCATGCAGGACGGTAATTTAAGTTCACCAAGCCCTTTGGTCAAAGGTGAAAGGTGAATTTCACATGCAACTTGGCCCATCTCCAAAGTGTGCATTACTAACCATTACCTATTAGGCTCAGTACAACCTCCCCTTGGCCCAGTTTGGTTGGTTAGACGAGAACACATCAATCGAATCCTGTTAATTAATCTCTTTTCCTATTCATTACTACGTTGGTCAAGTCAGTAACACTAGAAAAGTTCTAATGTTGGTCACCACTAGAAACATGCAAAAGGAAGAGAGTTATTAATACATGCATATACAGCTTCCAAGAATTGTGAATTATCCGATTTTACTTTGTTAGTTCTTCATGGTTCCCACAGCCCTAGTTGTGGATTTAGCTACTCATGCTATGTGTAGATGAAAAGATTATGAATTGAGAAGACATAATTAAACACTTACACAATTGAATTAAGATCAAGCAAATCCAAAGTCAATGAAAACCACAAGCTTGAAGATCAAATTACACCACAATTATTCTCAAAGACTCTCTCATGACAATTTTCTCTCTAAGAATATTGAGTTATTGAGTACTAAACCTAAATTTATAGAAAACTGACGTCAACTGATGAGAACTTCTGAAAAATAACCTTAAAAACCTATTTAGTGTGCTAATAAATAATACAAAAATGATGAAGTATGGCATTGTGAGAACTGAAAAAGTAGTCATACTAGCATGCAGATTTTACTTAGACATTTGAAGTGATATTTTCATCAGGGGACCAAGGCAATAGGAGCAATCTGGCTGGAAGATGTTCAAAATTTCCACTTTAGTAAAAAGTTCACGGAAAATATGAAAAAGCTTAGAATATTATACATCTATGGTTTTCATACACATGATGAGTCCATTGAATACCTGCCCCACAGCTTGTGTTGGTTTGACTGTTGTGGGTATCCTTGGAAATCTTTACCAGAAAATTTTGAACCCAAAAGGCTTGTTCATCTTGATCTCCAAGGGAGTTTGCTACGTCAGTTATGGACAGAATTAAAGGTATGATAGATACACATTTTAATATGTTGATATCTTTTAAATACCTCAATTTGACCTGGCAACACGTGTGACATACAAGTGATTTGCGTTGGATGATTTATTAACAAACTCCAACTGTTAAAATCCTAGGAAGGCGATAATGTAGCACATTTACAATTGATTTGGCAGTATTTAAAGCTAGTTGTAACTGGATTTTGAATTACAAATTATTTTGGCTGGTGAGATGTAAAAATTGCAGGTTGCTGCATTAAATTATTTTTGCACAATTTTGACAGACTACCTGACATAATCTGTCAATTTTCAGCTAAAAATACAAGATGTAGAAACCCAAAAAACTAATTTTCTCCATCAGTTTTTCTCAATATAATTTTTCAAATTATTTAATTTAAAACTTCCTACAAAATAAAATAATTAATAAAACCAACCTTGTCCGTCAGTCAATTTTGATTTAATTCACCTGGATTTCAATAAAAAAGTGGAATTAACATACCTAAAAGACATCCCTCGATTTTAACAAACATGGGTATGTTGGTTTAGTGAAACCAACCTATGTTAAACCGATGATGTCAAGTTCATCGGTTTGAGGTTGGTTTTAACAGAAAAATAATTGAGTTGATCCATCGGTTTCCATGCTCGATTTTGGACCTGTTTTGTTGTGTGATATTGTTATCCCCTTTGTATTCAAACAAAATAGAATCAGAAAAGAAAGAAAAATTAAACGAAATATAAACAATCTGAGTCCACAGAATATACTATGTGTCCTTAAGAAATTTAATCCACTCACTGTATCCGAGGTTTGTGGATTATTTCCTCCCAGGATAAAACAGATTAACAACTACAGAATAATGGTACCTCAAATGCTTGTAGTTTTCGGTGAACTCAAGAACCAGCAATGACATTCACACAGACTCAAATTTTTTTGTAAGAAAACGTATGCAGAAGAAGAAGAATTTTCAACGAAAGAAAAAATACAGAAGAATCTCTATTTATAGGGAACAACAGACGTGAATCCACCTTTCAAAATAGTCTCATCTATTCAGAATAGGTGTGATGCCTTTTGGGAATGAACTTGACTGTTCTGAAAGAAAAAATAAGTGCGAAATTTTAAAAATTGTTAAACTAATTTTGCGCATTAAATTAATTAAGAAATAACTCATAAATTAATTTAATTAATAAATGAATTAGATAATTAATTAATAATATCAGAAAAAAATATTAAGATTGGTTAAATAAATTTTGTCCAAAAGATTTATCAATCAATCATTTGGCAAAGACGAAGCCGAGCAACGACGACAACCGCGTGAGGGGGGTCCCCTTTACTTGACTCCTAAGAGTTAGAGTAAGTCTTTCCCAATATAAGGACAATACTTTTCCTCTATGTTTTAGATGAGGGAGAATGACTCTTTATTTCTCTTTACTTCATTACCCCCACATTTTCCTTATCCTTTCATTTCTTTTCAAACTTCATTTTCCAATTCACACTTATTATTTATTTAAACCCAACAATCCCCCACATGAATGGGGAATGACCCTTATTTAAAACATATGCATGAAAAATATGTGTAATCCATAAGTAAGGATTAATTGCATCTGGATAAGTAGGTTTTCCTTTTAACTTTCCATAGTGAACATATGTCGGATATACTCGGTAAATCGACAGATATGATATCTTTGAACTGTCGATCTTTATTGTACACCTAGATAACATAAGTCACACAATTAACCCTTTAACTAGTCTTGGTTCTCATTGTTTTGTTCGTTTCAGCCATGAAAATTTTCTGGTTCATGAGTACATAGAAAATTGCCCTTACAGGATTCTCCTTGAAGCGGCTTACACTTCGCACTTATATAGGTGATTTCTAAATGTGTTATCCTATAGATACAATATTAGATATACCCTGTATCAAACTTAGAAATCATTAAAAGGTCATAATACCTAATCCTTGTTCCTGAACATTGTCTCATCATGAGAATAAACCTTATCATAGTTTTGACAATGTTGAACCATTATCAATGACTTTGTTTGGTCTCCTTGAACCTAGATTTCAAGATCTCCAGTCTTCTAGGTTGAGTTATAGCCATGATGAGTTGTTCCCGGCCATAGTCCCATTCTCTTTGATGACCTCTCAACTCTCTCTCTAGTTAGACCTTTTGTAAGTGGATTCGACATATTATCTTTTGACTTTACATAGTCAATTGTGATAATTCCACTAGAGAGTAGTTGCCTAATGGTATTATGTCTTCGTCGTATGTGATGGGACTTATCATTATACATAACGCTCCCTGCTTTTCTTATTTCCGCTTGACTATCACAATGTATGCATATAGGAGCCATTGGTTTGGGCCAAAATAATATCCTCTAAGAAATTCTGGAGTCATTTAGCTTCTTCACCACCCTTGTCTAAGGCTATTAACTCAGCCTCCATTGTAGATCGAGCTATACATATTTATTTGGATGATTCCCATGATATTTCTCCTCCACCAATGGTAAAGACATATCCATTTGTGGACTTAGTCTCAGTTGATCCAGTAATCTAGTTTGCATCACTATATCCTTCAAAAACTGTTGGATACTTGCTATAATGCAAAGCAAAGTTTTGATTATGTTACAAATACCCCAAAACTCATTTCATCGCCATCCAATAAGTTGGATTGGGATTACTCGTGTACTGACTCAATTTACTTAGAGCACAAGCTATGTCTAGTTATGTACAGATCTTGATGTACATCAAACTTCCCAATACTCTAGTATAATCCAATTGAGACTGACTTGCACCTTTATTCTTAGCCAGATCAAGGTTCAGATCAATTCGGACTCTTGCACTTTTGTAGTTTAGATACTTGACTTTTTCTAATACCATTTTGATATAATGAGATTGAGACAATGCTAGACCTTGAGGATTTTTGTGAATCTTTATTCCTAATATCAAGTCAGCAACTTCTAGGTCTTTCATATCAAACTTACTAGCAAGCATATACTTAGTACCATTTATGTTAGCAATGTTGTTACTCATTATTAACATATCATCCACATACAAGCAAACAATGACAATTTTATTTGGAGTGTTCTTCATGTAAATACATTTTTCACACTAATTAACTTTAAAACCATTTGATAACACTATTTGATCAAATTTTGCATGCTATTGTTTGGGTGCTTATTTGAGTCCATATAAGGACTTAACAAGTCTGCACATCTTCTTTTCATTTTCAGGAACTATGAACCCTTCTGGTTGCTCCATATAGATTTCTTCCTCTCAATCTCCATTTAAGAATGTTGTCTTGATGTCCATTTGATAAATTTCTAGACCATACACCACAGCTAATACTATTAATGTTTGAATTGACGTAATTCTTGTTATCGGTGAGTATGTATCAAAGTAGCCAAGACCTTCACGTTGTCTAAATCCTTTAACAATAAGACTCACTTTGTATTTGTTAATAGTGCCATCAACTTTCATTTTCCTTTTTAAAATCTATTTGACCCTAGGGGTTTATTTCCAGGAGGAAGATCAATCAATTCCCGTGTATGATTACTCATTGTGGATTCAATCTTACTATTCACTACCTCTTTCTAATATTGTGTTTCTAAAAAAGTCACAGTTTCTTTGAAAGTTCGAGGCTCATTTTATAACAAAAATATTACAGAATTAGGTCCAAAAAAAGTAGAGGTCTTTTGACATTTGCTATGCCTTGGATTTTTCTCATTATGATCACTGTCCTTTGCTTTTTCTCAAGGTCGTTTAGTTCCTTCATCAGATGATTCATGTTCTTTATTATACAGATATATTATCTCAAAAAATTTAGCATTATCTGATTCAATTACTGTATTAACATGAATGTCAGGATTTTCTGATCTATGCACCAGAAATTGATATGCTTTACTATTCAAGGCATATCCTATGAATACACAATCAACAGTCTTAGGTCCTATTTTTTCCTTTTAGGTTTAGGAATTTGTACCTTAGACAAACACCCCCACACATTCAAGTATTCAAGGTTAGGCTTTCTCCCTTTCCATTTTCTCATATGGAATGGATTGTGTTTTACTATGGAGACTTGATTGAGTATTCAATTAGCCGTAAGGATAGCTTTCCCCCACAAGTTCTGGGGCAAACCAGAACTAATTAACATGACATTCATCATCTCTCTAAGTGTCCAAATTTTCCTTTCGCAATTTCATTGGATTGTAGTGTGTAAGAGGTTATTGTTTGATGAATAATTTCATATTTCAAACATATTTCCTTAAAAGGAGATTCATATTCTCCACCCCTATCACTCCTAATCATTTTGATCTTTTCATTAAGTTGGGTTTCAACTTCAGTTTTATGTTGTTTGAATGCTTTAATTGTCTCATCCTTACTACCAAGTAAATAGACATAACAGTATCATGTACAATCGTCAATAAAAGTTTTGAAATACTTCTTTGCACCGTGAGATGGTATTGACTTTATGTCATAATTATCTGTGTGAATTAAGTCTAAGGGATTTGAATTCCTTTCAATAGACTTATATGGATGCTTAACATACTTAGATTCCACACATACTTGACATTTTGACTGTTTGATTGCAAACTTAGGCAATAAATTCAAATTACTCATTTTTCATAAGGTTTTATAATTTACATGTCCTAAACGTGAATGTCATAGATTATTTGACTCAAGTAAATAAAAAGAAGCCTGAACTTTATTATTTTCAACAATCATTACATTCAATTTGAAAAGGTTTTCAGTAAGGTAGCCTTTTCCTACAAACATATTATTTTTTCTAATTACAACTTTATCAGAAACAAAAACACATTTAAATCCATTCTTGACCAATAGACCAACAGAAACTATGTTCTTCCTCATTTTTAAAATATGACAAACTCTGTTTAGGGTCACCACCTTGTCGGATGTCATCTTTAAATATACTTTGACATAACCTTCAACTTTTGTTGTGGAAGAATTTTCCATATAAATGGTCCCATCAGGTGCAATAGGGGCATATATTGCAAAGGCTTCTTTTATAGCACAAATATGTGAAGTGGCTCTAGAACACCACTCCTTGGGGTTTCTTACCAAGTTTCATTGAGTCAACATGGCACATAAGTACTCCACTTCTTCATTCTTCTCAATCATATTGGCTTGATTCTTTTTCTTTTGCTTCTTTGAAAAGCGACAATCAACAGCTTCATGTCTATCCTTCGTACAGTTATGACAATTACCCTTGAACCTCTTTTTAAGTGGATTGCATTTTAGTCCAAATAGTTTCTTTCTCTTTTTAAGGTCCTTTTTCTACAATATCTGCCCCGGCTGTTGTTGAGTTTGTTTTTGATCTCTTTTCTGCTGCCTTGTTGTCCTCTTTAATTCTCAAGCCAACAATCAGATCTTCAACAGTCATCTCCTTGCATTTATGCTTTAAGTAATTCTTGGATTCTTTTGAAAGTGTGGGTAACTTCTCAATGATAGCTGCCACTTGGAAAGCATCATTCACAACCACTCCTATATTAAAGATTGTGTGAGTATAAAGAACAAATTTAATATATTCAAATAAGGTATTAACTGCAATTATACCTTCTACAAGTAGATCATGAATTATAACCTGCAACTCTTGAACTTGGATAACAACAACTTTACTGTCTATCATCTTGTAGTCCAGGAATTTTGCCATGATAAACGTTTTCATTCCAGCATCTTCAGTTTTGTACTTCATTTTCAAGGCATCCCACAGTTTCTTGGAAGTCTTCATATGATTGTACACATTGAACAAGTCATCTTGCAAGTCACACAGAATGTAATTCCTACGTAGAAAATCTAAGTGCCTCCAATCTTCAGTTACCCAAAGTTTTTCATCATTCGGTGTTCCTTCAGCCAGTACAGGAACATTCTCATTTATGTATCTTTCCAGGCTTAGGGTAATTAAGTAGAAGAACATCCTTTGCTGCCACCTCGTAAAATCAATACCTAAAAATTTTGCAGGTTTTCTACTGGTGTAATTGTAGGGGCGCATTTGAACGACTTGAAGATGCAGTACATGGTATTGTAGTAGTAGTCGTTCCAACATTCACTTCATTTGAGTTAGTCTTTTTTTCTGTCACAAACAGACAAATACTCAATTCTCAGAATATTCAAAAATTTTAAAATTAGAAATACAGAAAGGGAAAACTAAAAATTAAATTCCTTTAGCTTGTTATCCCCTTTGTATTCAAACAACAAAAGAATCAGAAAAGAAAGAAAAATTAAATGAAATATAAATAATCTAAGTCCACAGAATACACTGTGTATCCTTAACGAATTTAATCTCCTCACTATACCTGAGATTTGTGGATTATTTGCTCCCAACATAAAATGGATTAACAACTATCGAATAACAGTACCTCAAATTCTCATAGTTTTCGGTGAACTCAAGTACCAGCAATGGATTTCACATAGACTCGAATTTTGTTTGTAAGAAAATTTATGCAAAAGAAGAAGAATTTTTGATGAAAGAAAAAATATAGGGAACAACAGGTGCGAGTCCACCAGTTCAAAATAGTCTCATTTGTTTAGAACAGGTGTGATGCCTTTTGGGAATGAAAATGACTGTTCTGAAAGAAAAAACAAGCATGAAATTTTAAAAATTGTTAAACTAATTTTGCACAGTAGATTAAATAATAAATAACTTGTAAATTAATTTAATTAATAAATAAATTAAATAATTAATTAATAAATCAGAAAAGGAAAATATTAAGATTGGTTAAATAAATTTTGTCCAAAAAATTTATCAATCAATCATTTGCCAAAGCCGAGCGAGCAATGACGACGACAACGCGAGGGGATCCCCTTTACTTGACTCTTTAAGAGTTAGAATAAGTGTTTCCCAATACAAGGATAACACTTTTCCTCTATTTTTTAGATGAAGGAGAATGACTCTTTATTTTCCTTTACTTCATTATCCCACATTTTCCTTTACTTCATTACCCACATTTTCCTTACCCCTTCATTTCTTTTCAATCTTTATTTCCCAATTCACACTTATATTTAGAGAGAAGTATTAAAAACACCCTCGAACTTGTCACGAATTATTAGTTTCGTCCCTAAACTATTGATAGGCGTAAAAACACCTTTCAGCTTGGTGAACTAAGCTTAAATACACCCTTGAACCTGACACAAATTATTAGTTTCGTCCCTAAACTATTGATAGGTTTAAAAACACTCCTCAACTTAGTGAACGAAGCTTAAATACACCCTCAAACTTGGAATGAATTATTAGTTTCATTTATAAACTATTGGTAGGCTTAAAAATACCCATCAGCTTCATGTTTCTATAACTTAGTATATTTTGATTTGCAATTTTGTAGAGCTTTATTTGCTGTCATATTTTTACAGTTTCAACATCTTCTTACGAGATTGTGATTCGACCATGAAATTACCAAGTGATTCATGTTTCTATAGCTTATTAAGCTGCTGATAGACTTAAAAACACCCCTCAACTTGGCGAACTAGGTAATTTCATGTTTAGATGACAATCTCGTAAAAAGATTTTGCGATTGTAAAAATTTGGCAGAAAATGAAGCTCGACAAAATTTAAAATTAAAATTTAATAAGTTACAGAAACGTGAAGTTAAGGGATGTTTTTAAGCCTATTAATAGTTTAGAGACAAAACTAATAATTCGTGCCAAGTTTGAGGGTATATTTAAGCTTAGTTCACCAAGTTAGTATGTTTTTAAGCCTATCAATAGTTTTGGGACGAAAATAATAATTCGTGTCAAGTTCAAGGGTGTATCTAAGCTTAGTTTAACAAGTTGAGGAGTGTTTTTAAACCTATAATAGTTTAAGGATAAAACTAATAATTTGTAACAATTTCGAGAGTGTTTTCAATACTCTCTCTTATATTTATTTAAACCCAACAAATATAACTTTTAAACTCTTGTAAAAAGAAATAAGAAGGAAATAAAAGAGAGTGTGTAATCCCAAAGAGTTGCCAGGTTTTACGAGCATGCTAAATTTTGAGATTTTGAATTTTTCAAATTGTGTTAATCTTGAAGAAGTTCATCATTCTTTGGGATTTCTCAAAAAGCTCTTAAGAGGTTTCCACCTCTATGCATCGATACCCTTGAATATCTTGATATGAAGGGGTGCTCTAATTTAGAAAATTTTCCAGAAATCACTCGAAGCATGAATTTTGAGTTACAGAGTGGGTTAACATACCTATATTTGATAGGTTTAGAAAATCTTGTAGCTCTTCCAAGAAGCATTTGTAAGTTGAAAGATTTGGTAAGGCTAGATGTTTCATGGTGTTCAACATTTTGAAGATTGCCTGAAGAGATAGGTGATTTACAAAACCTAGATGAGCTTGATGCCAGCTATACTCTAATCTCACGGCCTCCACCTTCCACTGTCTGGTTGAACAAGCTTAAATTCTTGAGTTTTGCAAAGCAAAAAACAGAAGATGGAGTGTACTTTGTGTTCCCTCCTGTGAATGAATGGTTACGTTCATTGGGAATTCTAGATCTCAGTTACTGCAATTTCATAGATGAAAGACTTCCAGAAGACATTAGATGCTTATCCTCTTTGAAGGAGTTGAATCTCATGGGAAGTATGTTTGAGTATCTTCCTCGAAGCATAGCCCAACATGGTGCTCTTAAATCCTTGATATATACGTGATAAAACTTTTGGATTTTTTGTACGTTACTCTAGCAGCTTAAATGACACCAAAGCATATACTTGAACCCCTTATCTGATGATGGGATGTCGTGGATGACCCAGAAACTAAAAATTACCACTTCCAAAATGGGAGTACACAACCTAACATTCATTTTTCTTGGTACCTTTTGCTGGCTTATGGGATACATCTACAGCAAATGGGAAAACCCCAAAGAGGCTTATTATGTTGTGTTTTCCTGAAGATATGAAAATGATTTTGTTGTATAAAGATGAAGTTGAGCTTGAGGACTTGTTACAAATGAAGAAAACAATAGTAGTGAACTGTGAATACCATGACGCCACGACCAATGAAGCAGCCAGTTGCCCCTCTTCTGAGAAACAAAGGTCACATTTCTTTCTAGTTGATAGTGAAATTGTGTTCTCTCAGTTTATGTAATTAACTCCTATTAGCTATAATTCTAATGATTCTTTTTTCTTTTTTTGTCCTTATTGTTTTCTTTCTTGTTTTCCCTGTTGACAGGATCCATCAACGATTGAGGTACATTTCATCAATGTCCTTCATACATTGATTCTCCTCCTTATCTCCAATTGTGAGTGTAAAGCTAACAACAAATTTAAATTTTCCATGCTCAGATCAAATCCTGGAATCATGCAACATTAGTTCAGTTAGTACTTCAAAGTAATTAATTATTTGAAGTTGAAGGACTAGGCTATATCTTCTGCTTATGGGGCTTGATTTTTGAGATGAGGAGTTTTTGGAAATAGCCTATCTATCTCTATGTGGTAGTGGTAAGGTCGGTGTACATTCTATCCTCCCTAAACCACATTTTGTGGGATTCTACTGAGCATGTTGTTGTTGATATTTCTTTTGTCCCTTAACCATTAAGGTGAGGCATTCAGGCCAGTGCATATTCTGAGGAGTTTTATGCAGCAGTTCTCACGGATTGACCAACAGGGCAAGAGTTTGAAGATGTTCAGGAAAAAATAAAAGTTTCTTTTCAAAAGGTGGAAAGAGTCAATTTAATTAACATTTCAGCATTATAATAATTTCTTGTTAAAAGGTAATGATCATGCTCTAACTTTAGCGATATACTTTTTCATATTTCTTTTATAACAAGATTGAGTATTACACAAGCATATGTTATAATATGTCTTGCTTTCTTGTATATGTCTTATGTTTATTCGAGAAAATCGATGAATATGTAGGTCTTGAGGTACATTGTGGTTGTGGCTGCTGTCGACGAGAAAGGAACTGTCAAGCTGCGAAGATACAACAAGGAATACCATTTTCACAACTCACAGAATAATTGTGCGGGGTCGGGGTGCTAGGACTGAAGTGACAGATGGTGGAGTATTCTGGGGCATCTCTGTTCTAAACTTAGATACAAATATTTCTTTTGTTACAGTAGGAGTTGGATAAAAGATTGAAACAGTTAACTGATAGATATAGTTATATAGCTAGAAAGATAATTTAGTTTTTTGAATCATATTTGCATATTATAAATACTCTTGTAATTGTTTAATGCAAGCTATTCAGATAGTTATTCTTTCATGGTATCAGAAACCCAGGCACTCTCTAATTCTTTTTCCCCTACGTTTCATCATGGTTTCATCTGCATCCACCGATACTCAAACTTCTTCTTCCTCTTCCATGGCTACCAT
This sequence comes from Solanum sejunctum, assembly GCA_025642045.1. Taxonomy (NCBI): domain Eukaryota; kingdom Viridiplantae; phylum Streptophyta; class Magnoliopsida; order Solanales; family Solanaceae; genus Solanum; species Solanum sejunctum. The sequence goes on along the minus strand of JAOTQJ010000001.1, from coordinate 6,376,399 downwards.
CCCTGTTGCACCTCCTATTCCAAATTCCGTTGTTTCTGTTTCTAACATCAAAAACTTGATTCCTACCACCCTTAATTATACAAACTACATGCTTTGGAGAGAGTTATTTCTTCCTGTGTTTGAAGGATATGATGTCTATGGCTTCATCGATGGAAGTCATCCATGTCCAGCACCTACTCTTACCACTGAGAATGGTACTTCGACTATTAATCCCTCTTTTCAACAATGGGTCCAGCTTGACTCCATTATTCTGTCATGGATACAAGCCACAATCTCTCAAGAGATTCTTCAGGCTATTATTCGTCCTAACCACACTCTAACTGCTTGTGAGGCGTGGCTACAAATCGAACGCCTTTTTCATGATCATGCTTGTTCCCGAACTCTCCAACTTAAGGTTCAATTTCGTAACCTCAAGAAAGGTTCCCTTTCTATTTCTGATTATGTGCACCACCTTAAATCCATTGCGGATGCCTTGAATTCAATTGGTAATCCCATCTCCGATTCAGATCTTGTTCTCCAAGTTCTTTCTGGCCTACCCACTGAATATCTCCCTGTTAGCACTTCAATCTCTACCAGAGTTCCGCTTCCTACTTTTCTTGAGACCACATCTCTTTTATTTCTTCATGAAACTAAACTAAATGGTCTTTCCTCTACCACATCAGATTCTTCTACTGCTTTACTCGCTAAACAGAATTCGTCTCCTCACGAACATGGACGTGGAAGAAATTTTAATGGCAGTCGATCTGCCAATGGTGGTCATGGTAGAGTCCGCAACAACAACTATAACAACAACAATGGCTACCAGAGAAATCATTCCACTGCTCCTTCCAAATTTTCTCCACGTCCACCCGCTACTTCGATTCTAGTTCCTGCTCTGCACATTAGTCCTTCTCCTTTCTGTCCGAGTTATCCAGCAGCGCCTTCTCCTTTTCAATGTCAACTATGTTTTCAACCTACTCATACTGCAAGAAATTGTCCATCTCTTGGCTCTAAAGCACTGTATTTGGATCTTCAATCCTCCTCCTCTGTACATTCGTATAATCCGGCAAGTAACACTCCTTGGTATGTTGACGCTGGAGCCTCCTCGCACATGACACCTAATCCTTCACATCTCTCTCCTGTTCACCCTACAATGGCACTGGAGCGTGTTATGGTAGGTAATGGTAATCAACTCCCCATCTCCTATACTGGTAATAACACTTTCTCTGCTCATTCTTCTACTTTCTCTCTAAAAAATGTTTTAGTTGTTCTAACTCTTTCTTGTAATTTATTAAGTGTCGTAAATTTACTTCTGATAATCAATGTTCAATTGACTTTGATGCTTTTGGTTTTTCAATTAAGGACTTCAAGACGAAGAGAATTCTTCTCAGGTGTAATAGTTTGGGTCCTCTTTATTCTTTCTCTCCATCAACTCTTACCCGTTGTTGCTCGTCATGCTTTTGCTGCTTCTCATGCTTCTCCAACTATCTGGCATCATCGGCTAGGCCACCCTAGTATAGGTGTTCTTTTTAGTCTAGTTAGAAATAATAATTTACAATGTTCTTTTCCAAAGCGATCATATTTTCTTTGTAATGCTTGTCAATTTGGCAAGCACATAAAACTACCATTTAAGGAATCTAAATCTTCTTCTACATCTTCATTTGACTTGATTCGCACTGACATCTGGACCTCTCCAATTTCCTCTTTTACTGGTTTTCATTACTATATCTTATTTCATGATGATTTTACTAAATTGAAGTGGGTATTTCCAATTCGACGCAAATCAGAGGCATTTTTAATGTTCAAAAACTTTTACGCTTATGTTTTAACTCAATTTTCAATTAAAATTAAATCACTACAGTGTGATGGAGCTGCCGAATATGTCAAACTTGCTTCGTTTCGTGAGTGTTTAAATTCAAATGGTGTTTGTGTTCGCATTCATGTCCCCATACTCACCAGCAAAATAGTAAAGCTAAACGAATGCATCGCAGGATACAAAATATGCTACGGTATTTACTTTTTCAATCTTTTCTTCCGTCTCAATTTTGGGTTGAAGTACTGCATACTGCAATTCATTTCTTAAATATTCTACCTTCTTCTAAACTCAATTTTAAAACTCTTTATGAACTTCTTTTTGGCAAACAGCCTTCGTATCATCATCTACGTGTCTTTGGTTGTTCTTGTTTTCCTAATCTTCGTGATTATGCACCACATAAATTGAGTCCTCGATCTAACCATTGCATTTTTCTTGGTTATCCTTCAAATTATAAAGGTTTCAGGTGCTTTGATCCTTTAGAAAATAAAGTTTTTATTTCCTGTCATCTTATTTTTCAAGAGGACTCCTTTCCATATCCCTCATTAATCTCTAACTGTACATATCCAAACACCTCATTCTCATCGTTTAAAACTCCATCATCATTATCTTTTCCTTCTCTCACATTTCCTAATATTTCTCTTCCTTTTATCTCCACATAGAGTTTTCAATTCACATCCTTCTCCTAATCTAGAAAACTTCAGTCCCTTACCTACACGTTCCTCATTTTTATCACCAATTCCAACTTGTCCAACTAGTACTTCTCCTAATGTAACAACACTGCTGCCAGCTTTTAGTCCTCCATCTAGGACTCAATCTTCTCCATCTCCAGTAACTACTTCTCCTAGTTTACATGGACTCTATCCACGGACAATTCAATATGTATCAGTACATGACCAAATCGTTCATTCTCTTAATTCTAAAGTACATCCAATGATCACCCGAGCTCAATCTGGAAAGCTCAAACCAAAGATTCTTCCGTCTTTGTTTCTCGCACATCTCCTATTTCATCTAAATCTTCCCTTCCTTCTGAACAAACTTCATTTTCTGAAGCCAATAAAAATCCAAACTGGAAAAGAGCAATGGCAGATGAATACAACTCCCTCATTGCCAACAACACCTGGGACTTAGTGTTGCCTCCTACTAATGTAAACGTCATTGGTTGTCGATGGGTTTATTAAGTGAAACAAAGATCAGATGGGTCATTTGACCACTATAAAGCTCGTTTAGTTGCTCAAGGTTATAATCAAAAATATGGATTAGACTATGATCAAACGTTTAGTCCTATGATGAAACCAGTCACCATTCTAATTGTTTTTGCTTTAGTGGCATCTAAAGGTTGGGTAATTCATCAATTAGATGTTAAGAATGCCTTTTTACAGGGCACTCTTAATGAACTGGTATATATGAAACAGCCTACTGGTTTGTTCATCCGCAATTTCCACATCATGTTTGCCGATTGAACAAGGCCTTTTATGGCTTAAAACAAGCTCCAAGAACATGGTTTCATCGGTTCACCTCCTTTCTTGTCAAACATGGTTTTAAAAATAGTTTTTCTGATAATTCTCTTTTCATTTACAAATCTGCTTCTGACATCATCATTCTTCTTCTATATGTGGATGACATTCTCATCACTTTGTCTTCGCATTCTTTACTTAAATCAACAATCAAGACTCTTATGCCTGAATTCTCCATGAGATCTCGGACTAGTTAATTATTTTCTTGGGATTTCTGTCTCCACATGTAAGGGTGGTTATTTTTTCTTAACCAATCCAAATACATTCATGACCTTCTTAACCGTGTAAGTTTTTTCTCTTCTAAACCAGTTAATACTCCTCTTTCTACTAAATCTCTCATTGCTTCTGATACATCTCTTCCATCTCTGATCGTTCATTATATCGTAGTCTTGTCAGTGAACTTCAATACTTAACTTTTACTCGTCCAGACATTGCCTACGCTGTCAGTCAAGTTGCCCAGTTTATGCATTCTCCCATGGACATTCATTTTACTTCAATGAAACGTATTCTGCGTTACTTGCGGAGCTCCATTAATCATGGTTAGTTCATTCCAGGTGGCTCCATTAGTTCATTGACATGTTGTACCAATGCGGATTGGGCAGGTTGCCCTACCACGCGCAGTTCGACTTCAGCTTATTGTATCTTTCTTTGTAATAATCTTATTTCTTGGTCTTCTAAGAAGCAAAATATTGTGTGGAGTTCAAGTGCTGAGGCGGAATATCGTTCTGTTGCCCATGCTACTGCTAAAATATCTTGGTTGCTCTCTCTTCTTGGTGATCTTCATATTCAGCCATCCTCTTCTTCAACAATCTACTGTGATAACGTCAGTAGTATATACTTAGCTCACAATCCTGTTCATCATGCTCGCACCAAATACATTGAAATTATATTCACTTTGTTCGTGAGAAGGTTGCGTCTGGTGTTCTACAGGTTCACTAGTGCCAAGTGCAGATCAACTGACAGATGTGCTGACTAAGCCTCTTACCTATCCTCCATTTTCCTTCTTGTGTGACAAGCTCAGCATTTGTCAAGACCCAGCATCACTTGAGGATTTATATAGCTAGAAGGATAACTTAGTCTTTTGTATCATGTTTACATATTATAAATACTCTTGTAATTGTTTAATGTAAGCTATTCAGATAGTTATTCTTTCATTAACATTATGCAGTGGAGTACCACATGAAGTAAGTTCATTCTCCCTCGTGAAGGTGAAAATAAGAAACAAAGTCTTTATGTTAATTTGCCTCTTACATTAGATAATAAGAGAATACTAATTGTAGTAGATTTAAAGTCTCATGATATTTCCATTTTCTTGAAAATTATTGTCCTAGATATTATACTAAACGTTACTTTAGGAGTCGTTTCCTTTCAAAACTATTCGCGCCAACTAATTATTGGATGCGATGTGATCAGTTCAAAATGGGAATGTATGATCTTTTTAATCTTACTGTCTGTGGTTTCTGTATAGTTCTCATTATTGAATGTTCTCGTGATGCTTTTTCCACATTTCTCTAGAATTTCATAATTCTTCATCTTGCTGGCCAAGTTTGAAGTATAATTACTACTTAGAAAATTTGTTTGTTAACATCTTTCTTCTTTAATAAATTTCAGTGTTTTTGAAGTCAAGTCAGTGTCTGCTTAAGGACAGGGCCATGTGATCACTTTTTCTTTCTCAGCAACTTCCCCTTTTTAATAATTCACAGAAGCATTCTCTTTCATTTTGTTTCTATTTCTTCATCTTATCAACATATCCATGGCATCATCTTCCCCTTTTGCGAATAATTCACACAACTGTCTTCCATGAAGTATGATGTCTTTTTATATTTTCGAGGAAAAGATTCTCACAAAACAATTATGGGATGGCTTGAAAAATATGAGAATATTCACCTTTCAAGATGACAAAAGACTAAACTTGACGATTATCTCACAACTCAAAAATCGAGTGTGATGGCACCTGCGTTATCCCACCAAGACAGCTCAGCCTAAAAAATCCTCCACGGAGGTAAATGAGGAAGTAAGAGAAGAAATGAAAACTAAACAAAATTTAAGTATTAGAGAAATCACATAATAACAAAACCTTCACCTAAATTTACTGTCATTGTACAAGCCTCTAATGTAATACAACAAACTTAAAAAAAACATAAGTTTGGATGTCTACAATACTGAAATAGTAGAAAGACATAATCAAGAGTATGTGAATTGTGATGTTTGCCGAGAGGACTAGCAGCTATCTCATGAACTTCAAAGGTAGGCCTCGAACAAAGATGCAGGAGAATTATCAAAGACAATCCGGACACATAACCTACATAAGTGTAAAAAGCAGGGGAGTGAGTATCAAAACCACATGGTACCCAGCAACCATCTTTAGCTGATCCTTAGTAAAGTAATACCAAACACAAGTATCCTGACACACTAGCCAAACCTCCACATACTATAACCTGAACAGAGAGCCAGAACCTGTCCATCCTATACAATTTCTCAAATAAGAAAACAACATAATGTCGAATAATACACCTTAAGTCACATATCAAAGGCTCCATAGCATCACCAATAAGTTTAGGTTCATGGATCACCCATTAAATCGAACCGGTCTGGTTCGATCTTATCTAACCTAAACATGTTTTTTTACTGAAAAGATGATTAGATGAGGATAATTCATATTTTGAAAAGAAGAGGGAACAGTTACTAAGTACTTGCTCAACCTCCTTTTAAAATGACTTATTTCCTCAAGGGTAAGGAAATATCACCAAAAAGAGAAATAGAAAAGTTAAACAAAGGTGACTGATCTTTTTCTTAGATTTACATCAACACACAAATAAAGATATTTAGTTTGTGATATAGTACTCTGTCTCCTTGAGAGACAAAGTCGATTTAGAGCAATTTTGAGTTGTTAGCAAATTCAACATCTTCCACTACAGGTTTAAGGTACACATATATATCATTATTTTTGCTCCGAATTTCTTTCATTGATATCACAGCCAGATTCAATTGCTCCACGTTTGAACAATGTTTCTTCAAATTTGTCTACTGATTATATGTTTTGAAATATCTTGTGTTAAAAAAAGAAGAAAAGTTTAGAATGTTTTCTTTTTCTAAGAAGAAGATGAATAAGTTGAAGGGAATATCATTTCGAATTAACGATCGAATAAAAAACAAATTCATTGGCGGCTAGGGTTTCCCTCTCTCTAGCGGCTTTGATTCTCTAGGCAGCAGTTTGAAACGCTCAGTAAAATTATCGAAATACCCTAAAGGAGGATTGTGCGCATAATACATCATAGTAAATTCACACTTAGTTTTTTTAAAAAAAAAATTTCAACGGGGATTGAAATACTCATTCGGAAAATCTTTGAAAAAAATACACATGTGCGCACTCAACATGTCAAAAGGCAGGTACAATATGTCATAAAGAAGGAATATTTATTGTGGAAGAAAAGAATCTTATCTTACTTTATGTCTAGCCAGTAGGAATGAAGACTTTATGTAATTATTATTTTAGTCCTTTTTACTTGTTTTAAAAGAGCAACTATGAGATTTATCAAAATGTTTACTACTCATTCTAACAAGCTACGGCTGAAAACATTAAATCATATATGTATCAAAATGTTTACTACTCATTCTAACAAGCTACAGTTGAAAACATTAAATCAGGTATGTTTGTTTGCGTATATGAGCTAAATATGTTATAAAACTCTCAACACTTTTAAAGTTGATTATTGTTTATTAACATGAGATAATATAAATCTGCAATATGATTATGCTTGGAAACAGTGAGGAAATGAGTTGGTGTCCATATGAAACACTGTCAACGTGAGGAGTATTGAGTTGTGGTAAAATTTGCTAGGAATAATAATATGTCTTGACTTGGGAAGAGAGATTTAATTTGTTAAAATAATAATAAGTATTGATTTGGGAAAAGAGTTTTGTTTAATATATATATATATATATATATATATATATTACGTAGAACATACTTATTTTGATGAATGATATAGAGTTTATCTTATTTATTTATTTACCTTATAAAATATATCATGATAAAATATGCTTATACCTTACTTAGTAATGATTTATGTGAAGAATATTTAGATAATAATTCTGGAATATTAGTACTATTATATGAATCTAATTGTTTATAAGATTAGATTTATGGATAATTCATATAAACAATTTAGCTTAGATCTATGGAACTTATGGTTTATTCAATTTAGTAATATAATTTTACAAGAGCAATTATTGGTACAAATCATTAACTTATACTTAGAAACCATAAATTCTTGTACTTAGAAGCTACGCGGGGCCAACTTAGAAAAATCCTTAGGAGAACACCACTTATGAAATCAAGCTAAATCCAGAAATATTTGCACAGTTCCCACTACATAAATGAAAATGGGAGTGAATTTTTTTTTTAATTTGTGAGGGACATTTTAGACGATTCCCAACTTTTGTATCTGAATATAGGGGTCACGTTTTCAGATTAAGGATTTCTAAATCCATTTTTAGACCTTCAAATGAGAGTTTTGAGAGAAGAAGAAAAAGAAGAGTTAGAGATCTTGAAGTTGAGATTAAATTCTTGTAAAGGCTTGAGTTATTCTTCATCCAAGGTATGTAAGGCAAAATTAAAACATGAAAATTTTCTTCCATGTGCCCCATAATTGAAGTAGATTGGTAGATGAATGTATTGAGTTTTATGTATGTAATTCTTGAATATTTTCTTGAAAACTTATATCTATATTATGTATTTTCTATATTGATGATCACCGCAAACTTAACTTACTGCATAAATAATTTATTATGAATTATTCCATAAAACTCTATACGTTATATTGTTAAAGATTGCAAGGTTGTTTATGGTTGTAGTCTTGATTTAAGAGTGTTGATGAGATTGAGGTCCTTAGAATCTTAAAGAGCCTTGAACCTAATTCTAAAAGAATGTTCCAAGTCGAAGAGTTGATGACTGATGTAATGAGTCGAGACAAAAATGTCCAATGAGACTAGATGAAGAGAAATTTTAAGGTTTGATGTCTTATAAGCAAGTTGAGTCCTGGGAGTAGTATTGAGCACCGAAATGAGTAAGAGTAAGTCCCACTCACACTCATTAACTACGTGATCAGTGTAGGAGAGGATCAAACTATAAAATCTGATGTTTCCTTAGTCCCCAAAAGAGGACTTGATGTTCTTTATTGGTGGATCCACAGATGTGATGTCCTTTGCCCCGGCAAGGTACTAGATATATGTGCAACGATATCACTTCGTTGTATCATTACCGGCTCATAGGTAATTTTTATCGATTAGAGAAACTCCCAGATAGGTTTCACAGTGATGGTTCTCTGATGTTGAGTTAAGGGTATGAGTTTTAATTGATGTTGATGAGTTAGTGTTTACTCTTTATTCTTGATTTAGATGAACATTTGATATCCCGAATGAGTATCCTATGAGTTGATGTTATTCTGCATTATCCTGCCTACATTGTTTTATTCAACTATTTTACATGCTTGTACATTCTACATACTAACATCCAGTTGGGCTTGCATCTTATTATGATGCAGAGAGAGGAATTCAAGATCCTTAATAGGCGATCCGTTGAAGGTCCATTCTCCCACAGTTGATTGGTGAGTCCTCCACTATATTCGGAGGATACCATTTCATATTTTCTATGTTTTAAGTTAGTTTCATTTTGTGTTGTAGTAGACATGGCCTATTATGGTATCATTCTAGACTATTGAGGTAGAGGCTTCATAAACTAGAGAATGATAATTTGATGTTGAGGTCTTCCCCTTATTGATTCAAGTTTTCTTAAAACTATCACGATGTTATAGATGTTGAAACTAGTTTCATTAGCCTATGGCTTTCTTTCATTATTATTTAAGTTAAACTGAGTTGCTCACTGTTATGTTCTCCTTATTCTACTGTCTCTCGCTATATAGATGATTGAATGAATATGATGAGGCCAAGTGGTTTGCATGGGGCTAGCAATAGTCTTTGGGTACTAGCCACGTCTAGGGTACCCTCCGGAGGTGTGACACAGTTGTATGTGCAACCCTCTCATGGCTATTACAGCCACTGGATGGCCTCCTCTAGAGGCTATTTAGCCCACTTCACCACCTCAAACCACCACATATGCCACCTTTTCAATTTGAATACCCCAAGCCCTAAACAATCTGCTCAATTAACACAAAATCAATCATAAAATCATTTGAAATTGTTCATGGAGACCCTACTATCACGTATTCACTAGAGGAAAGACAAAACTTTATGGTTAAAGAGGGATTGCATCAAGCAGTGGTGTTTAAATTATTCCATGATGTGCCAAATTTAAAGGTATTGAGATGATTTTGTCGAAACATATTGGTATCAAGGGCAATTGTTTAATTGACTTACTTGCTCTAAGACAAATTTTGTTGAGGTTTGATTAATATGAAGATTTTGTACTACTTTTGTCTCACCCAGTTAATTTTCTCTACAATGGAGAAGAACACCAGTATAGGGTGTTTCCATGGTCCATTTGATATAATCCTAAAGAGGTAACAACTTTACCGGTGGTATGGACTTCCTTTCCTGATTTATCTCCTAATCCATATATATTATAAAGCAGAATAGTCTTACATGTGGTTAAGCCAAGTGGCAAGTTATTGAAAAGCCACTTGGTAATTTTGTGTTTAATTAAGATATTAAAAATAATTGAATTAGCAAATATAAACTTTTAAAAATAAAAGAAGAAAAAAGAAATTATATATAGAAAACGAGGAACATATGAAAATTATTTAAACTATTATGTATATAAATGATAAAAATCAGAATATAATTTCAAATTAAATTAAATATTACCATATATATATAAATTACATGTACAAGATATAATTTGCATGTAATTCTTTTAAAATAGAGCTATAAATAAATATATATAATTGGCAGGGAGACGTATGCATATAACTTCAAATAATAATAAACAAATAAAAAAAATCTATGCATGTGTGATTTATGTTTAGTCATGATAATAAATTATAATATTTTTCAATAAGTTCTACCATATAACATGGCTATAAATATTACCATGAATATATATGGTAAAAACCAGAAATATTTTTAACTTCTTATTATCTATAAGTATCTAGGAATCAACTTTTATGTTAAACTTTTTGCAACACCCCAAATTTTTTTAGCTAATGACTCTTAATTGAGTATAAGTGTTAAAGTCAAATTCTTAAAGTGGGAATAGAATTGGAGAAGATCTAAGGTCATACGAACCCTCTAGTATGAAGCTAAGCTAACAGTTTTCTTAGCGTTTGAGTTCTAACGTAAGATTTTATAAAAGATAGAT
>JAOTQJ010000001.1:6351691-6365672 GCA_025642045.1 Solanum sejunctum | reverse complement strand
TCTTGAATTGCATGATTTTACACTAGCACTACACACCCTCTAAGTGTTTGATAAAATGTCCGGTTATGGTTTCTTGAGAAAATGAATGCCTAAAGCATGTCTCATTGGTTGAATGACTATATGATGATAAAATGATGATGAAAGAACTGTATGTATATGATGACTTTATGATGATGGGAGAAATGGATGTATATGATGACTATATGACGATGAGAGGGATGTATGTATATGATATTATCTCTATAGTGTTGGGGATGACCAACCCTCACTGGGGAGGTTGTAGGCCCAGGTAACCTTATTTAGAGGTTTGTACCTCGATCGCCTCGCTCGAGAGGTAGTAGTCCCATGCAACCTTGTTGGGGGTTTGTACCCATCAACATTGTTGATGGGTTTGTACTCCATCAACCTTGTTGGGGGGTTTGTACTCCATCAACCTTGTTAGGGTGTTTGTATTTCGTCAACCTCATGAAGGGCTTTGTATCTCATATGCCTTTCCAATGAATTGGTAGGCCTTGGATTGCACTAAGAATGGTCACTCCTTACACATGTATTATGTTCTATATAAGCATGAGTTTACTTCAAGAATCATTCATACATGCCATATTGCTATAAGCTTATTCATTGCCTATGTTATGCATTTTGTATATGGTACCTATCACTTTTTGCATTGCATCCTACATACTTAGTATATTCAAACGTGCTAATGCATACTCTATGCCTACATCATGTCACCATATAGGAATCGAAGCCCCACTTGAGCATCCTTCTCCACGTGGTTAGTACAATTGTCTCTCAAGCTTATTGGTGAGTTCTCCATTCCAGGACGAAGTTTATGATCTTTCTCTATGTTCTAAAACTATCTTTCTTTTATGCATGTATTGACTATGAAGGTGAGCTCGGTTGCATGTTCCCCCCTCCCCCTCTCCCTCGCTCTTATCTATGTAGTAGAGGTGTTGTTAGACATGTTATGCATCTATTCTATGAGCCTTGACTCTATTGTTTCTTAATGTTATGATATGGAAGTTTACCCGTAGTCTCAATTTCCCTTGTTTATGCTTATCTCTTATTGTTATTTTAATTGCTTTCACGACCAAGGATGTGTAATGATATGCTAAGAGGATTTTTTGGGGTTTCTTCGGGCTCCCTATTCGTCGGTCACATCTAGGTCCTAGGTCCATGGCGTGACAGTTACATAATGAAAGGTTTTACTATAAGTTATTCAAGTTCATGAATATTATGAATGACAAAGGTTATCAAGTAGTTATGAATCCATGGAAATCCTATATAAATTATGGAAGATTATGAAGCCCTTTTATGATGTTATGATACACCCTTTTGTGAAAGGAAAATGCTCACTTGAAGGGGTTACAGATTTTAATGAACTACTCTTAGGATGAAGGTATGATTTACAAGTTTATGCATGCTATAACTATGCTTATATTCATGTGTTGTGTGGGTCTAGACATAGCATCGAACGGGATTTAAGGATGGGGACTATCCTCACGGGACCTTATATAAAGCTTTACTTTGCACAACTATATGCCAGCATAGGATCATATACTAGTTAATGGATTCATATATAGCTCCATGTGTTGCGTGGGACTGGACATAGCATCGAATGGGATTTAAGGATGGGGACTATCCTCACAGGACCTTATATAAAGCTTTACTTTACACAACTATATGCCAACATAGGATCATATACTAGTTAATGGATCCATATATAGCTCTATGTTCATGTAACATCCACTAAAAAGGCAAGGCCGTACGGTGAGGATATAGTTTACCTTGGCAAATAGACTACTCCTTCTCTGGTGTGGGGGCAACATTAGAATCCCTGTGTAGCAGCTTGCATGGTGTTAGTATTGATTAAGGTCTCCTCGCACACATGTGTATGCTATGTTATGAAATTATTTTTTTTCCTTCCATTCATGTTTTTATAAGGCATTGTATTGCATATTGACCATATTGCCTTTGATATGGTTATGTTTCTTGATTATATTGGCATATGATTTTCTTGTTGCATTGCATCTCGCATACTTAGTACATTCAAAGTACTAACATATACTTTTACCTATATGAACTAACCATGTAGGGACCAGAGCTCTTTCCCATCTACCTCCTCGTGGCTAGTTCAACTTGTGAAGACTGCTTGTGGTGAGTCGCCTAATTCGACGGTGATATTTATTTTCTATCTCGCTTGCTTATGTTAAGACACTTATTACTTTTGTTACATTACTTTTAAGGGTGAGTATCTTAGCCCCCATTTAATCTATGACTAGAGGTATTGTTCAATAATATGCTATGTAAGTATAATGTGATGCTCTTATATCTATGGAGACTTTCCCTTGGTCCATATCCCATATATGTAGTTGTTTGTGATGTTATAAGCAAGGTGATGAATTTTCTAAGCCCCTACTTCCCGTAAAGTGTGTCTCATGTCCCCTTCCCTTAGAATTATTTGTTGTGGTTGAATAGTGGAAATTTCTTATTCCTTTACCCATAGAGTGTGTCCTAAGTCCTTAATATCCTTAGTACTAATTGAGGACGATTGAATTGCATTTCGTAACCAAGGATGTGCTTAAGTATGATATGAGGCTTTTTTGGGAATCTTTCAAGTTTCCTATTCGTCATGTTTCACTTAGGCCCTAGGCTTGAGTTGTGACAACTGCGATCTCGACTTCCACCACTGCGATAATGATAAAGACATAAGGTACCCCTTCGTGAACGTGAACCCCAGTGCCACAAACGTGAAGGGTCAAGGCCTTGCACTAGATTCAGCATCATCGCAAACTCAAAATCTCCATGCGAAACCTTGAGATTAGTTGGAAACTCTATATACACAAATCATATATGTCATCCTACTAAATTTGATGTTTCGTACTTAATGAATCATCGAAAATTTGATCCGAGGTCTCCTAGACTCGAAATCTGATTAGCCGCAATGAAACTAGGTAGGAACTCAAAAAGATCAAAACACCCTCGAGACCTTCAAAAAATATGATGATGCCACTTTTAGGCCCACAACAATTTTCATGTTTAGGAACTGATGAAATCGATAAAATTTTCTTCAGAGACCCGTAGCTTAGATTGGTATCGAAAATTTCTTTTCAGCAAATTAAGCCTTTTAAAACTCAAAAACTCACTCATTTCTAAAAGTTTCAACAAATTTCCAAAACCAACCGTACAAACTGATCTAGTATTATAACTAATGGAAAGGATAAAATGAAATTTTTCTCAAATATTTCCAAAAATAGCATTAAGGGCACTACACATATATTTGGGGTGCTCCAAAGAAGAGAGGTTCCTTTCTTTGGCTAGTCATGGGCCTTAGACGCTATCAAAACTTCATCTGTGCATGCGCATTCAACTTGTGTCGAAATCCTCGTTTTCTACTATGACACCGACAATGATGCAAAGGATGTAGGATAAATGGACAAAATGATGGGGTCAAACAAGGAACAAAAAACAAAAAATAAAAAATAAATGTAGCTGCACTTGAAAGTAAACAGCTATACATCAAATTAAGAGGCAAAATGGAAGGTGAAAGCTACAAGGACCACACAATTTATCAGATTTGATTGAAGGGGTGGTAGATTGCTAGTCATATCAACATTTTAAATCCTCTTTATAGTTAACATTAGAAGAAGGAGAGTAGTCGTGACCCTACACCTATGATTTAAGGACAGCCGTTGTTGAAGCTCTTTTGTACTCTTCTGCGGGGAAAATCATAAGCGAATTACATGCTTGATCATCTCTAACCCTCCTCTATATTGATTTCTATACTCTATACTTGAAGGGGAAAAACAGAGATGGAACAATTCCAATTCCCATCCATCTCTATTTTTTCCCCTTTACTCTATGCTATAGGGATTTGAATTGGTTATTGATTAAGACTATAACAAAATTAATTTAGTCGATTTTTAAATTTGTAAAATCAAACCAAATCAAATAAGAAAAATAATTATCGGTTTAATTTTTTTTCAGTTCGAAAGTAATAAGTTTTTTTATGATATACACATCTCGATAGACACAAACATCTAGTGCATGAACAACTACAAAAAGCTACTATGTTTCAAATAAACAATAGTATTAGAGTTATTATTATACGAGCAAAGTGATTTTGTTAAGGAATACTAAAGTTGTTATATGCCAATAAAGTGATTTGGTTAAACAGTATTACAGTCATTATGCACCAAAGATCAAATATTTATTTATATAGAAAAAATCCAATCTCAACAACAAATAACTATCCGGGGAAAGGGATACAAGAAAATTATATATCAAAACATTAACAAGAGAATTTTAAAAATAAATAGTAAAATTAAAGATTTACGTTAATTAAAATCCAACAAAATATTTATATATTATTTATGAATGTTATATAAATAATTATAAATTATATATATAATTATTCGGTTTCAATTGATTTTTTTTTTGCAATTTCTTTTAGTAGAATCAAAATCAAACCAGATAGTACCGATTTTCCAAATTTAAAAACCAAATTTAACCATATCAAATCAAATATCAAATTTTCTACGTGATTTGATTCAGATTGCGATTTGATTTGATTTTTTTACCATAATCATGAAAAGTCCTACTCTACCATCGAAAGAGTGAATTTTAGTCTTCTAATTTTGGAAAACTGCAATTCATCATCTATATTTATTTTACTATAATTTAAAAATTATATATGTATATACAGACACACTCACACACACATTCACTACGTTTTAAAAAAATGATCTACTTTTATATTAATCTATTTTAAAATGAATGACACCTTTTTTTACTAACACTTTTAATTGCAACTTTTCACATACATATTTAAGATCACAAGATTAGAGGACATATTTGTATATTTGACATAACTTTAATTTAAAGACGACAAGTTTAAAATTATTTTTTTTAAAAGTTCATACCAAATAAAATTAAATCATTCTTTTCTAAATAAGTGGAGTAATCATTTAGCATATTATACATCATATAAGATCATCAATTAAGTCCCTAATATTCATAATTATATTCTAATGTAATATCTTTATTATATTGATTTTAATTTTATATTAATTTTTGAACATTTTCGTAAAATTTATTTTTATTCAAGATATAAGTTAGTTATATTATAATTTATAATTGTATTAAAGAAATAACCATCACAAAAATAAAAAGTGCACGTGTGAAATGAGTAACTAAGTCAAACAAAATCTGAATCTATTATTGATAAGTAACTATTTTAATCCCAAATTAACAATTTTTCTAGCTTCAAAAATATTATATATATTTGACATTTTAAATATTTAATTTAAATAATAATTATTTTTTACTTATGAAGAATGCACAATATTTACTTTTATTAATGATTTCACTTTTTATTTATATTGTTCATTAATATGTATAATACTATATAATACATGATGGGAAATTATGTTATTTAAAATTTTGGGGTAAACTATAATTTAATATTTCATGAAGATTAGAAAATAATATGAATTATACAGGATAATGATGTAAAAGAAGAAGAAAAGAGTTATTTTATTAAAATAAAAATAACAATATAATATTAAAGAGAAAAAATATTCATTTTTTGCGGTGAAAATAAAGTTGCGAATTGCTGTTGATTTCTCCAAATATAAAAATTCTTTCTGTTTGGAGATAAAAATAGAAAATTGAATTGGAAATGCCCTTATTGAAATAAAGCGAGCGAACTATACATAAATGGTGTTAAAAATATATGAAAAATCAATCTAATCTGACTGGTACCAAATTGATTTTCATGTTTCTTTTTAATAAAAGGGTGAATTTTTGTTTAAGTTTATAACAGTGCTGAGCAATTGAGATGGTCTTTTAGTTTATAAAAAAATAATTTTTAACCAAACTAAATTAAAAAATTTAACATATATGCAAATATATTCTATATATTATATGTCAAACTTAATATATAACTATATTTTATAATATTTTTCAAATATGAATATTACTTAGGTTCTAAGCTTCTGGTGACTAGATAATTTTGGGCCTTCACCCATTAATTAGTCTTTAATTAATTAAGTTTAAAACTAAAAAATACTACAATAGATACTCTATAAAAAAAATATGACAAAATCTATGCAAACACTTCGTATGTCAAGAAGATTTTATGTTCTTGATTTTTTTGGTGAGGAATTAAAGTGTTTCTTCAAAAATACACTTGTAAAAAATTATTTTTGTGTATTTAGAAGTGATACTGTAATACCACTCCACGTAGTTCGAAAAGACACTATGATGCATTTTTTAATATCTCAAAATTCGTGCAGAATTTCATTAGTCCAATTTCATATTCTAGTTCAGAGGACAAAATTGCGTGGGAAAACAGTTACCTACAAGGTATATTTTGTTCGTGCCAAAAAAATAATTTTTTTGGTGAAATTTTGTAAACCAGTAGCTATGTCCGATCAAGCCGCGAAGCGGACCTGTCGCGGCCTAGTTCAAAAAATCCGAAAAGCCTTCCTTTTCACTTGGGGGCAATTGGGTAATACCCAATTGCCTATATAGACGAAAAACCCTCATTCATTAGTCATTTTTCACACCAAAATATCTCAAAATCCTCTTTGAAATATCATCAACTATCCCATTAAAATTCAAGAATCTCAAGAACTTGTTTTGGATTTCAAGAACCCAATTCAATCTTCAAGTTTTCCTCAAGTACTTCTTCAAGAAAACTCTAAGATTAAGGTATGTGGGTGTTCATCCATGGATCCTTTCACCCCTGGAGCCCCAAAATTATTTTTATCAAATTTCGTGATTCTAATGACTAATTCTTTATAAGTATTTTCTATTATAATTCCATTATATGAAATATGTTGGAAATTTATTGGTTATTGATTTATTGATGCATGGGCTCCTATCAATGATTGAGATTATGATATGCTTGTTACATTAACGCTTTGTTAGCTATGACATCTTGAAAGACTTGAAAATATTATGAATTTTTTTGAATGATTTTCATGACACACAAATTAGGATTTTCCAAATATGTTGTTGGGTTGTTTGAATGACTTCTTAAATGACTTTAAGTTACCCCCCTCATGTTCCTTACTCTGGAATTCTATGATTTAAGCTAAACTACATATACCCACCATGTTTGGACTAAGTTATATGGTAAATCTCTTATGTGATAAAGGTTTATGGTAAGACACATGATTTATGAATGTCATTAATATTGAAGAGAAATTAAGCATGCTATGAATTCATGAGAATGTTATAAATGTTATGAATGACATGAAGCCCTTTATTTGATATTATGATGTGATGGTTTGATGAGCTAATTTATGATATTCAAAGCTATAAATGGTGTGATACCATGAGATACTATGAAGTTGAGAATTGTATGAGATGAATTTTATATTTTCATGTCCAGGTTTTTGAAAGATGATATGTACGATTGTGATGGGTTGTTTAAGAATGATTTAAATTGATGATATTCACTATATGCCTTGAAGTATGATGTCTAAATAATAAGAAATGAAGGCTTATGAGACATTGTATATTTATTATTGACTTATGAAAATTTTTTTATGAATAAATATTGATGGTAGAGGATCTCCCATCTATTTAATGAATGAATATATTATGGTGTAGGATCTCTCATCTAAGGAATGGTTAAGGAGCTATCTTATGACTTTGACTTTATGATATCAATGGATTGGGGATTGAAAAAGTAGCCCTCCCACAAGACTTGAAATGATTTTATGATATGATACTATAACCTATGATTTTTCTACTCTTGTGAGAGACTACCTAGCATTGAGTGGACTAGAGGCAATTTTTCAAGTCCTAAAACTACGTGCCACCATAGGTAAAGGGGTTAGAGGTGATCACCCAATTCATAAGAGGCGAGTACCCTAAATATGAGGGCTTGAGGCGAGCAGAGGCAAATCTAGCAATTCAAAAAGATGGGTGCACCATTATTTTATTTTAAGAAAGACACAAAATGATGTTGTTATCACGCCCCAAGCCTAGGGCCTAAATGTGACACGACGAATGGGGAACCCGAAGGAACCCCAAATAAGCCTTTTAACTTGTCATTACATATCATTGATCGCGGAAGCATATAAAAGACATAAAAGAGTAAGGATAGGGGCAGAGGGACTAAGAGAAAAGCTTGCATAACATCATAATCAAGAGACAAAGAGTCAAAGCTCATATCATGGATACATACATATCCAACAGATACCTTTATACATAGATAAGAGAGGGGGTTAAGACAAATCAATCGGGCTCACCCTCATAGTAAAAATAGAACATAAAGAAGAGTTTCTCAATACATACTAAGAGAAACATATACTAAGGTTCCCGAATGTGGAGCACTCACCAACTAGCTTGAGCATTACCGAACTAGCTACGTAGAGGAGGAGGATCAACTTGGGCTTCGGTTCTAACATGGTGATATCATATAGGCAAGAGCATGCGTTAGTATGTTTGAATGTACTAAGTATGCAGGATGCAATGCAACAAGAGATGGGTATCATAATCAAAATACATAACAATAGGCAATAGACAACATAATACGGCATGTGCGATCAATGCTCAAGTAAAACATGCTTAAGTAACTCATGCTCATACAGGATATCATATGTGTAGAAGAGACCAAGCTAGATTTTTAAAGTACAAATTCCTTGGTAGGTTGGTGATGATGTCACCCCATCACTTAGGTGGTGAAGTATAAACCCTTCTCTAGGTTGGTGATGATGCCACCCCATCACCCCGGTGGATAAGTACAAATCCTTCACTAGGTTGATGAGTACAAACCCCCATTTAGGTTAGTGATGATGTCACCTCATCACCCCGGTGGAGAAGTACAAACCCTTCACTAGGTTGATGAGTACAAACCCCCATCTAGGTTATCTAGGCTCTTAGTCCCCCCGGATTGGCAATGGTCTAATGCAATATTTTATATAGATTATATCATATACAAATCTCCTTTCATCATCATAACGTCATTCATATTGTATTTCATGCTTTGGACTTTTAATTCCTCAAGAAATCATAAATCGGATATTTTATCAGATACTTGGCAAATGTGCGATAGGGGTATAAGATCATGCAATTTAGAGATGAAATCATGCAAGAAAATCTATTGTAAAATCATCAATCAATACCTTACAATACCTTCAAGCAATATACATCAAAACCCTTAATCAAATCTTACAATAGATCCAAGATTTATAGTTCAAACATAGCAAAAGAGTCATAACTTTACATAGCTTTAACATAGTTCATAGACATATTCATAATAGTAAATCCATTTGAAAAATTAATTTTAAATCATGTAAATTGAGTAAAAAGGAGGTTAGGGCACCATGAGTGAAAGGATCCACTGGCTAAAATTCACATACCTTAGCTTTGGAGAGACTCTTGATGAAGATTGAAAATGGAGACTTGAAGCTTGAAGGAAATTCTTAGTTTCGGACGAGGGTTGGAGACTTGAATTTAGGAGTGAAAAATATGGCTAAGTGTTTGAGTGAGTATTTGGGAATGTTTTGGATGATATGAGGGTAAAATATGTCTAAATATATATAAAAACACATTTGGAAACACTTAGACCCAAGACTATAGTCTTGGACCGAGTTAAAGAAACAATACCAAAATACACTACTGTGCCTCGCGGAAGCGGCGCGCTTTGCTCACTAGAATTTGACATTTGAAAATTTTGAATTTTGATATGATTGCTCTAAAATTGGGGTTAGACCTTTTTCCCTATAGTTTTGACCCGCTGAACAAGTATATGAAATTAAATTTTTGAAATAACGAATGAAATTTTAGATATATAGAATTTAAAATTTTGAGCATTTCGAGGTATATTTTCGGAAATATTTTGGGGTCGTTTTAGTTGTTAGGTAGGGTTGAACCCCTAACCTTCATGCTAGAAAAGAGCCCTTGGACCAGTGAACCAACATATCATTTTGAGAATGAGTTCCTATAGCTAATATTTAATATATTCTTTAAGAATTATACAAGCAATATTCTGAATTTAGTTGGACGACAATGGGTTTCGGTGACCCAAAAATAACAAATAAATTCGCCCCTGGAGGTAAATACCTGAGTCCGAACTTGAGGTAAGTACCCGAATCCAAGAACTAGAGGCGAGTACCCAGTTCACATGAGGCTTAGTGGATCCACTTAGGCACTAGGAGGTTCAACTTGGCAAGTGACTTCCCCGTTTCTTCTGGTGTAGGGGAAACATTGAGACTCCATGGATTAGCTCACATGATTTATGTCGATTATGATCTCTCTCACCATTTTTTATGAACTCCCCAAAGCTTTATGATATATGTTACTCTTGATCTATGATTTTCTTATATATGTTCATGTTCCCCTCATGTCTCCAAGATATTCTCTTATGATGATTATGATGGTTTCTTCTTATTATGTCCAAATATGCTTACTACTATTGATGGTGTTTTGAATTCATATAACTCATCATTTTAAGTATTCAAATGATTTTATCATCTATGCTCAAGTTCTCCTCATATTTCCAATAGGTCCCCTTATGATAAATTAATATGGTTCCTTTATGTTATGTCCAAAGGTGATTTAAAGTTCCTATGATTCGTTGTTTCACAAATTCAAATGGTATTTTCCCCTAAAGGTACGTGATCATGTCTACAAGCATGTAAGGTGGTCTCCATTATGATTACTAATATTTCTTGTATAATAAAATAGTCTTTTATGTAAAGTGATGTATTATTCATGCAAGAATATTAATACGTTAATTATGTATATCATCGTGTATTTCTCATCAATTTAAGTTTATGTGACCTAGGATGCATTCAAGTAAGGATAAGCTCTTTATTTCTCGTGCTCATTATTCCATGTTCTATGGTGAGAGTAAAATGTCTAAATAATTACCCATATGTATATTTCAAGTTTATATAATTTGTGTCATCCTCGATTATATTCATCTATATATCCTATTATGTTCTTTCTAAAGGTTTGTTTTATGTTAGCTTGATTACGGCTTACTAATACTTTTATAAATGTATCATTTTATTATAAGTCTTAATATGGATCATTTCATTATTTATTTTTATGTCATGCATTGCATACGTACATACCAGTACATTCCAAGCACTGATGCATACTTCTATGCCTGCATGATTTAACCATGCAAAGACCGAAGCTCATCGATATCCTTCACATAGTTAACTTTGCATCATTGAAAGAAGAGAGTTGGTGAATCCTCTAGCTCACTGATAATATCCGGTTTCTATCTTACTTATGTTGAGACTTTATTCCACTTCACTTCTTAGTTTGAGGGTGAGCCTTGAACCTGTCTTGACCCACATCCTATTCATGCTTAGAGGTGTTGGTGGATACTATGCTATGTACCTATGATTTGATGCTGAGATTTTATGGAGATTTATCCCTTAGATCCTATCCCTTACGTGATCCTATTTGATGCTATTGATTATGGTGGGAAGTGATAAAAGTCCAAAATTCTTACTCCTCCATAGCTTGAGTACCACTTACCCTCCCCTTAGTTAAGGATGGACATGGTACGGTATATATCGAATATCATATCGAAATTGAATTTTTTTATAACGTGGTATGGTTATTATGTTAATTGATATGGTATTTGGTATAACTTATAATTTTCTTTTGGTATTCGGAATGGTACTTGGTATTGCAAAAATATATATCGAAATACCATATACCATACTGAAATATAATATATATATATATATATATATGTATGTATGTATTAAATTTGAAATTATTTTAAATATAAAAATGCTCAGTGGGTTTTTTATTTACATTAAGAAAAAAAAATCAATTAGACAATTCATGTCTACAAAGCCTATACTTCAACTATTTTATGTCCACAAAGCTCATAAAATTTATGTCCACAAAGTAGTTGCATTAGTGTCTGATGTCCTAATTCCTAGAAGTTCATAATTTAACTATAAAAGAATGATTCTTACTTATTTTGTAAATGGAGTTATATGTACAGTTTATGTAGCATGTATGTACCATTGATTAGCATGTGTATTATTCATTGTTCATAATTATGGTCACCGAATTACCATACCTTAAAGTATTAAAATCAAAACTAGAAATACCGAACCATACTAAACTAATTTGGTATGATAATGATATTGTATTTTTAGATATCGAATACCGAAATTACCATACTAAATTTTTAAATACTATACTATACCGTACCATACCCACCCCTACCTTTAGTACTTGCTTGTTATGTGATTCATGCAAATTTCTTTCCCCTATCTATTCCCATAGTATGGGTCATAAACCCCTATTCCTCTATAATTAATTGTTGAATGTTCGTTTTATATTCCGCGAAATTAAGAATGTGCAAATGATATGCTAAGAGGCTTGTTTGGGTTGTCTTCGGGCTTCCTATTCGCCGTGTCACATCTAAGCCCTAGACTTGGATCGTAACAGATACTTTAAAAATAAATAAATTAATAATCATTCAATAGTACATATACCAAAGAGAAATCGGTATGATTGAAATATATTTTTTTAAAAAATAATTTTAATTATACAATATAAAATATTTGATAAATTAAGATAGTATAATTTTTAAAAATAACCGATCAAATCATCACATTGACACCCCTAATTATATATTTCAAATTAATTCATCACAAAATACATGAAGAATTAAGGGAAAAAAAAAAGCTCCTTTCATTGATAGTGTCGTTCCTCACTATAAAGAGTAAGGGCCTATTTGGATGATTTCAATGTTTTTGACTTATAAGCCAAAAATTATAAGTTAAAATTTTTAACGTATAATTTTTAGGTTATTTTTATATGCTTTTTTTACTTTTAAAAAAATGTGTATAAGCATTTTTGAAAATTTATTTAAACATTTTAAAATATTTAAAATGTACTTTAGATTTAATTCATCATCATCAATCATCAACATACCCCAGTGCCTCAAAAGACTCCCACTCATTGCGGGGTGAGGGGGGATCGGATGTACGCAGCCTAACCCCTATGTTTAAAAACATAAAGCGGCTGTTTCCAGATGACCCATGAGGAGCGTTGAAAGTTGCATTGACTAACTGATACTTCACAAATGAAAGAAGCGCAGACAGTTTAAAGAGTCATTTGCTTTATTCCATCATACTCCAAAGTCAAAAAATAGTCAATGTTTGGCTCCATCAGAGATTGATGGAAAATTTAGATTTAATTCATCACTTACAATAAATCAATCCAAACATGTTTTAAGAGCATGTTTGAAAAATTCCAATGTAATCGAAATTTAGTTTAATTGATGTAGTTACATTCTTTAATCAACTTGGTACTCCCTGCAATTACTTGGCAAGGGAAGAAGTGAGTGTAGTCAATCCAATGCAATTACACTCATATAATTGGGTGTAATTATATGATGTAATTTTATGAAATTTTTTAAAATTCTTTTCTTTCTTTTTTTTTTGTTTCAATTTATTTTTATTTCTATTATTTTATTTTTTCTTTATTCTAATACTTTCTAAAAATATTTTTTTATTATTTATATTTGATTTCTTTTCATTTTCAACATTTACTTCTTCATTTGATTTGATGCAATTTTTCATATTATCTTTTTTTTTATTCTAGTTTATTTGTTTCATTTGCATGATTTTGTTAGTATTCTAATTTTTAAATTAAAGTAGAATTCGTTGTTAAATAAGGTTATAGTCTTACGTTTTTCTTTTCTTTAATATTAACAGTTTTGTCAAACCTATATTTCATTATTCATCAAAATTTTGCCTTTTTACTTTTTATGATTAATTTGATTAAAATATATTAATTTAATACTATTAGTTAAGAATATATTTAATTAATTAATACATTTCAAAAAATATATTTTATTTTATTTTTAAAAAATAATTTTTTTGGAAGGGAGGGGCGGAGGGGAGCATGGGGTCATGGTAGGAATGGGATAAAGAAATTATTTAATTTAAGATTGGAGAAAATTTTTAAAAAATATTTT
>JAOTQJ010000001.1:6315523-6351591 GCA_025642045.1 Solanum sejunctum | reverse complement strand
CCATTGACCAATTGGGTCCCCAAACTTTTCTATTTTAATCCAATTAAGGACTCCCGACTTCAACTAAATTTTTACCCTCGAAAATTCCCGGTGAAATTTATAATACACCTCAATCTCAATAATTTTTTCGAATGAGCAATTAACCTCCATTTAGTTAATTACAGGGTCTAACATATCTTGTCTACCTATTTTTCTTCATTTTGCTAACCCTAATTAGTGTACTTAAAAAATTTTATTTTGAACCTTTATTGTGTGAATACTTGGTGTGTTATTGCATGCTCATTGCCTACTGTTGTAACTCTTGAATAGAATTAAATTGCATGATATTAATACTTGTAAAATTAAAAATATAATTTAAAAAATCAACAAGTTTCTTGCCTTTTTTGTATCTGTGCTCAACCCTCACAGTTTCGTTTTCTGTAGCTTTTTTAATAGCTGTAGATTCTACTGTAATCAACCAAGGTATCTCCCATATACTATCTAGCACTTTCATAATAATCAAAGTAATTTTCTCGGTCAGAAGTTGCATAAGATTATGCTTTACATAGTAGGAAATGCCACTACTGATTGCTTTGATTTCACTTCTGAAGTTGTGCAATGAGAAATTTTGTTAACTTCAACACACATCAAACTCCCTTGGTGATTTTCACACAATAATCCGTATCACTAGCTACCAATATAGGTCTACTAGAGCTATCAAATTTACTTTTAAAAGCATCTTCTTCAAGACATCTCTACCTTAACTCTCTGCAAGCCATGACAAGATTGTACGCCTCTAGAAACTAAACAATAAGAGGCCATGATTTAGGTACTTTCATCAGCCATGGATATCTTACTTTGGTCATTGAATATATATATTCTTGTTGATCTCCATTTTCATTAAATTCTTGAACATTTTATCTTGATGTTTGAGATCATTCCTTCTCCTCTGTACTTGCCAAATTTTAACAGAAAACAAAAGCTATGACTGAAGAAACTCTCCTATGTTATCATAATCATGCATCACACTTCCTCGAAAAGCAAACCCCATCGTTGTATCTAGTCTTAACATATTTTTCTTCTTTTTATATTGTGTATTTTTGTGTGTATAACAAACCCTATAAAGTAGTAATTTTAAGAGTTTCACTAATCATTGTGTTATAATCCCGATATGAAATTGATATATGAAACACAAAAAACTAAAAAAGTTTAGATGTGGTTGTAATCATATAAAATTTATGAATTTTATTCTCTTACAGTGGCAAAATAAAATAATCAAATAAAATTTTAAAAAAGACATACATTTACAATGTAAAAAAAGGAGCAAATAAAGTATACATAGGTTCAAACTAGTACAATGGTCAAATAAAATAAATATATTTTTTCAACCATTACAAAATATCATTATATGACATCACTGAAGAGGTGAGAAAATTTAGCAGTTATATATAATGATTACCAGGTCTAGTTCTATAAACCCCATCATAATATCTATCATGATTACTCGTCCTTAAAACCCCATCATAATATCTATCATTATAGAACTAGACCCGTAATACTAATGTAAGGATTGTCATGACCCGGTCCCGGTAATGATGGTGCCTATTAGATCCCACCTACATGCAAACTGATTGCCCGACCCTAGGATACCTTTCCTAGCTTCTAGTCAAGACCATAACCAACACAACAATATAAATAACTGCAACAACCAAGAACATAGAAGTTAAATATGTTGAGCTACAATAGATAGAAGTAGATACTAATATGCATATGAAGCAAAGGAGTGCTCCTGCAAATGCATAATACTACTAATACTAATGTACAAGGCTAAAGGCTGAAAGCAAAAGATGACCATCAAAATAAGGAGATTGTGATGAGTCAAAGCTACCGATACTCATTTAAAAGAAGTCTCTTATGCACTCCCAAATCCCCTAGAATCAATACCCACGACTACAACCTGGACTTGCACCATGGGAAGATGCAGAAAGTAGAGATGAGTACCAGAATAAGGCACTAATAGGCATCAGTGGCTGACTGAGTAAAATAATATGCATAAAGAAGATCAAATGTAACTAAAGGCAGCAATCCAATAAATCAACCCCAAAACCCCAATTGAACCGAATAAGGCATATTGCAATTATGCAAATCGATGAAACTTTAGTAGGCCCATATCACAATAGTCTCCAAACTAATACATCATGATATACGTGGTGCAAGGCCCTAATGTCTGTGCCTGTATGCCAATTGGACCCTCATAAGCCTAAAAGGTACACCTGCGCACAATCTAATCGTCAGAATCATCATCAGAAAATCAAGGTCAAGTCACCAAAGAACCAACTCTCAACATCACAAAATCAAGGTCAAGTTATAGGTGGATGTAAGGCCCTTGTGTTTAAGCCTAGATATCCTCTAAGCCCCCATAAGCCTAGAGAGTACACCCACACACAATGAAGTGTATATAAGGTTGTGAATCCATGGGTAATTAATTAGGCCCTTCATCCCAAAGTGCAATAAAACATTCAGGTTCCTTATCCATCTAAGAACCAGTACCACAAGAGTCTTTGAACCTATAGTCCTCCAACCTAGCCTCCGATCAAGTAGCCAGCCAAGACTAGATGATCTCACAATAACTATAATGGTGGGACATATCACTCATAGGAGAAAGAATTTCCCTAACAAAATCAAAAGGTTCTCAACTCAAAATATCAATCATAGGTCCTAGCCTCAACATATAGTTGATGGGTCTCAGACCCAAAGTAAACAAAGTGGTCAGACCCATTTATAATTGGCATCTAGGTCTCAAACACTTAGACGTGAGCACCAAAGACTTGGCCTATAGGGTGCATCACCTTGGGTATCAAACACTCAAACATGTCCATCGGAGACTCAAATAACAGGGTGCATTATCTAGATCTCGAAGCATAGAACTAGTAAATCTCTCCCTAGCCTATCCGAGTCTTAATCCTTCAATCATAACACCCCTCTCTCAAACAACACATAACCACTCCCTCACTCATATAATGTAGATGGCCCATCCCTTGGGTATAGAGATAACTCATCTTTTATATTTAATAGCAGTATATCAGAATATATATTTCAATAATTAGTGAAATCGGGTCTAATAGGCCAATGTTGCTATATTCTAGTTGATCTGCTGCCAAAATACAGCACTTCTGATGCTTAAAAGTTAGAATTTTGTGTCTTAATGCGATGTTAGTTGGATTTATATATTTGTGTGTTTATATTTGTAGGAGTATAGGTTGGCCTTGATTTTAGGGAAAATTACAGAAGTTTACAAGACCCTTTATGGACTATATATCATTTTACGGGTTGTAGGATGGTTTTATGAACAATTCCAGTAAAGGGTTCTTTCCTGAAGTTGATTCTACGAACATGCAGACTAGATATAGAAGGTTTTACGAGTCGTAGAAGATGGTATATGCCCTGAGGATCAGAGAATAGGACTTTCTGAAGTTTCATCAGACGAAACTCCCTTTACGGGTCATAAAACCATTTTACAAGTAATAGAGGGGTATCATGGAGTTAAAGTCCAAATTTTCAGTAGCTAAGTATGAGACCATGATTATGGGTCATGGAATGCGATACAGCCCAAAAACACCTTTCTTATGGCGTGCCAACCAGTTCTACTATTTAGTTTAAATAGGACTTGTATTTTACTTATTGTAAATAGGTTTTCTAGGTTATGTTTCACAAGTTTCTCGCCTAGTGCTCAGAGAACTCAGTATTTTAGAGAGAGAAAATTGTAAGATCATATTGGAGAGTCTTTAAGAATACTTGTGTTTGAATTTCATCTTTAATCTTATTATTCTTATTTAAGTTGGATTTGCTTATTTTCTATTGTCTAAGTGTTCAATTATATTTTGTCAATCCATAATTCTTGCATCTATGCAAAGCATGAGTAACTAAATCCTCAACTAGGGTCGTGGGAACCATGAAGAACTAACAAAGTAAAATGGGACACTGCATAATTCTTGGAAGGTGTGAATGTATGTATTAATTAACTCTCGTTGTCTTGCATGTTTTCTAATGGTAGCCAATAGTAGAATCTGGCTAGTGTTACTGACTGGACTAAGGTAGTAATGAATAGAAAAAAAGATTAATTAACAAGATTCTATTAATGTGTTCTCGTATAATCAACCAAACTAGGCCAAGAGGAGGTTATAATGGGACTAATAGGTAAGGGTTAGTAATACACACTATGGAGATGGGCCAAGTCACATAGTGAAATTCACCTCTCACCTTTGACCAAAGGGCTTAGTGAACATAACTTAATGTCCAGCATCCTATACACTCGAAAAGAATTAGTTATCTGGTGATACTAGGTTAGAAAATCATGGGGAACATAATACCTTAGTTTCTATCCATATTGACTTCTCTCTTATGTTAGTTTAGTTTTATTTTACCATTGATTATTGCAACCCCTCTCTTTGGGGAAGTAAGTTGGTTAACTATTCGAATTGCAATTTGTGAATTCTCTTGAGTCTATGTATTCCCTACGGATTCGACCCTAACCTTTACTAGGTTTTACTTCGTGGCAGCGATCATGTTATCCTCTAAAAAGAAGGTGTAATTTGGGCAACATCACTAATTCATCACAAATAATGAGAGTAAAGCATAACAATAAAAGTGATATCATTAGAATCCACAACAGCTAGACAAGAGAATCTTATTTATACTAGAAATCGAGTCATAGTATGGCAAGTAGGCAACAAGTAGTCTCATAGTCATCATATCCCAACAACATCAAGGAACATTCTCCCGTAGACAAAGCTTAGGTCAAAATATGTACCTGGACTATGGTATAAACCCATACTAGGCCTGTATCAAGCCTCCCCGTGCTCAATATGCTAACATATATCAAATTTATAGCATCCATAGCCAACAACAGAGTACAATCCCACGACAATATATACTATGCATATCGACCACAACTAGCATTTCTTATATATCTCAATTTAGTATGCACATAGTTTCACTCAATTTAAGGTTTAGGGAATGCCTATACTACCTAGTAACCAATGCCTCAAACTCCAAATTAACCCAGCTGAGCTTTTTCCCTCCACATAGATGCTACACAGCCTTAAAGTGTAGTTCACAATGTTAACACGATTGAATCAGCTATAAAAAAACATGAAAAATTGGTGAAATTAGACCAAATTGACCTAAAACGAGAAATATAGTGCCCATACTCGAAATCCCAAAGATAATTCCAAGAATGAACCCCACAACATTTCAATTTTACAACCAAAACTTCGGCCTCAAATAAGCCCCTTAAGACCAATAATTGGCTTTAAAATGAAATTAAAAATTTTACTAGAAAAATACCCTTTCCAAAACTTTCTTGGTGAAATTTTACAAAAATTGTATGATTCCTGAAATACCCCAAAATGTGCTTCGGGAATGCCCATAGTCATAATTTTTACATATCTCAAAATTTGTGCATGATATCAAAAATTCAACTTCATGTTCTTAATCAAGGAAAAATATTGAGTGGAAAATGGGTATAACCTGGATTCTAGAAAACCTATAGTGAAAAATTATTTTCACAAAATTTTTCAGAAACAGTAAGGGTATACAATGGCACCGCGACACAGACCCATCACGGAGTAGTATTAGCACTTCCTTAATTTTCTGTTGCAGCTAAAGGGCATTTGGGTCATAGACCCATACCCATTTACACGTGAATGTCCCATACTTAGCCATTTTTCAACTCCATATCACTCAAAGACCCTCTCTAAAACCTCTCAGCCATCTTATCAAAATTTCCATCCAAATTGAAGTGTCTCAAGCTTAACTCCAGTTCTCAAGAACTCCACTCAAACTTCATATCTACATCAAGGAATTCCTGAATTTAGGTATATAGATTTCATCCATTGGCTCCTTTCGCCCATAGAGCCCAATCTTTCTTTTTAGGAAAATTACATGATTTCAAGTTGTAGTACCTATGAGTATCTGTACTTACGAAATATGAGCATGAAATATGTTGGGGATTTTTCAAGTATTGTTGATTATACATAAGTATCTATTTTAAGCTTACACTATGAGATGATCTTTGTCTATTGAGATTATACATGATTTAAGTTGTGAAATCTATGAACTATTGCGAAGTTTTGATATGATTTACAAGTTACCCATGATGGGGTTTTACCATAATGTTGGTGGGCTGATTTACATGACTTTTAGATGCATTGATTTCACTTTTCATTATCTATACTCTTGCATTTTGCATGATTTGAACATGTACTCATATGTGCCCACCAAGTGTTTGATGAAATGTCAAGTCAAGAATTCTCAAGTTATTTATATGTTTTACAAGTCAAGTGACTTCATGATGAATATGGGTCATGAAATATGTTATGAATTCATGAAATCATCTATGATTATGCAAGTATCAAGTTAAGCCCTATTTTCAACATTCTACCTCTTGTGAGCAATTCATGTTAAAGCAAGGGTTCATGTATAATTAAGATCTATTATCATGTTTCGAGTTAGGCTCACCATTAGAGGTCAAGTATATTCATGAGCTACTCATTTCATGTTTCCATGTTTATTACAAGCTATTAAAGTTATGATTATTTCAAGTATTCCATGGGATTAAACTTAACACTGATGGAGTGGATGTTGGCATGGATTATCTTCAAGGGCCCATACTCCTTTCCTAAAACTATGTGCCAACATAGGATTATGTTATACCCTTGACAATGGATTCATTTAGTGCACTTTATCATGAAATCCACCCTGAAATGGGATGGGTTCCCATAAGGAGGGTTACTTCTCCGAAATGGGACAGGCTCCCATAAGGTGAAGTTTGGTTTATCTTGGAAAGTAGACCACCTCTGTACCGATAAGGAGTACTTGGTCTTATTACTTATCGGTTGAGGTCTCTTCCTACACATGTATTATGATATATACAAGTTGAATGATTTAGAAGCGTGTTTTACTTCAAGCATTGATCATGCATGTCATATTGATATTACACTTATCTATTGCCTATTACTATGTATTTTGACTATATTGGCTTATGTCTTATTGCATTGCTGAAATGATCCTAAAAAGTACCTGAAAATGTGCCTCAAAAGTGCCCATAATCATAATTTTCATATATCTCAAAATCCATACATGATATCAAAAATCCGACTTCATATTCATGATAGGGGGGCAAAATTGAGTGGAAAATGGGTATAACCCCAATTTTAGAGCAACCATATCATAATTTTATTTTCAAAAAATGAAGATTTCCAGAATCAATTTGCACCCCTGGCGCGACGCGGCCAGGGTATGAACCTGTACATTATTTTACCAACTTTTTTTTGTTAGTTCGGTCCAAGGCCTTAGGGTCTTGGGCCTAAGTCTTTCTATGCATAACGACACCTATACTTAGTCATTTTTCAACCCCATATCATTCAAGATATGCCCCAGAACCCTCTCTAACACTTAGACAAATATTTCACCAAATAGTCAAGTGTCCTAATCTCATTTCGGATCTAAGGATTTCATTTAAGCTTCAAATTCTCAACCAAATCTTCATCAAGAAAATCTCGAAAGTTGAGGTATGTGGATTTCAAACATTGAGTCCTTTCACCCATGGTTCACAACCTTCCTTTCTACATAAATTGCATGTTTATAAGTTGGTTTACTTATGGGTCTTACTTATTATGAATTTGAATACAAACTATGTTGGGGTTTCGTAAAATTGTGGTTGTATAAGCATGTTTTGAGCTATGAATCTATGACTTATTATGTGATTAGATGAGGGGTTTTGATATATCTTGTATAAGGGTATTACCAAGTATTGGTGAGTGGTTTTACATTGATTTGTTTCACATGATTTCACTCTTGAATTGTATGATTTTGTACTAGCATTATACACCCGCCAAGTGTTTGATAAAATGTTCGGTTATGGATTCTTGAGTTATTGAAGGTCTAATGTATGATATATAAGTTAAGTAATTTTATGATGATGAATTATGTGTTGATTTCATGAATAGTATCTATAGTGTTACAAGTTGACCACGCCTCGTTCGGGGGGTGACAGGCCCGAACTACCATGTTAGGGGTATATACCTCAATCGCCTCATTCGGGGGGTGGTAGGCCCTAACTACCATATTAGGGGGGAATATACCTCAATTGCCTCGCTCAGGGGTTTATAGGTCTATGCTATCATGTTAGGGGGTTTGTACCTCAATCGCCTCGCTATGGGGGTGGTAGGCCTTGGTCTCTATTGTGATGGTCTCTTCCTGCACATGTAATATGTTCTATATAAGCATGTTTTACTTCAAGCATCATTCATGTATGTCATATTGTTACTATGCTCATCCATTGCCTATAAGTACATATTTTGCTTATGTTGTCAATCTTTTGTTGCATTACATCCTACACACTAAGTACT
The DNA here is from genome assembly GCA_025642045.1 of Solanum sejunctum. NCBI lineage: Eukaryota > Viridiplantae > Streptophyta > Magnoliopsida > Solanales > Solanaceae > Solanum > Solanum sejunctum. The sequence goes on along the minus strand of JAOTQJ010000001.1, from coordinate 6,343,201 downwards.
TCAAATGTACTAATGCATACTCTAGGCCTACATGATGTTACCATGTAGGAACCAAAGCTTCACTTGATTATCTTACTCCTCCATGTGGCTAGTACTATCATTGAAGCAAGTTTGGTGAGTCTTCAACTCCAAGAATGATATCTTTTGATCTTTTGTTATGCAAAGACTCTCTTTCTTTTATTGTATGCTTTGACTATGAGGGTGAGCCTAGAAAGTTGTCTTGGCCCCCGCTCAACTGTAAGTTTAGAGGTATTGTTCGGCAAGTTATGTGATGATGCTTTAAGCTTTGACTCTCTCGACTCTTGTATATTTTTTACCTATGAAACACTCCCTTAGCCTCTTTATCCTTACTTTATGTTCTCTTGTTGTTGTTTAATTGCTTCTATAACCAAGTATGTGCAATGATATGCTAAGAGGCTTGATTAGGGTTCCTTCGGGTTCCCCATTCATTGTGTCACATATTGGCCCTAGGTCCAGGTCATGACAAAAATGGTGTCTGAGCACTAGGTTGTTAATGGTTCTCAGCATCAAACACACAGCTCAATTAGAGTCTCACTCATGGTTGTGAAGTACTCCATGACTATAAGTAAGACGTTGTGAGATGTCTTAGAAAATATTTTCCTTCTTCATGGTCTATGTCGTGCTATAGAAGTTAGGTAAAGCATTCCCTCTAACTAATATTCTTTGTCATTTTAGATCATGCCTAATACAAGAAGAAGAAGAGCCCACAACCCAAAGAACAATCGGTTCCTCCCCCTCCTCAAGCTCCTCAAAATGGGGGAGTGACTCATGAGGAATACTGGGATGTTATCACCATGCTAACCCATGACATGACCAATCAAATCAACCAAGGGGCCTAAGCCCCTCATGCTTCTACACCGGCATCAAAGGTGAGAGACTCACTAAAATAAACCCACCAGACTTTTATAGGTCTAAAGTGGATGAGGACCCTCAAGAATTTAGTGATGAGGCGTAAAAGCATTGGCTATTATAGGGGTTAGATTGGAGGAGAAGGTAGAGTTGGCAACTTACCAACTCAAGGGGGTGGCTCAAATATTGTATACCCAATGGAAAGGGGAGAAAAGAAATAATAATGTGATCCTTTGGTAAGAGTTTAAGGCGCATTTCTCAACCAATTCTTCCCTCTTGAGCTTAGAGAGGCCAAAATGATGGAGTTCATGAATTTGAAGCAAAGATCTATGAATGTGAGAGAGTATGCCCTCAAGTTCAACCAACTCTGCAAATATGCTTCATAATTAGTTGCCAACCCAAGGTCTAGAATGAACAAGTTTGTGATGGGTGTAACCGATTTGATAAATGAGGAGTGTCAGACTGATATGTTAATTGGTGATATGGACTTGTCCCGCCTCATGACTTATGCCGAACAATTACAGGGGGAACAATTGAGAAAAAGAAGTGGTGAGGCCAAGAGGGCTCGTTTTGAAGGTAGATTCCAAAGTCCTGAGGGTGGATGGTTTCATCAAGGCCAAAGGTCTTCAAATGCTCTAATAGAAGGTTTGCTAATGACAACCCAAACGTCAAAGGTGATGGTGGTGTAGTTCCTAATGTTATGTGTCCAAAGTGTGGTAAAGGTCATAGTGGCCCATACTTAAGGGATACTAATATTTGTTATAGTTATGGTAAGTGGGGTATAAGATGATGGATTAACCTTATAACCAAAACAAGGGTAAGGGTGTTCGTCCACAAGGTGCTAATACGGTTCCTAGGGTGAGAGGTGGCCAATACGGTGGTGCCCCTATGCACAATAGGTTCTATGCTTTTCAAGGGAGATAAGGGGTAGATGAGGTGCCCGATATCGTCACTGTTATGTTAAAAGTCTTTGATTTTGATATTTATGCATTGATAGACCCAGGTACCACTCTTTCTTTTGTTACTCCTTTTATTGCCAAAAAGTTTCATGTTGAACCCAAATTGTTGTGTGAGCTATATGAAGTGTCTACTCCCGTTGGTGCATCTACTGTTGCTAGAAGAGTCTATAAAAATTGTCTCATTTGTATTTTACATAAAATATTGCCTTGTATTTTGTTAAGTTGGATATGGTAAATTTTGATGTCATTCTTGGGATGGATTGGTTACATGTATACATGCTTCTATTGATTATAGAACCCGTAAGGTCAAATTTTAATTCTCAAATGAACTCGTTCTTAAGTGGGTGAATCATGATATGGTGGTCAAGGGTAGGTTTATTTCTTGCATTAAAGCCCAAAGGTTGATTTCAAAGGATTGTCTCTATCATCTTATGAGGGTTAGCGATGTTGAGTCCAAGGTCCTTCCTATAGAGTCGATTCCGGTTGTTAATTAGTTTCTTGATGTCTTCCCTAATAACCTTCCTGGTGTTCCTCTCGAAAGAAAAATAGACTTTGGTATAGTCCTCCTTCCCGATACTCAACCCATTTCTATTCCCCCTTACTCTATAGAGCCAGCAGAGTTAAAGGAGTTGAAGGAGCAATTGAGGGATTTGTTGGAGAAAGATTTTATTAGGCCTAGCCAATAAACTTTGGTTGCACCAGTGTTATTTATGAAGAAGAAAGATAGGTATCTTAGAATGTGCATTCACTACCGGCAACTTAATAGGGTCACCATGAAGAATAAGTACCTTTTACCAAGGATTGATGATCTATTTGACCAACTTCAATGGGCTAGTCACTTCTATAAGGTTGATCTTCGGTCCAGGTATCATCAAGTGAAAGTGAGGGAGTGTGACATCCCCAAGATGGCTTTCTAGACTAGGTATGGGCATTCTGAGTTTGTGGTTTTGTCTTTTGGGTTGACCAATGCACCGGCTATCTTCGTGGATCTTATGAATAGGGTCTTTAGACCCTACCTTGATTTATTTATAGTGGGTTTCGTTGATGATATTTTGATTTACTCCTATAGTGAGGGGAAGCATGTGAGTCAAATAAGTGTGGTGCTACAAAAATTGAGGGAAGAGAAGTTGTACGCTAAGCATGAGAAGTGTGAGTTTTAGTTGCAAGAGGTTGCCTTTCTAGGTCATGTGGTGTCGGGGGATGGTATTATGGTGGATCCTAAAAAGAAGGAAGTGATTAGAAATTGCCCTAGACCTTTGAATCCATCAGATATTAAAAGCTTCTTGGGATTAGCGAGTTATTATCACGACCCAAGCCTAGGGCCTAGACGTGACACAGCAAATGGGGGACCCAAAGGAACCCCAAGTAAGCCTCTTAACTTGTCATTACACATCCTTATTAGCAAAAGCATATAAAAGGCATAAGTAATCAAAAGGAACAAGGGTCTAAGGAATATCTTGTCTAAATATCAACATCAAAGACAAGGAGTCATAACTCATATCATAAATACACAACTCGTCTAACAAACACCTCTAAATATATAGATAGAGCGGGGGCCAAGACAAAGCTACCTGGATTACCCTCATAGTCAATAGAACATAAGATAGTGTCTCAATACATAGACAATAGTAACATAGACTAAGGTCCCCAAAATGGAGGACTCACCAACAAGCTTAAAATAGCTTCGACTAGCCACATGGAGGAGGAGGATAATCAAATTAAGCACCCATTCCTACATGGTGATATCATGTAGGGAAGAGTATACTCTAATACATTTGAATGTACTAAGTATGTGGGATGCAATGTAACAAAAAGTAGACATTATAATTAAAATGCATGATAATAAGCAATAGACATAATATACAATATGACACGTATGATCAATACTTAAGTAAAATATGCTGAAGTAACTCATATTTATATAGGATATCATATGTGAAAAAGAGACCAAGCTAGCTTTCCAACCTTGGTTGGTTGATGATTGTCACAAGCTAATCATCTTAGGTGGTGAGGTATAAACCCTTTGCATGGTTGATATTGGTCACACCCCAATCATCCTAGGTGGTGACATATAAACCCTCATATGGTTGATGAGTACAAACCCCCAACTCAGTTGATAATGGTCATATCCCAATCATACTAGGTGGTGAAGTACAAACCCCTCACATGGTTGATGGGTACAAACCCCCACCTCGGTTGAGTATAGTCTAATGCAACACTTTATATAGAATTTACCATGTACATAAGCTCATTTCATCATTATAATATCATTCATATCATATCTCATGCTTTGGACCTTCAATTCCTCGAGAAACCATAACTGGACATTTTATCAAACACTTGGTGAGTGTGCAATTGGGGTATAAGACCATAAAATTTTGAGATGAAATCATGAATGATAAACTATTGTAAAACCATAAATTAACACCTTGTAACACCCCCAATACATTCACATCAAAACCCCTTATCAAAACTTACAATATATCCAAGATATATAACTCACAACATAGCAAGACAGTCACAACTTTACATAGACTTAACATAGTTCATAGACATGTTCACACTAGCAAACCCATTTGTAAACTCAACTTTAAATTATGAAATTTAGGAAAATGGGAGCTTGGGTATCATAGGTGAAAGGAACCCATGAAAGAAACCCACATACTTTAGGTCTAGAGTTGCTTGGAATTGAGAATGGGAAGAATGGAGGCTTGGAAATGATCTTGGAATCCAATATTGTTCTTGGGTTTCCTTGAAATTGAATTGGGGATTTATGGAGGCTCTTGAGTAGATTTGGGAGTGTGATTGAGATGAGAGTAGTGAAATTGGGTCCTTAGGATTAGGGTTTAGATCCTTTAGGAAGGTTAAGATAGCCTAAAAAGCCAAAAAGGGTCATTAGTATAATTAGCATTTATGAAAATGCCATTAGTGAATGGATGGAAAAATGGGCAAAGTATTGCACCACTAAAGGCCCCACAGGTTATGTGGCATTGCACGGGTCGTGTGGAGTACCCGTGACAAGGTAGCTAGTCAAAAAATTAAAGTTGGAATCAATTGGAAAAAGACGTATCGTCGTGACCACGGAGGCCTCCACGGGTTGTGTGGAGCCTCACGGACCATATAGAGGCTCATGGCACCATACTTAGTTCTATAAAATGTTACCCAGGCCCCATGCCAAGGGCCACGCCTATGCCACCTGCCACGACCTATGTGGGTGGTCGTGGTCCATGCCTTAGCCTCAAACTCACCTCCATGCATTCCAAGCCTCCCTTACTCACCTTCACGCCCATCCTCACAACCAGTGGCAAGCCTCATGACCCATGCCACTAGTTGTGGTCTATTTCGTAGGCTCAAAATGATTTTTCCTAGCCTCACATGCCGCACACGAACCATACAAGCCACCACTACCCATAGAGGTGCCTGTGCGACATCACTACATGAAAGCGTCTTATGAAAATGATCATAACTCCCTCATCCAACTTGGGATAAGGTGAAACGAAGTGAATTGTAAAGCTAACTCGAAGGGCTTTCATTTGATATATTATGGGCCACCTAGTTCTAAATGTGCTAAAAGTTATTCTAGTTTAAAGTTGACCCTTGCATGAACCATCACCCAAAACTCAACTTTTAGGGAAGTCTTGAACTTTTTTGGGTACTATGAGTCACCCATGGACCTAATACACCCCAACCTAAACAAATGAGGCTTGAAACATGGATACATAAGAGCATAGAGTTACAGGGTGTCACAGTTGTTGTCGGAGGTTTGTGAATGGGTTCTCTTCTATTTCTTCTCCTATGACTAAGTTGACTCAAAAGAAGGCTAAATTTGTGTGGACCGACGAGTATGAAAAGAGCTTCTAAACCTTTAAAGATAAGCTTGTGTCCATTCCTATCTTGTCTCTACCAGAAGAGTTGGAAGGATTTGTTGTGTATTGTGATGCCTCAAGAATTAGATTGGGTTGTATTTTGATGCAAAATGGTAAGGTGATAGCCTATTCTTCTGGACAACTTAAGGTGCATGAAAAGAATTATCCTACCCATGATCTTGAATTGGTTGTCATGGTATTTGATTTAAAAATGTGGCGTCATTATTTGTATGGGGTGCATGTTGATGTGATTATCGATCATAAGAGTCTATAGTATGTGTTCATCCAAAAAAATCTTAACTTAAGGTAACAGAGATGGTTAGAGCTTCTTAAGAATTATGATATGAGTGTGCATTATCACCCAATAAGGCTAATGTTATGGTCAATGCTTTGAGTAGGGTGTTTATAGGTAGCCTAGCGCATGTTAATGGTGGTGGCAAGGAGATGGCTAGAAAGGTCCATCGATTGGCTTGATTAAGAGTTAGGTTGGAGGAGGTTAATAATGGTGGGTTAGTGGTTATTGATGGTTCTAAATCTTCCTTGATTGATGAGATAAAGACAAAGCAAGATCTTGATCCCGCCTTGTTAGAGTTGAAAACCATGGTGAGAGATGGTAAGGTGGAGGTTTCCTCCCAAGGGGGACATATTGCCTTTAGGTACCAAGGTAAGTTATGTGTTCCTAGTGTTGATGAGTTGAGATAGAAGTTTCTTGATGAGGTTCATAATTCTTCATATTTTATCCACCTCGATTCTACAAAAATGTATAGAGATTTGAGGATTGTGTATTAGTGGGGTGGCATAAAGAGGAATATTGCTAAGTTTGTATCCGGTTGTCATAATTGCCAACAAGTAAAAGTCGAGCATCAAAGGTCGGGTGACCTAGCCCAATATATAGAGATTCCTACTTGGAAGTGTGAGGAAATTAACATGGATTATATGGTTGGCTTGCCTAAGACTAGAAAGCATTTTGATTCTATTTGGGTTTATGGTTGATAGAATGACAAAGTCAGCTCATTTTCTGCCGGTTAAGACTACATATGGGGCTGAAGATTATGCTAGGTTGTACAATCATAAGTTAGTTAGATTGTGTGGGGTACCTTTGTCTATCATTTTGGATCATAGTGCTCGATTCACTTCACACTTTTGAAGGTCCTTCCAAAGGAGTCTTGGTACCAAGGTTAAGCTTAGTACAACCTTTCACCCTCAAACGAATGGCCAAGCCAAAAGAACTATCCAAACTCTTGAGGATATGCTTAGAGCTTGTGTATTAGAGTTTAAGGATAGTTGGGATGATCATCTTCCATTGATTGAGTTTTTTTATGATAATAGTTATCATGCAAGCATTGGTATGGCTCCTTTTGACGCCCTTTATGGTAGACATTGTAGATCACCAGTTGGGTGGTTTAAAGTGGGAGAGATAGCTTTGTTGGGTCCGAATTTGTTTATATAGGCCTTAGAGAAATTAAGTTTGATAAGAGAGAGGTTGAAAATAGCCCAAAGTCATCAAAAGTCCTCTACCAATATGAGGAGAAGGGATCTTGAATTTAAGGTTGGTGATTGGGTCTATTTAAAGGTTTGGAGGGTAAATGAGTCCAAGATTTATGGGTCCTTATAGGGTGTTGAGGAAGATTGGCAAGGTAGCCTATGAGTTAGAGTTGCCTAGTGAAATGGGCTTGGTTCATCCGGTCTTTCATGTGTCTATGTTGAGGAAGTGTGTGGGTAACCCAAATGCTATTGTGACATTGGATGTTGTGGGTGCTGGTGAAGACAACTTGACTTATGAAGAGGTTCTAGCAGAAATTTTGGATAGAAAAGTGAAGTGATTGAGGAACAAGTATGTAGCTTTCGTTAAGGTCATTTGGAGGAATCAACAAGTTGAAACTGCCACATGGGAAGCTGAAGTGGACTTGCAAAAGGGATATCACTATCTCTTCCATTCTACTCAAGCTTAAGGTACTAATCTAAGTCCCCTACATGATTTCAAGTCTCAAGTTTCAGCCCTCATATCATTTACATACATTCATGTTTAAATTGAGAAGTTCATGGTGATTTTGACACTTATGTTGAGATTTTTGAAATGATGTTTAAGTGCATTGTCACATCCTTTTGTTGGCTGAAATCACCTTGATTGTTTCTCTTATATGCCTCTTTGACATTTGGGGATGAATGTTCCCAAGGATGACATATTGAAACGACCCCAAAAAGTGTTAGAAAATGTGCCTCAAAAGTGTCCAGAATCGTAATTTTTATATATGTTAAATCCATGTGTGATATCAAAAATTCGACTTCAAATTCATTATCGGGGGGCAAATTTAGTGGGAAATGGGTATAACCCCATTTTAGAGCAACCGTATTAAAATTTTATTTTCCAAAAATGACAATTTCCAAAATTTATTCGCGCCCCTAGCCCGTTGTGCTAGGGTGCGGACCTATACATTTTTTTACCAGCTTTTTTTTAGTTCGGTCCAAGGCCTTGGGGTCTTGAGCCTAAGTCTTCCTAGTTAAAACACCAATACTTAGTCATTTTTCAAATCCATATCATTCAAGATATTATCAAAAACTCTCTCTAACACTTAGACAAATATTTCACCCCAAATTCAAGTGTCCCAATCTCATTCCAAATCTAAGGATTTCATTCAAGCTTCAAGTTCTCAATCAAATCTTCATTAAAGAAATTTCCATAGTTGAGGTATGTCAATTTTAACTATTGGGTCCTTACACCCATGATGCCAACCTTCCTTTTTACATAAACTGCATGTTTCTAAGTTGGTTTACTTTTGGGTCTTATTATGAATTTGAATACAAACTATGTTGAAGTTTCATAAAATTGTGACTGTTTAAGCATGTTTTAAGCTATGAATCTATGATCCATTATATGATTGGATGAGGGATTTTGATGTATCTTGCATAAGGATATTACCAAGTATTGGTGGGTAGTTTTACATTGATTTTTCTCATATGATTTCACTCTTGAATTGCATGATTTTGTACTAGCATTGCATACCTGCCAAATATTTGATAAAATGTCTGATTATGGATTCTTGAGTTATTGATGGTCTAATGCATGGCATATGAGTTAAGTAACTTTATGATGATGAAAGGAATGTATATATATGATGATTTCATGAATAGTATTTATAGTGTTGCAAGTTGACCATGCCTCATTCTGGGGGCGGTAAGCCCGAACTACCATGTTGCTGGATATATACATCAACTGCCTCGTTCGAGGGGTGGTAGGCCCGAACTACCATGTTGGGGGATATATACCTTAATTGCCTCACTCGGGGGGTGGTAGGCTCGTATAACCATGTTGGGGGATTTTTACCTTAATCGCCTAGCTCGGGGAGTGGTAGGCCTGTGCAACCATATTGGGGGGTTTGTACCTCAATCGCCTCGCCAAGGGGGTGGTAGGCCTTGGTCTCTATTATGACAGTCTCTTCCTATACATGTAATATGTTCTATATAATTATGTTGTACTTTAAGCATAATTCATGGATGCCATATTGTTACTATGTTCATCCATTTCCTATATGTACGTATTTTGCTTATGTTGCCAATCTCTTGTTGCTTTGCATCCTACATACTTAGTATATTCAAACGTACTAATAAATACTCTATGCCTACATGATGTTACCATGTAGGAGTCGAAGCTCCACTTGATCCTCCTCCTCCTCCTCCATGTGGCTAGTACTATCTCTGAAGCAAGTTTGGTGAGTCCTCAACTCCGAGGACAATATCTTTTGATATTATGTTATACAAACACTCTTTTTCTTTTATTGTATGCTTTGACTATGAGGCTGAGACCGAAAAGTTAGTTTGGCCCATACTCAATTCTAAGTTTAGAGGTGTTGTTAGAATATGATTCATCCGATCTTCCACGTATCCATGTTGAGAAAGTGTGTGGGTGATCTAAGTGAAATAGTGCCCTTGGATGTTGTGAGTGTCATAAAAGATAATTTGACCTATGAGGAGGTCCCAATGGAGATTTTGGATAGATAAGTGAAGAGGTTAAGAAACAAAGATGTAGCTTCCATCAAGGTCATTTGGAGAAATTAAGAAGTTGAAAGTGTCGCATCAGAAGATGAGGCAGATATGAGAAAGTGATATTTGTATCTCTTCCATTCTAATGAAGCTAACGGTACTAATTTAAGTCCCCTGTATGATTCCAAGAACTAAGTTTCAACCCCATATCATGCATTTATGTTTATGGTAACAAGGTTATGGTGATTTTGGCATTCATATTGAGATTTTTAAAAATGATGTTTTAGTGTAAGTGTTGCATTCATGCCAGGCTGAAATTTTTATGATTTGTTCTCTCATAAATGTTTCTTTGACATTCGGGGGCAAATGTTACCAAAGGAGAGATATTGAAATGCGCCAAAAATGTGCTTCGGAAATACGCATAATCATAATTTCTATATATCTCAAAATTCGTGTGTGATATCAAAAATTTGACTTCATATTTTTTATCAGGGGCAAAATTGAGTGTGGAATAGGTATAACTCGAATTTTAGAAGACTCGTAGCGAAAAGTTATTTTAGCAAAATTTTTTGGAAACAGTAATGGTATGCGATGGCTCCGCAATGCGGACCCATCGCGGAGTAGTGTTAGCACTTACTTAATTTTTTATTTCGGTCTAAGGGCATTGGGGTCATGGCCCTATGCCCCTTTACACGTGAATGTCTCATACTTAGCCATTTTCAACCCCACATAAAGCAAAAAACCTCTCTAAAACCTCTCAACCATTTCATCAAAATTCTTATTCAAATTCAAATGTCTCAAGCTCAATTTCGGATCTCAAGAACTCACTCAAGCTTCAACTCAAGATCAATGAATCCTTGAATTTAGGTTTGTGGGTTTCATTCACTGGGTCCTTTCACCCATAAAGCCCAATCTTCCATTTATGAAAATTGCATGATTTCAAGTTGTAGTACCTATGGGTATCTATATTTATGAAATATGATCATAAAATATGTTGAGGTTTTGCCAAGTATTGTTGATTATACGTGACTATCTATTTTAAGCTTACACTATGAGATGATCTTTGTCTATTGAGACTACACATGATTCAAGCTATGAAATATATGAACTATTATGACGTTTTGATATGATTTATAAGTTACCCATGATGGGGATTTACCATGATGTTGGTGGCCTAATTTATATGACTTTAAGATGCATTGATTTTACTATTTCATGATCTATACTCTTGCATTTTGCATGATTTGAACATGTAATCATATGAGCCCACCAAGTGTTTGAATAAATGTCTAGTCAAAAATTCTCAAGTTATTTGCATGTTTTACGAGTCAAGTGACTTCATAATAAATATGGATTATTAGATATGTTATGAATTTATGAAATTATTTATGATTATGCAAGTATCAAGTTAAGCCCTATTTTTAAGATTTTACCTTTTGTGAGCCATTCATGTTAAAGCAAGGGTTCATGTATGATTAAGACATATTCTCATGTTTCAAGTTAGGCTCACCATTAGAGGTTAAGCATGTTTAAGAGCTAGTCATGTCATGTTTTCATGTTTATTACAAGCTATTAAAGTTATAATTATTTCAAGTATTCCGTGGGATTAGACTTAGCACCGATGCATTGGATGTCGGCGTGAACTATCTTCAAGGGTCCGTACTCCTTTCCTCAAACTATATGCCAACATAGGATTATATTATACCCTTGATACACTAGTGGATCTATTTAGTACACTTTATCATGAAATCCATCCCAAAATGGGATGGGTTCCCATAAGGGAGGTTACTTCTCCAAAATAGGACAGGCTCCCATAAGGTGAAGTATTGTTTACCTTGGCAAGTACACCACCTCTTTATCAGTGAGGGGTAATTATTAAGATTCCAAGTTGTAGCTCACTTGGTCTTATTCCTTGTCTATTGAAGTCTCTTCCCACACTTGTATTATGATCTATATAAGTTGAATGATTTACAAGCATATTTTACTTCAAGCATTGATCATGCATGTCATATTGACACTACACTTATCTATTGCTTATTACTATGCATTTTAATTATATTGGTTTATGTCTTGTTGCATTGCATCCTACATATTTAGTACATTCAAATGTACTAATGCATACTTTATGCCTACATAATATCACTATGTAGGGACCAGGGTTCAGGGTTTACGATATATATAAGATCCATGTGTTTAGATATCATCATCAACATCCAGAAAGCTGCATGCTTTAGAAGAAGCTTGCACAGTTTGGGAAGGGATTTTGATTGATCAAAAGAAGAATCTACTTCAATTGATATGCCTTTATACATGGCCATACATAACATAGAAATCACACTTGGAAAGGGTGGACAATTAGCTAGAGCAGCGGGTGTTATAGCGAAACAAATTGCAAAAGAGGGGAAATCGACCATATTAAAATTACCTTCTAGTGAGGTCCATTTGATATCCAAAAACTGCTCAGCAATATCGGACAAGTGGGGAATGTTGGGTGAACCAGAAAAGTTTGGGTAATGCTGGATATAATCGTTGGCTAGGTAAGCATCCTTTAGTAAGAGGAGCAGTTATGAACCGGAGCTCCCCTTGATCATCCTCCACGTGCCTAGTGAGATTCTTTGAAGACAAGCCTTGGTGAGTCCTAAAGTTTGAGGACACTATCTACTTTTCTCGCTATTTTAAGACTTTGTTGGGTTGAACATTTAATATTATGAGGGTGAGCTAGGAAAGTGCCTTGGCCCCTGCTCCGTTCCAAGTTAAAGGTGTATATTGGATATTATAATGTTAGTGTGTTATAAGCTTGACTCTTATGCCTTGCTTATACTCAGGAATTCCCATAGTCCCACTTCCTATTTTATATATCTCTTGTTGTTATTTACTTTGCTTCTATGACCAAGGCTGTGTGATTGATATGCTAAGAGGCTTATTTGGGTCCCTTTGGGTTTCCATTTGTCATGTCACATCTAGGTCCTAGGCTTGGATAGTGACAATTCTAGCCAGCACTCAGTATACCTCAACGTTCCACTCAAAATATAGAACAATTTAGACTCAAAGTTTCGCTTAAGTTCATCAAGAATCGGCTAAGTTATCAACATGTGAAGATAATCAACTAAAATAGTGAATTTGCCTTGAAATATGCATCAAATCCAAAATCTAACTTCACTATGACGTTCCTTGCAAAACATTGAGTCACTTAGACCTTTGAATAACCGAAAATGGACTTGAAATGCAATTTTTACGAGCTCACAAAGTTGGAAAATGAGTTAATTCGCGTTAGGTGAAGGCTTGCATATAGGCCACTCAGGACCCTCTGAGAACATGGACCAGGCCTCCATAAATGCGAAGGTGTAGAATCCACAAGTGTTGCAAAAACAGATTGGGCCTCATGAACGTAAAGCTCTAGCCAACTTACCTTCTCCGAGCGCGACATTACCTTCCGTGAATGGGGAGGGTTAGGCCTACTGGTGCTATACCAGCAATGTCCAAAATATACCTGGACCATTCGTGGGGTATTTGATGCCCATTTTATGCAAATGAATAGTATAAACACATGAATTTTTACGTTTCAAATCCAACGGTGTAGTCGAAATTCCCAACAAAACATCCTACGCAAAAATAAAGGTCCAACTTCTTTCTGACCAATTTTAGCTGAAGAAACTGAGGCGCTAAAAATACAATTATATGTCCCTATCAACTGATAAAGGGTCATTTAGCCTATTTTAAACATTTTGGAGTTGATCGTGACATCAGTTTTCCATTCTGCATGTGTTTAGCTAGATTTTTGTAGAAATACACCCTTTAGCTTTCGGCTGAACTCTTTTTGAAACTCTTAGCTCAAACTCATACCGAGACCCTCCATCTTTGGTATAACCACCCTTCTAGCCTAGATCAGATATTTCTAAACTGATGTAACTGTTAGAATCCTATTCCGAGGCCATTTGCGAGGGATTTGTTAGTAATCTCATGTTTGCAGCTTTAGCTTTTCACTAATTTACAAACTTGCACAATCCTCAATAAAAAACACTTAAAACTATTCCAACAACCCTAACAAGTCATAAAAAGTCTAAGGTCACCATATAGAAGTTCAAAACAGCAAAAATAACACAAATACACAAAATTGACAAAGAGTCATTATAAGGACCCTCCAGGTTATTTGTGAATGTTTGTACCTTTTGAATCTGTTAGAGCATTCCAGTTGTGACCCCTAGTCATTTGTGACTTGTTGGCACTGGGGGTTTAGTTTCTTAGTCTCTCGTTTGAAAGTTATGTAGTTTTCTTACGCTGGGAAGGCTTGCTAAAGTTAAACAATGATTTTAGTAGTAAAGTTTGAGTAAATGGCCTCAGAAAAAATATCTGAAAGTTCCATCAACTCTAGAATAACCAAATTAGGCTAGAAGCATGATCATTTAGAGTACCGAAGTTTTTGGCATCAGTTCATACCGAGTTGTGCATTTTAACCTTCAAAATAGATCAATAATTGACTTTGGTCCACATTCTCGAAAACATGCCCGAATGAAACTTATGATAGCATGGTTGGCTTCAAAACATCAAGTTTAGTCTAAAAAAACCTTTCTTTTGGTTCCCGAGGCTTTCGAGTGCATTATGGCCTACTCAGTAGAAATTGAGTAAATATGAAGTTAGGAAGTGGGACCCACATTTGGTCATAACGACCACAAATGGAATTCTAACAGTGTCATTGCATCTGAAAATCAAATTTGGTAAGGTTATATAATTTGTTGGTGAAAATCAGATTCCGAATAATTTATATACACCCAATCGAAAAAAACACAGTTGACTGATATCTAGTGCAAGGATTTAACCCTTCACGGTTACAGAGGTCCCTTTCGTTCTCAGAGGCTAAAATGTCATACACTCTGCATTCGGGAGGTCTCATCCGTATTTGTGAAGTGTAAATGTAGGTTGTGTAAATGGTTCCATCAGCTCCAGAACGACCAAATTGGGCTAAGAGCTTAGGTGGCTTGATATTTGGGAGTTCCGATATGAGTTTAACGGAGAATTTGCAAAATTAATTTTGAAACAAGCTAAAAAGTGATTTTCAATAACCTTAGTAAGCTTGATAAAAAAGGAATTTATAATGGCATGGTTAGCTCCGGAACGTCGAATATAGTCTTAGATAACCTTTCGCTGGATGGAGAGGACTTTCGAATACATTTTGACTCCCTCAATTCTTTTAGATAAAATTAGTCAAAAAGAATTAAGCCCCTCATTTTATTGTAACAAGATCTATTGGCAATTCTAATTACACCATTGGATCAAAAACATTGAAATTCATATGGTTATATAGTTGGTTTGTGGAAAACAAACATTTGATGAGCCCGAAACGCTCTAGAGAAGTTTTGGAAGGTGTTGATGCCACTGCAACAGGGTGAACCTCCACATGTACGGGGGCCTGCCTGTGTGTGTAAAACAGCATTGGCGCATAGGCCCCCATTTATACAACTAGGTTGCGTCTGCGTGAGGCATTGGCAAGTGGCAGCCAGCCTTAAAAGGCTAGCCATGTGAAGATGTTGAGCAAAACTTCAAATTAACATAACTTTGGCACTTTATATCAGAATTAGATAATTCAAAAGGATAAATTTTATGGAATTTTATGAGAAATGTCCTGGGGGCCTTGTATTTTACATTTGGTACGTATTTCAAGGTGAGAATCGTTGTTCTTGCTAAATATATTATCATAAGCTGTCAGAAACTGTGTTACAGTATCTTTGCCATTTTTATTGGAATTAAGTAAATTTTGAGTCTAAATTGTACTATATTTCGAGAAGCAACCAGTGGTATGTTCGGATTCTATTAATTTGATCATATTTTTGAGTAATTTGACTAGAAATTTATTGTAACAAATATGTTTACGATTAAAATGTCATCCAGTTTTGGGGCTATTTCTTGGTGTTCTGGGCCTCGTATTGGGCTCAATTTATGGTTATATTCGCTATATTGAGTTGCCTCCAAGTTTCATTGAAGGAAGGCAGGAACATTCTGATTTTCAACTTGCAGAAAAGCTGCAAGGTGAAGAATCAGGCAACTACCACAAAAGTTTTATGCCACAAGAGAGGTACCTTCCACTTCATGGTGATGATATATGAATATATTTCCTCACTACACAATATTGGCCATACTGGAAGTAGCATCAATAAAAAAGAAACAGAAATCATCTCCAACTGGTAGCAAATATATACCAATTGACTCATTCATGTCAAAACAAACCAGAAATTTTTAAAAGGCATATAATAGTGCAACTATAAAATCTTTGATTATTCTTTAGCTTAAGTGGTTTGTGCTATAAAATAGGGCATATGAGGAGTATGGCGCTAGAATGGTGGATCACCAAGCTAGTCAATACAGTCCACAAAACTGTACTACAATGTCTCCCTACTATTATTTGCTAGAGGAGGGGGAGAATATATGTAAAGCTAGATTTGAAAAAGTCCCTTTGAGAGTTGTTAATTCTTCCGACATAGGTTACATTTATTATACTTTTATGAATGATCATTGTTTGGTTTTTATCTAACTAATAATTTTTTTCATGTGTAGGAGAATGTTTGTGATGCAGTTGAAGTTGGTGGGAGAAATTCAATTTGACCAATTTATTGATGTGTGATGGTGAAGAATTTTGGATAATTAAGATGCTTATTTTTCATGTTACTATATGAATGCATTTGCTTTAATCTGGAATAAAATTTTATTATTACTCGGTATTTTGATACATATGTTTTTTTACTATGCATATATAAATTTGAATTATTTTTTATATTTATTAGCTAATTTAGTTTTTTTATATCATTAAAATATATGATAGATATTATAAAATATATAACCAGTTGATATAAGAAAAGGTATGTACCTTTCACAATTTTAGACGCCACGTTTAAAAGTGTGGCTAAAAAGAATAAAAATAACAATTTGTAAGTGTAGCTTTAGGATGTGAAAGTATTGCTAAATGGTGTTCAACAACTGTAGCCTTTGTTATTTAATAGGCTACAATTTTTAAGTGCTACATGTAAGGTGATATTTAAAAAGTGTAGCCTTAGATCAAAGGTTACGCTTCATTTGGCCATCCTCTTGAAAGTGTTGTCTAAAGTCCAAAAGTGTAGCCTTTGATCAAAGGCCACACTTTTTGATAGTTTAGACCATACTTTTTGGGGGTGGTTGAAAGTAAAAAATGTAGTAGTGGCAATATTTAACTTCACCTTAGTA
This sequence comes from Solanum sejunctum, assembly GCA_025642045.1. Classification (NCBI taxonomy): domain Eukaryota; kingdom Viridiplantae; phylum Streptophyta; class Magnoliopsida; order Solanales; family Solanaceae; genus Solanum; species Solanum sejunctum. The sequence goes on along the minus strand of JAOTQJ010000001.1, from coordinate 6,326,313 downwards.
TCAAGGCTCTTTTGAAATGACTTCCAAAAGTGTGAGGTAAATTGAGCTCCACTATCCAATATAATAGACAAGGAAATCTCATGCAACCTTCCTAATTCTCGGATATATAATTTGGCATAATTCTCGGCACTAGAGGTCATCTTGACCAGTATGAAATAAGTTAGCTTCATCATTCTATCCATTATTACCCATATGGAGTCAAAATACCTCTTGACAATGTCTCAAGCTAGGTCACTTAGCCTTTGGTGTTCAACTTAACTTATTGATAATTGGAACATTTAGACACACACTTCTCTATATCCCTTTTTATTTCGTTCCACCAATACACCTCCCTCAAGTCTCTATACATCTTTGTAGAACCAGAATGAATGGAATAAGAGGAATTGTGAGGTTCTTCTAATATCAAACTTCTCAATCTGTCAACATTCAACACACACAATCCCCCTTGGTAATGAAGTATTCCATATCCCCCTTGTGAGAAGATCTTTATCTTTCCTTCCTTCACCAACGCCTTCAATTCAACTAAGCAAGATCAAGATCTTTCTTAGACTTGGCGTCCTCAATCAATGAAGTCTCAAAGCCATTCAACACCATCATACCACCATTCCTGGTATCACTCAATCCTACCCTCTTTTAGCTAACCTATGAACTTCCTTTTTTAACTCCCTTTTTCTATCATCTTCATGGTGAGACACACTACCCATGGACAATCTACTAAGTCTGTCGATTACCACGTTGGCCTTGCTTGATTTCACACTCATGTTATATTCTTTGACAAATACTAACCATCTTCTTTGCCTTAGGTTGAGGTCCCTTTGAGTGAACACATATTGGAGGATCTTGTGATTGGTGAAAACATTAACATGAACACCATACAAGTAATAATGCCATATCTTTAATTCAAAATCACGGCCATAAGTTCAAGATCATGTGTCGAATAGTTCTTTTTATGCACATTCATTTGCCTTAAGGTATAAGCAAACACCTTCCCATTTTTCACTATTGCACAACCCAAACCAAACTATGAGGCATCACAATACACCATGAATCCCTTAGTTCCCTTTCAAAAGATTAAAATTGAAGCTAAAGTCAACCGATCCTTCAAGGTTTAGAAACTCTTCATACACTCATCCATCCATATGAACTCTACTTTATTTTGAGTCAACCTAGTCAACGGTGATGAAATGGAGGAGAAATCTTCAACAAACCTTTTATTGTACTCAACTAGGCCCAAGAAACTCCTAATGTCTGAAGGAGTCAATGGCCTAGGCTAATTTCTCATTGTTGTTGTCTTCTTAGGATCTACTTTGATCTCATCACCCGACACTATATGCCCAAGGAAAGCAACTTTCCTTCAACCAAAACTCATATTTGTCAAACTTAACAAACAACTAATCCCCCCTCAAAGTTTACAACACTGCTCTCAAATGCTCCATATGCTCCTCTTTACTCCATGAGTAGATCAAGATATTATCGATAAACACCATAACAAATATATCAAGGTAGGGTTTGAACTCTCTATTCATATGTTCCATAAAGATCGTTGGTGCATTTGCTAGGCCAAAAGACATCACTACAAACTCGAAGTGTCTATACCTTGTTTAGAAAGTCATTTTTTGGGAATATCACACTCCCTCACCCTTAATAGGTGATATCCAAACTGCAAGTCAATCTTGGAAAAGTTTTTGGCCCCTTGCAATTGATCAAACAAGTCATCAATCCTTGAAAAGGATACTTGTTATTAATGGTAACTTTGTTTAGTTGTCAGTAATCTATACATATTCGAAGTAACCCATCTTTCTTTCTCACAAACAACACTGGGGCACCTTACAGAGAGCTACTTGGTCTAACAAAGCCCTTCTTTAATATATCCTTCAATTGCTCCTCTAGTTCCTTTAACTTCATAGGGGCTATTCGATAAAGAGGAATGGAGATATGTCAAGTATCAGGTAAGAGGTCTATGTTGAAGTCTATTTTTATTTTGAGAGGAACACTGAGTAACTCTTCTAGAAAGACATTGGGAAATTCATTTACGATGGGAACCAACTCAAGAATGGGAACTTCAAAGCTGACATCTCTAACCCTTACTAGATGGTAAATACATCCCTTGGAAATCATTTTATAGGCTTTAAGATAAGACGTCAACTGACCTCTACATGAAGAACTACTACCCTTCCACTCAAGAATAGACTCATTTGGCAATCAAAACTTAATCCTATGAGTTTGACAATCTATAGAAGTGTAGAAAGCATGCAACCAATTCATCCCAAGTATTATATTAAAATCGGCCATGGAAAGCTCTATCAAGTCACAAGGAACAGCTTTGTGAAAAATGGACATGAGACAACCCCCGTGGACTCTTTGTGTAACAATAGACTCTCCTACAAGAGTACAAACTTCAAAAGGATCATTTAGGACTTTGAGGCATACATGGAATCTATTTGCAAGAAATAGAGTTACAAAGAACAAATTGGCTCTCGGATCTAACAACATATATGCATTAAAATAATAATTTTTTAACATACTGGTAACCATGTCTGGAGTCTCTTCCACCTCCGGGTGGACATGCAAAGCATAGAACCTGTTAGGCCCTTGGAGCATCTTGAGCTTGTCTACCTTGGCCTTGAGAACTTAGCACAAACGCTTAGACAATCCTAGGCATGATGACAAGGCTTTCCACATTTGAAGCATGTATTAGAGTCGTATAGACACTCCCTTTTGTAGGGTTCTTCATACTTTTCAAAAATTAGGAGAAGCTTGTGCACCCGACTCTCCTTATGGCATGGAATCAGTCTCCTGTCTTTATTGAAACAAGGAGGAGGAGTGTCGGTTGACCTATGACTCATTTGCTCTTGACTACCTTGTAATTTGCCATGGCCACCACTCCATTGGTGAGAGAATCCATCACCATCCATCCGAGTCCTCTTGGACTCCCTAGCACACTCCCTCAATTTTCTCCTCTTCTATTTGCTCCAATTATGTCATTAGAGGGGAAATTTTCATCTCTTTTATGAGCGTTGCGGTATTGCACTCTTAGATACCAATTCTGATACTCCAAATATAAATTTTCTCATTGTAGCCCGTAGGCCCGACATCATGAATGGTGCATATTTGGAGAACTTTATAAATTTAAGGATGTATACCCTCACACTCATATAACCTTACTTCAAATTTTGTGAACTTTTGCACCTTTTCTTCCCTTAGCTCCAACGGGAAGAACCGATCCAAGAATGCACCTCTGAACTCTTCCCACTCTATTTGGCCCGCTTTCTCACCCCTTTCATCGACCCATTGATCATACCAAAACTTTGCCACACCTTTGAGTTGATAGGCCACTAGCTCGGCCTTCTCCTCCAGTGGCACTCCCATAACGCCACAATCCCATATGCCTTATCAATGAATTCCATTGGGTCTTCATCAACTTTGGAACCATGATATTCCGACAGATTCATTCTCACAAAGTCCTGGACCCTTGTTGTCGAAGAAGGTCCTTGGGGAGGAAGTGTAACCTCTCAGTTGGCTTTGTTGGACAAGATTTGGGCTAATATTACAAAGGCGGCTCGGAACTCCACATGTGTGACTCCTTTCTGTTGTCGCATCGGAGGGACTTGATCTTCATTCACCTCTATGGATAACGGAAGAGAGGCTTGGTGTTCATTCACCTCTTTAGGTAAGGTGCTTTTCTTGGCAGCATGATCTAGAAATGGCAAAAGAGAACGTCATTAGATAGAGGAAAATCTCAGACAATTCTAAAGGCATGACATGATTCATGAAGAAGGGAAAGTTTCCTAAACACCTCATCGCCTCTAATTCATGATTATGATGCACTTCACAATTGTGAACAAGACTCTACTCGACACAATATGTTAGACATCCAAGGAACATTTCAAACCTCATGTCCTGATACCAAGTTTGTCATGATTTGAGTTTAGGACCCAGTTGTAACACAACTAATGAAGGACCCCATGGCAACTCACCCAAGCCTTCTAGCATTCATATTTAATTAACATAATTTATTATCACTTATTTTAGATCACAAATTTTCAATGTCTTTCATTCTTAAATTCATTCATGTCAAGTTAAGTTAACTCATGTAAAATTAAACGAAGGGGATAGTAAAAAAGAAGACAATACAATTTATGTTACATATTAAGAACATGATTGGATTGGATTGGCTTATGATTTACAAGTCAAAAGCCAAAAATTAGAATTTCTAACTTTAACTTTTGACTTATTTTTATTGCTTTGCCTTAAAAATAAGTATTTATAAGCATTTTTTAACTTTATCTAAATACTTAAAAAATATTTAAAAGATATTTTGATTGAAAAAACATCTCAAAAAGCCAATTCAACGGACATTAAATCTACTTTATAATAATATAATATAATATAATATAATATAATATAATATAATATAATATAATAACTAAAAGTAGCAGGGACAAAACAATATATTGGAACTTAATATAACACAAAACAACGTATACATTAAATTGCTTTCCCTGATGATTATGATGATGATGATAACAAGCAGAAATAAATCAAATCACACTTTAGACATAAAAATTTGCAAAGACACGTATTAGTAATTCTAACATTTTATTAATAGTTGTTAGACCATATTTTAGTAAAGCTGAGCCAGTCCTTATATGAATAAAAATAATATTAGAGAAAGAAGTTTTATGAAGAGGAAAAAGGAAATAAAAAAGAAAAAAAAAAGCAGAAAAAAGGAAATAAATACTTGACAAAAGTCAACGAATTTTAGCATTGCCACTTGTTTCATTTTCTGTTTTGGTGTTGGGAATATTTACTTTTGGTCCCATGTTTTTGTTATTTGAATAGAAAATTTTTTTTGAAAATAAAACGCTTATCTTATGGGAAAAAAGTATGAAAATTATTTATATAATTCAATTAATTAGCATATAGTTATGTATTAAAAGCCCATCAGCAAATATGCAAAAGTGAAAATTTTCTTCAAAAGAAAAATATTTATATTTCTTCAATTTTTTAATACATCGTGAAATTTTATATTACGGGTTGAAACTTTTAACTCGACTAAAATTCTCTTATTTATAAGAGGGAGTTAAGCTGCTCAAGCAGGCAGCAGGTCGACATGCCAGGTCGACATACCTGCTTGAGCAGTTTGAGTGTATATTTTTAATTTTTTATAGTTTTTCCATTTTAATTTATTTATCTTATTTATAATATTTTATATAATTAAAAATTTCATAAAAATACTATTAATCATAATAATTGACAATTTAAAACGTTTCAAAAACATGCTACGTAAAAGAATAAAAAATACTAAAAATTATGATATTTAACAACTTCAAATTTCTTAAAAACAAATAAAAGATTCAATTGATTATTGAAATTAATCTATCGATGTCACATAAAAAGGGGACAAAAGAAATAACATGTATTATTTAATTAGAAAATTATGCAAAAAAATATTATAAATCACAAGAATTAACAACTTAAGTATTTAAAAGACATACAAAGAGTTCAATAAACACTCGAATCAGTGTCGCGTAAATAAGGATAGATGAATATATATTATATAAAAATGACGTAAATGTAATATTAATCATAATAATTAGAAATAAATAAATTAAAAGACATAAAAAAATGATTTTTGAAATTTCATCAGTGCCGCATTAATTGAGACAAGAGAATAATATATTTTATTTAGAAATTATGTAAAAAAATGCACTATAATTCACAATAATTAATAATTTAAAATATTTAAAAATCATATTAAAATTTAATTTACTTTCTAAATTCTATCTATATAACATAAATTAAGACACAAATTCTCTTATTTACAAGAGGAAGTTAAGTCGCTCAAGCAGGCAGCAGGTCAACATGCCTACTTGAGCAACTTGAGTTTATATTTATAATTTTTTATAGTTTTTTATTTTAATTTATTTATCTTATTTCTAATATTTTATAAAATTAAAAATTTCGTAAAAAATATTACTAATCATGATAATTGACAATTTAAAATATTTTAAAAACATGCTAAGTAAAAGAATAAAAAATACTAAAAATTATGATATTTGACAACTTCAAATTTCTTAAAAACAAATAAAAGATTCAATTGATTATTGAAATTAATTTATCGATGTCACATAAAAAGGGGGCAAAGTAACATGTATTATTTAATTAGAAAATTATATAAAAAAATATAATAAATCACAAGAATTAATAACTTAAGCATGTAAAAGACATACAAAGAGTTCAATTAACACTCGAATTAGTGTCGCATAAATAAGGATAGATGGATAATATATGTTATATAAAAATGACATAAACGTAATATAAATCATAATAATTAAAAAATTAAATTAAAAGACATAAAAAATTGGTTTTCAAAATTTTATCAGTGCCGCATAAATTGAGACAACAGAATAACATATTTTATTTTGAAATTACGTGCACTATAATTCACAATAATTAATAATTTAAAATATTTAAAAATCATATTAAAATTTAATTGACATTCTAAATTCTATCTATATCACATAAATTGAGACACAAAAATAACATATATTTGGCACGCGCTGGCGCAGGCGCCAATGTCTACTTTATAAGAAGAATTAGTTTTATTGGAGAATTTTCATAAATAGCCAAGATTTAAAACTTAATATGACCAAATTATTATATTTTATATTATTGCACGACATAACCTCGGCTATGTGACCTATAAGGGAGGAGAGAGGCAAGCGACATCGAGAAAGGGAGGAGAAAGACGAATTATATATGTATATTTGTCAAATTATATATGTATATTTGTGAAATAGTTATATATGTTTAACTTATATACATATGTATTTGTATATCTGGCAAGCAAGATTGAGAGAGGGAGGAGAGAAGCGAAAGAGAGGGCAGAGAGTGGAGAGAAGCGACTATCAAGTTGACTATGAATATCAATTAAAATAATTGTATATATATAGCTGGTATACACATTTATTTGTATATTTGACAAAAAATTGCAAAGAGAAGGAAGAGAGAGGAAGAGAGGAGAGAGGAGAGAAAAAAGAGAAAATAATAACAAAATCCTAACTATAGCAACAAACTCTAATAAAGTTGTAATTTTTTTCAAACTATAATTGTATAATGTAAATATATATCATATGTTTGTATAATTATATTATTTTTTCAATTTTTTATGCCATGTGAAGTACAAACAATCTTACTAATTTTAAAGGAAAAAAAATATAATTAGGCAAACATATGATATATATTTATATTATACAATTATAATATGAAAAAAATATAATTTATAGCTATAGTTAGAATTTTATTGCTATAGTTAGGGTTTTATTGTTATTTATTGTTATTTTCTCTCTCCTCTCTTCCTCACTCTCGCCTCTCTTCCCCCTCTCTACAATTTCTTACAGATATAGAACGATAAATGTATATTAGCTGCATATATACAATTATTTTGACAGATATACATAGTCAATTCGACAGATATACATATACAATTTGCCTCTGTTCACTCTCACTTGTCTCCCTCTTTTCTCTCTCGATCTCGCTCGCCTTTCTCGGTCCTCCTCTCTCGCTTGCCAGATATACAAATATATGTGTATACTATCGCTCCCACCAACGTTTTGAACCAAGTAGCAATTATGGAGTTCCAATCTTTGCGCTTCAACACATACAATTTAACATATATACATATACAATTTGTTTCTCTCCTCCCTCTCTCGATCTCGCTCACCTCTCTCCAGATCATATAGCTGAGATTATATTGTATAATTATGTAAAATATAGCTATTTGACTATATTAAGTTATAAGTGTAAACTATTTATGAAAGTTTCCCTTAAATATTACTTCAAATTATTTTTATAAAATATTTAAAAATTCTCATAGCCAAATGATCCATGGTCATGAAAGCGGGAAATTTCGCCTATTAATGTGTTTGCTACTGCGACTATCGGGTCAAGCCCATTCCGTTAGGGGCATCCGAAATTTGACCCGATTAGTTCTCACATTCTATCCAGATCAGAAAAGGACTATCAATGGAGATTTGTATAACACTGATGTATACTTCCAAATGAACACCCAGTATAAGCTTACAAAAGCTAACTAAAACCCCAGCTGATTTTGAAATCTTAGTAAAACCCTAGTTCAAATTCTTCTTAATCAGCAGAAATGGAGTCTGGAGAGAGCAGTGAGAGTCAAGAAGTACCCAAGAAGGGCAAATCAAAAACCCATCGAAAGCCCAAAGATAGCATTCTCAAACAGAGTTTGTTCTCTCTATATATATTATTTGTGTGTGGGGTGGGTGGGTGGCGGTGGTGCATATTTCTCTTTATAATGGCATTGTGATGTTCAGCTTCCTTGATCTTCAACTAGTCTATTGGTACAAATACAAACTTTTGGGTTGGCCTGCCCAGTAAAGCTGGAGCAGATGGACTGTTAGTATCAGACGAAGTGTTTAGTTTGGATTAGATTTCGCCAGCATGAGATTTATATTTTCCTATCTATCTTATGCATAGGTTGTATAGAGTTTTATGGACGAACTGAATTGTTAAGCTCAATTGTTTTAGCCATAGGTTGAGTCTAGACAAAACTGCTGAGCTTAATGGTTCGTCGCCTTTTATTTTTTTTTTGTTTAATTTTTGTTTTGCATTTTGAATTTGTGCAGAGTCTCCAGCTGAGTTCTTTGCAGATAACAAGAACATTGCGGGTTTTGACAATGTGAGTTGCTTATATGCTATGATGTCTCTATAATTTTTAACTTTTTTCTAATGTCATAATCTCAAATTTTGTGCAATCACACATTAGTTTGATGATTTAGGATGTCAATGTTATATCACCTTGTTGGCATTTAAGTGATATATTATCTGAAACTGAAGTTGTCATTATCTAAGGTGCAGTGTTAGCTGAAATGTGAGGTATGTACTGCACTGAAGCAAGGTGCATGTCATTTATACTAATGGAAACTCTGCCAAGTCAAAATGCTCAACAGTTGCGTTATTACTTATTATTAACATTGCGTCAACCTTTGCTTACAGTGACTGTTAATCATATTATGTGAGTTCATGTTTTACTTTCAGAAGAAAAATGCTTTCCTCAATGTGACAACTTAGATCAAATACTAAGAGGAATAGTGGATATGTTCCTATATTCATAACTTATCAATTAATCGTCGTACCTCCTTTTCAAGAGATTTTCCTATATTCATAATGATAGCAGAGTTGGTGGAGTTTTTGTTTTTGAAACTGGTTACTTGTAGAGTAGGTGAAAGGTTTTTGAGGTCACATTGTTGGTATTAGCCAACAGAAAAGAATTGACCACATTGAAGGGCATGTTGAAGGCATTAAATGAAATAGGCTCTCCCTTTCTTAATAGTTCAAGATTTTCATGAGGCAGAACTTACTTCAACATTGATACACCGCGCTGTAGATCAAGTTGTTCTTTCTTCAAATTTTCAGCCTGGGAAATGTCTTTACACTACTGTGAGAGAACTTGTTGAGAATGCACTTGATTCTGCTGAATCCATCTCTGAGCTTCCAGTTGTAGAGATAACCATGTGAGTGATATATATTTGTTTTTTGTATATTTTAATAACTACTTCAATGAGCTAACATAGCTCCATTAACGGGGAACCTCTCTTCAAACCTCTGTTTCTGTTTTTGTTTTGCTCCTGTAGTGAAGAGATTGGCAGAAGTAAATTTAATTCCATGATTGGTCTAGCTGACCATGAAAGAAGAGATGAAGCCCTATATGATGATTTTGAGACAGCAAAGGCTCGTGAGGTGTCTAAGCAGTGATTTACTCTCACTTAGATGGCATCATGATTTGCATCTTATGCTGACTGTTTGACATTTAACAAATTACACTGGTGAAATATTTTCTAACTATTGTCTCTAGAAAAGACTTGCCAAGGAAGCTCGGTTTCTGGAGATTCAAGCAAAGAATGCTGCTCTCGGGAAGAAAGTAAAAGACCCTGCAGTTACAAAGGCAGCTAAGGGTAGAGAGGCATCGTATTATAGGGTGACATGCAAGGTATCATCTGTTTCTCTTTGTTCTTCTATATGCTGACTCCGTTCTCAGTATGCAAGACAACGCCAGTATATTGTTGAATAAATAAATTTGCAAGTTAGTGGAGATTATTCTTCCCTAAAAGACTTTAATTCCAATATAGGATAATGGAAGAGGAATGCCACATGATGATATCCCGAATATGTTTGGACGAGGTTTGATGTGATTACCATTTCCAGTTATTTTAATTTTTACCAATGGAAACTTTTGCATGTTCCCGTTTTGTTGTGTTCCAACTTTTTCCATTTTTCCTAACCTTCAATTAGGAGGACAAAAGGTGTTTTAGACTGGCTTCTCTAGTTTAGTTATTAGGATATATTTTCCTAATATTGACGTAATCCAAGTGGAAACCTTTGATTCTTGTTACTCTGTATTACTGCATGTGATCCTTTTTCAAAGAAAGTGTGCTTCTGCAGTTTTGTCTGGAACAAAGTATGGATTGAAACAGACACGTGGGAAATTCGGTCTTGGTGCAAAGATGGTATGTTCAGCAATTGGTCTTGACCTGATCATCTGACGTTCTTCTGATACTACATTTTAGTGTTGTTGTTTGTGATATATTCCCCGTCTTGTTTCTGTTCTCGGTTATAGGTGGTTGTGAGGGTGGCGGATTATTTCTCTTATATAAAAGAATATCTTTGTAGTGTTAGAGTGCTTCTTCCAGCGATTTTAGTCTGTAATTTTTATTTCCATTTAGGGATGGCAACGGGGTGGGGCAGGTTTAGAGCTTTGC
>JAOTQJ010000001.1:6297625-6315423 GCA_025642045.1 Solanum sejunctum | reverse complement strand
TGTGGGGCGGGTTGAAGTGGGTATTTTCTTAAACTAATGTGCGGGGAGGGGGGGGGAGGGGTTGCGGGTTTAAAAAGTCAAATAGGAATTCGAAGAAATAAAAATTTTCTAATTAGTAAAAATTAAAGATAAAAACTTTTTATGTTAAACATTGACTTTTATTTTATTTTTTTTCTAAAATTTAAACTAGACATGTCCGCAAATCGTTAGTTGTTAAAATGTTAATTAGAAACTTTTAATTAATGATTAAGAAACAATTGTTAAAATGTCAACTAAAAATAGTTAATTAGTTGTTGAGACGTCAATTAGCCAAAAAAAAAATTAAATTCAATTAAAAAATAAAAGAACTTTAAAATTTAAGCGGGGTGGGCCGGGGCGGGTTTATGCGGGGCGGGGCGGTTTAAAAAAATTTGCTGGTTGAACTCAACCCGCCCCGCACCTGCCCCATTGTCATCCCTATTTCCATTATAGTTGTGCTCATCCAGACCTCAATGGATGTCAGCTTGTACCATAATCTAAGGAAATCCTTTCCTCTTATTTCTACAGGCATTGATTTGGTCCAAGATGAGTACAGGACTTCCCATTGAGATTACATCTTCCATGAAGAGTCAACATTATACCTCATTCTGTAGGCTGGATATTGATATTCACGAGTATGAGATGACTTAGGAACAGAAAGCTAATATTTCTGAATTCATGGTAACACGGGATTATGTTGTTTTTGATTTCCAAGGTATATCACTATATTACGCCTTCTTTTCAGGAATCTTCCGCACATTCATGTACATGAAAAACGGGATAACAAAGAACGATGGCATGGTGCTGAAATCCAGATTGTTATTGAAGGGAACTGGACGACGTACCGAGTATGTAGTTCTTGAGGAGTTGTGACAGATGTTCTCTCAATTTTCACCTCATTCATGCATTGAAAGCAAACTTAATCAAATAGTCACCTTCTATGTTTCTGAAAATTGGTCTTTTTCTGTGTTTACAGTCCAAAATATTGCATTATATGCGACAAATGGCCGTCATCACGCCCTATGCCCAATTCCTTTTCCAATTCGTATCAGATTCTCCTGAGTACTTCTATCTCTCTTCCCCTCTCTCCTTTCTCTTTCCCCATTGTTTTAATTAATTTTTTTTGTGCAAGCTACAAGCACATCCACTATTTTGAGTTCGTAAAATATGTGCTGCATTTCTTCTATTTCACGAAAGTTTTGAATTGATCGTAGGAAAAATGTGACTATAAGGTTCACCAGAAGAACAGACATAATGCCTCCAGTTCCTCTTGAGACCAAGTACCATCCATCTGCTGTGGATATACTTCTTATCAAACGGCTTATAACAGAAACATCAAAACAGACTCTTTTGCAGTTCCTTCAGCACGAATTTGTAAACATTGGGAAGTCTCATGCAGAACGTTTAATCGGTGAGAATTTGAAACCAATTGCATCCATGTGTGGGAGACTATAAAATAAAATTAGTTGGCAGTCAAGAGTGTCTAGTTAAGATTACATACGTGCTCTATGGCTTATAGACCATGGAAACAGTTTTATCTATTGCTTGCATTCTATTCAGCCACTATAAGACAACAGTTTGTTATAGTGGTTACTGCTCACCGACTCAATGGGGTTGGAAAAGGTATAATTCTTAATGTCATAGCCCAATTTAGGGTACATGTGTGACTGACATCCAATCCCCTAAAGTATTATCGAGCAAAGCACAATACCGATTGATGAACAATGTGACACAGTATTCCATAGAGTATTTCATAATCATTCAATTAAATAGATGAAGTTTTGGAAGTATCAAAATGGTGTGCTTAAATACATAACAACAACAACATACCCAGTCGAATCCCACAAGTGGGGTCTAGGAAGGGTAGAATGTGTGCAAACTTTACCACTACCTCATAGAGCTAGAGAGGTTATTTCCTAGGAACCCTCATCACAAAAATCCATAAGCAGAACAAACTAGATATGGAAAAAATGAAAGGAAGAGAAAGGAAACAGAAAGAGCGAGTAATAACAAAAGCATATTATAGTATGTAAATACGAGACAATTAACATATGTAAGACAAATAATGACAACATCAGATAAAAGACATGACAAGTCCTACTACCCTACTACACCCCACGACCAGATATCAACGCAACCCTACTAACTTATTAGTGTGCTACTCTAATTTGTGACCTCCACTCCTTACTATCTAAGGTCATGTCCTCGGTGAGATCAAGTTTCACCATATCTTATTTGATCACCTCCCCCCAATACTTCTTTGGTCTACTTTTACCCCTCAGTGTAACTCCTAAATCCAACCTCTCGCACCTCCTAACAGGAGGATCAATATTCTTTCTTTGCACATGTCCAAACCATTGTAGTCTCGCTTCCCTCATGTTGTCAACCACAGGGGCCACTTCGAGGTTCTCCCGAATGGTCTCATTTCTAATCTTATCACTCCTGGTATGCCCACGCAGTCATCTCAACATCCTCATCTCTGCAACCTGCATCTTCTGAAAATGTGAGTTTTTTATTGGCCAACATTCCATCCCATATAGCAAAGACGGTCTAAACACCATCCAGTAAAACTTACCTTTTGAGTTTAGGTGGTATCTTCTTATTACACAATACTCCAGAGGCAAGCTTCCATTTCGTCCATGCTGCCCCAATACGGTGTGCTTAAATACATCCATATCACTATCATGTCTTATGCTAGACCTCCCACGGTATATGTTGAGGTGACAAAGTCAAACCCAATCCGCCTAACCCATTCAAGTTTGGCCAGGTTATTGACACACCCATTTATTAGCCCATCCCATTTCAGCCCAAGTCCATTTATTACCTAAACATGGTAATTTCAATCCATAAGGGCCATTAGAACAATTATCCAAACTCATTTTTACCTAGTTTAATATTCATCATATCTTTTCCCACACTCACTTTAAGGGTTTCTTTAATACCACGTTTAAATTAGAAGTACCACTCAACTATCCCCTATTTAAGTGTATATAAACACAACAAAATGAGATTTAGGTAGTGAGATTACCTTTCCTCGATAGTGTTCTTGAATTTCTAAAGATTTCAATGCCTTTTGAAGTTAATATATGAATCATATAGGTGGAATCTACCTAAATATCAATGAATACTCACCTTGGAAACTATTTATGGTGGAGGTCGTGTCTTTCTCCCTATGTAACACTTTGAGTTCCAAAAGTTCTTATTCACTCTCTCCTCGACTTTGGAGGTGTTTATAGTGTTGGGGCTTATTATCATGTGTGCATTCAAGGCTCGACCCTAACCACATAAATGCCCAAAGTTTTCAACACTTTTAGTTCAGAATTCCATACGTGCGTTCAGGCCCTCCTTGGGCACATGCATGGCAGTATTCTAAATGTGATGGCATGCCTTGCTCCATGTGAATTTCTAAAGGAAAACTTTTAGTAAAATGCCCGTAACGTTTGGTAGGAATATTCATACGACGAACTGTTTGAACTACCAAAAACTGCACTTAAGGGATTCCATTTTTCATATCTTAAGCATATCCAAGTTCATTATGCATTGCGGGGCCGTTTGGTTTGTCGGACAAGCATAGATAGTCCAGGGATAAACATCTAGTATTGTCTTATCCTTTTTGTGGTCACTAATTATGGCATAAATTATAATAGGACTAGTACTTTGTAGCAGGATAAATTTCTTATTTGGTCTAGAGGATATTTATATATTAGTTAATAGTTAAGGTGTCTTCTCTTGTAGGCAAGGGATGTGTAGAATCCATATTCATGGTTTGGGCCGCACACAAACCTTGGGACAAATTGTTTCCAACAATAATTGTTCTAGCAAAAGTAGTTCTTACAATTTCTGCTTGCAATGCCTGGTGAGGATGCACGGGTGGAACTTCCAAAAGGGTTGGGGCACCAAAATTGGTCAACTTGAAACCTTCCTTCGCCGAGATATCGGCAACCCTATTCTGCTCTATGTATGTGTGGACTAAGATTAGTGCATTCAGCGCTTGCATTAAGTACCTTCACTCAGAGATTAAATTGCCATACAACAAGTGGCCATGTGAGATCATACTAACAATGTCGATGGAGTTGGTGTTTATTTCGAGGGAAGCTAAGTTTCTTTCCATGCCTAACATCAGTCCCCTCTTCAATGCTTGAGTTTCTGCCATAGCGGGACTAGTGAGGGGTTTTTATTCTTTGAAGTCCAAGATCCAAGAACTATTAGGATCCCTAAAAGCTCTTCCAAGAACACCTTCCTGAGAACTGCTCCTGACTGTCTTGTCTAAGTTGAGTTTGTAGGTCCCCAGTAACAGGGGTTCCCATCTCACTTGGGCGATTGATTTTCATCTAGACTCCTCTTCCTTTTGTACCACTATGAGGTGGTGTTTAGTGACTTTGTTGATGACAAGATTTGCATTGATGGTCTCCTTTCTTTTATTGAATTGGTTGTTATTCCTTAAAAGCCATATATTCCACAAACAGAAGGGGATAAAAGAGTCCCAAGAGAGAATGGAATTGAACTACATTTTACGAAGATTGGCCCAAGTATTAGTCCAATGTCCCTTTGAATGGAGTTGGGATCAAGAATGAGAGGGTTAAGGGATTTATCAGTCATATTCTTCCAAAAGTTGGTTGATTACTGCACTTAAAAGAAGATGTGGTTGATGTCTGCCCTAGAATCTTCGTAGAAGTGGCAGGCGGCAGAGATGTTCATGCCTTTGCCGTGGAGAGACTAGTTGGTGGGGAGTCTATTATGATGGAACAACTAGAGAAAGGTCTTAATCTTCTTTGCGGTAAGTAATTTCGGATTAGTCCTGGTGAATGTGCTCATGGTGATCAAAGATTTTGTTGGAAATATGTTTCTACGCAGTACCCGTTGTGAAGATGCCATTCTGGGTAAGGCTCCAAATCAAGATGTTACTGTGGGTGGCATTGGTCGGGAAATGGTATTCAGAGATGATGTTTTGGATGTGGTTAGGAACATAGAAGGAAATTCTATCAAAGTTTCGGTTCCCATTTTGGTAAAGGTCAGTAATCATTATGTTGTCCTCTCTTATGTTCAGGGGTCCGTGGATCATGTGTCTAATGGCTTTAGAGTGGGGCAGCTAGGTTTCCTCAAAGAATTTTTACTCTGTTTCCGGAGTGACAGGGAGGGTGCTTTTCCATCCCTATTGGATATTCTTCCAAGTTCTAGTGACTATTTTCCTAGTTCTATTGGAGGGGTTTGTACTATGGTGCTTACTGGTGAGGATTTTGCTCCACATACTGTCGGAGAAGATGACCTTGGATTTCCCAAGGTTGTCTTTTTGTCTAGAGGCTCGATAGAAGTTGTTCAAAATTCTGTTAATGGTGTTACAATTCAACTGGTTAGCCCTACCAAAAAGGGTTAGATCGTCTGCAAAGAAGAGATTAGAGATTTTAGGGCCATTGGTGGTGATTTTGACGGGGGCCCATTGTTTGGTATTAACTTCCATGTCAATGTGTCTTGAACGCCTTTCGTGCAGATGATAAAGAGATAAGGGGACATGGGATCACCCTGACTAATGCCTCTTAAGGGGTTAAAAAAATGGGGATAGAGCTAGCGCTAACACAGGACATACTGAGGTTGGTGAGCTTGGGAGGGAAGTTCAAAATCTAAGAGAATCCCCTGTGAAGGACCAATTTGGTCTATCGAAAGCTTTCTTAAGGTCCACTTTTAGGATCATGTTGGAATTGATTTATTCAATTTTGTTGAAGTAGGACATTTTTCTGAACGATAATAGCACTGTCAAAGGCTCTTTCTATAGGGGAAAAAGTTGCTATAATTGGGTCCAATGATGGTGGGGAGGTAGTGCTTGATACGATTGATAATGATTTTTGTTACCAGCTTGTAGATGGTATTGCTAAGTCCAATGGGTCTAAAGTTTTTCAGCTTCGAGGCATTAGGGCATTTAGGAATGAGTCAGTGAAGGGTAGAATTCATGTTACTGGGCATGGAAGAATTAATGAACGCTTCTCTGCAGAAGGCTGTAGTTTTCTCCTCTACAATGTTCCCAATATTTTTGAAGGATTTTAGGTCTACCCAAACTCCGGAATCTCTAAGAGGGGAGTCAACAACCTCTCTCATGGTGTTGGTAAAGCAGCCATAACTGGGGTCAAGGAAATGGCCATTATTGGGAAAGAATGGTTAGTCAGAGGTGAAGAGCTTATTAAAGTAGGTAGTGACATGGTTGATGGCTTTGGGGTTGTCAAACATGTTTCCTACTTCATCTTCCAAGAATGAGATTCTGTTTTTCCTCCTTTTATTGAGGGTAGAGGTATGGAAGGAGGAGGTCTTAGCATCACCATCTTTGAGCCAATTGATTCTGAATTTGGTTTTCCAAAGATCTTCTTCAAATTTAAGGAGGTCCTCATACTCCTTAGAGAGGTCAGTGACAGTCTGAAGATTTTGGAGGAAGGATGAGTGGAAGTAGTGAGGAGACTTTTGGATGCCATTCAACTGCTAGGATTCTTCTCATTTTTTGGAAGATATTACCAAAGGTAGTCTTCTTCCATGTGGAAGCCTCTGATTAGAGAAGAGAAATGTTTTGGTAGAGGGAATTAGTGTTGGTAAAAGAATTCGAGACTATACTGATAAAGGATGGGTGCCCACACCACATGGATTCCATTCTAAAAGGGTTATTGGGGTGACTGCCTTGTTGGTTGTTGAGAGAGATAAGGAGAGGAGAGTGGTCAGATTTGGCTCTAGGAAGATGTATCATATAAGTCTTAAGATAGCATTTTATGCACTGGTCATTGGTAACACGTCTATCTGGTCTTTCGAGGATAAGATGTCCTCTATTGCAGAACCCCTTAATAGTCCAGGTAAATTTGCTACCCTTAAAGCTTAAATCCATTGCGCTGCATTTGTTAAGTTAGTCCCAAAATAATCTAGACCTAGCAAAATTAATATTAGTTCCTCCTAGCTTCTCCTTAGCCTGAAGAACCTCATTGAAATCTCCCTCCATGATCCACTCTCTGTTGTGACTATCCGCAATCAGGCAAAGATCGACGCAGAGCCTAATTCTAGTGTTGAAATTGAGGCTAGCATAAATTGTGGAGAATAGAAAAGGCTTAGAGTTAGGGAGTACCTTAACCAAAACATGAATTCCTTGAGGGGTGATTGAGATATTGTCCAGTTCTAGGATCTCTTCTTCCACATTATAACAATTCGCCCTAAGGCCCCATCTGCAGTGGACTAGATTTTGGGGTCAAATTTCAGTTCTTCTATTAGGTGCTTGTGCTCTCCCATTTTTGTTTCGTGCAGAACTAGTAAGAAGGGTTTAAGCATTTGGACTATAAGATTGCAGTGTCTCCTAAAGCTCGAGCTATTTTCTCCCTTTGTGTTCCAAATGATGAAATTCATGAAATTCGATGAGCTGGTAGTAGTTCCTAAACTCCTTTCCCCTGTTCCACGTGGAATGGCTTTATCTGTTCCTCCATTGGATTAAGTGCTACTGCTGCCGGTATTGCCCCCTTCTCGTTCCTCAAGTTCAACATGTACATGGTTAGGTGATTTGGGCAGTATGACCATTGTATTGAGGGGCTCTTTAAATTCTCTGAGGAAGAGTTTCTCCAAGACCACAACCTCTGTGTTTTGTTCTTCGAGCAAAGTTAGTAGCTCCTCCGGTTCTCGTTTACTTCTTAAGGTCCAGTAATAAAATTCCTTTTGCTTCTCTATTTTCTTCCCTTATCCCTGAAATTTCTTCTTGGCTCATTGTTCTCTAAGTTTGGTTCCCCAGTGGCATCTAGGGGACGAAGGTTGGACTTTGTGAGTTGGGGAGGTAGGGGAAAGGTGGGAAAAAAGGAAGGCTTTGAAAGGTTTGCCCTCTCAGCGCATTGAGTTCTTGCATGGATCTCGTGTTGATGCTACCCATTAGCTGTGTTTGTCATAGGGTTTTCATTAAGATTTGCATCCCCGGGCCCTCTGTCGCATGGTCCATTCCTTCCTTGATTATTTGGGCAAGGGATGCAGGGGCTTAGAGGATGAGGACCACTAGATGGCCCCCTATGTTCACTTTCAGTGTGATGCATCGCTCTTGCAATGTCAACTCTAGCCATGAGGTTGGAATGCGATTGGTGGAGGCGTTGTTGTTGAAAAGACTAGTGGCTCGATCGGCAGGGTGGATTGAGAGGGTGGTTGGTTTGCTATAGTGGGGTTCTTCAAATGGGTCGGGGTGGTGATTGTCATCCTCTCTAGAGGGGAGGAATTTATTACTAGAGAGGTAATGGGGTGGGAGGTTGATGTAACGGCCATGGTCACTTCAATAGGGCCGGTGTGATGATTATTTTCCTTAGAGTAGGAGATACTCGGGTGGGAGAGAGTCGAAGCACTTTTTTACCGGGACTCCCTGGGGGAAAAGCTTGATTTTCTTGTGCATGGGGCCCCTTGCCCATAGTGCTATTAATGTTGGAGAAGTTTGGGGATGTACAAAAACTGTTTTGGATATTTGGGAGATGAACCATTAAGGATGTGGTTGGTTCAATCTTAATCAGCATAGTCAAAGGCGCATTTTTAGAGCGCTTAAGCCTTGAAGCGAAGCTCAAAACATGTTGAGTGCTTTGCGTCAGTTTATGTGCGCTTCAGTGTCCTCATCAAGTTTCCAAGGCAAATTTTTTTGGCCATTGAGCCTCTTTTGAAGTAGTGGCACTAAACAATTGATATTTCACTTTATCATAATTCTTTTTCAATTTCTTTGGTCATATATTTGTCATTCATGTTTATAATTATTAGTGAACTACACATATATTTGTATTTGTCTCTCCTTTATGCCTTTTTTAATTAAAGCGTACGCTTTATCTATGCTTTGCGTTTAAAGCCCCAACTCTTAAAGCTTTTTTGCGGTTTTCACCTTTGATAACACTAGTCTTAATGACTGATTTGGTGGGTAGTTGGGCCCTAGGAGTACGTGACCCCTGTCCAGTTTTGTGAGAATGAAGAAAAAGAAATTTATCTTTTTCATTTTTACAGAGGTAGAGGGTTCAAGGAACTTACCTGATGTGAGATCATAAGCTTTTACCTGTTGATGAGCATTCCTCTTCTGACTGGATTCAATATCCTGTGATTTCCCCAATTGTTTTGGTGATTTCTTCTTTTTTTGGGAAGGATACTACCTGTCATTCATTTTGAGATGTAACAGCTTCCTTTGTTGGCGTGTTATGTATTTCTGTTGTGGTTGTGGTTGTTTGTGTACAGCTCTTTCGAGCATGGCCTAGTTTCCCGCACCCTGTACACAGGATTCCCTTATCTTCATAGATAATGCTTTGCTTGTGGGAGCTAGTTATTACCTCCGTTTTTAGTGGTACCTGTAATGGACTTGGACACATATGTGAGCATACTGTCCCCTTAAATGTATTGGAGGTACGACTATCTATTTTTAGTAGGGTTCCTAGTTTCTGTCCCACCCTTTCTAGTATTTGCCAGTCGTAGAATTCGGTTGGGAGTTGAGGAAGCCTTGCCCAATCGCAGTATGCATTAGCATTGATGACTCTGTGACGAAGTTGGGTTCCCATCAGTTTATTGAGGGGAAGTATCCCACTACGAACCAGGGTCCCCCATGAAAGTGCCCTTTGTAGATTTTCTGTTTTTTGGAATTTTGCTACAAAATAGTCGCAACCTAGGTCAACAAGTATGAGGAGTTCTGTAGGCTTCCATGTATCTAATAACTTTGTTTTTAGATAAGTGTGGAGCAATCTTTTATCAAACAATTTGATAATGACTGAGAGTCCCCAAGGCTTGTGAATTCTTCGTTTGTCTTCCTCTGATAGTATGATGTGTTCTTGGGATGCCAATGGTTCTTCACTTTCGATTGTTGCAACCATCGTCGTCGTGTAGTCTGAGTTCAAAGCAACATCCCTGTCCATGAGTACTTCTTTGAATGATTATGGTGTACCCTTGGATTCCTTTGTTGAGTTAGAGGCTTCCAGTGGGTCTGGTAACATGTTGATTTGTGTGACACCTCATCTATTAGCCTAAGCTAATAGAGAAGGACACACTTTTATTTACTTAATATTAGGTCTTTGACTAATTACATGGAGAGGAAAAACTTAAATGGATGGCTGGTGGTAGGTAAGAATGCAAACCACACAACAAAATAAGAAAAAACCTTGAAAAGGTCAAATGTAGTCTTATTTTGAGCATTAAACGTCCTTGGTAGACACTATACTGTAAGAAGACAAGCGAAATTTGAAGCATAAGTTTCAAATGAAAATGAATATTATGTTTTGGTTGATTCTGGCTCTGGAAATTCTTCCGACATGTGTGGCTAGGCATGCGAAATATGTAATATGCTGAGACATATGCTCCTACTGTTAAGGTTGATTGGCATTGTGATATTTCAAGTCTAATTGTGCAACTGTAATGAGAATTCATGTGAGATGCTGAACACAGCCTTGCTAGAGTTGCATCTCGGATGGGTTTGTGTTTTGTTCTCTCTTAAAAATCTTATAATTATTATCATCACATCTACCATTAATATACCAATCTTTCGTCTTGGATATTGGAATTTCCATAGTCAGCCACATCATAATGAACATTTCTATGCTTCGGACTTATATGCATATATTTATAGCTTACTACTCATTCACTTACATAACTAAAAGGTTGGCTTCAGTTATTTTACATTATATTATATCTTAAAAAATAGAATGTTCTTTTACATTCTAGGGGAGATGGGTCCAGATTTTAGCCCAAAAATGTCAGTGAAATCTCTATCTTCACAGCAAATAGTTCGCATTCATCAGTTGTTTCGTCAAGCCAAATTTGATGATCCCAGTGGTGATGTAAGTTCCTCTTTGTGAAGTTCTGGCCTCTTTTCAACTGCCTTTAGCAACACCAACCTCTAAATGTTTTGGTGATACCTAGTTATCTTGTGCATATGATTTCTAAGCTATCTTGCAGATTTTAAGTCCTGCTGGAGAATATAATCTACGTCTTGGCATTATAAAAGAGCTGCACCCAGATATGGTTGCTACCTTTTCAGGAAGGTTGTATCATATATGAAGTTCGTCTACTTTGTTTAATGAATCCTTTGATTGGATAATACAAATCACAAGTGTTAAAAGCTACCATGTCTTCTGTCCAGTGCTCAAGTATTCGAAGGTCATCCATTCGTTGTGGAAGCTGGAATTAGTGTTGGTGGGAAAGATGTTAAACAAGTAAGAATTTTCCTTTTGATAAGGTATATATAAAACATAGAGAACGTCGTATCTCCAATGTTAGAAGCAAAGGACCTATCAGGATGCATCTTTATCTGCATCTGATAAGTAGTTAAAGATGATGCAGTTTATCGATGCTTATCTGTCCGGTTGGGTCAGTATTTGTATGTATCAGTTGGGCGAATTGGTCATTGGTTTGTAGGTACACTTTCCTGAGAACTGAATTGATAAGATATCTGTTGGTTCAGTTTTCTGAGTAGTTTGGGTCGGTCATGAATTTCTGCTGCAAATATTCCCCATGGTCTTTGCCTTACTCCTCTATTGCGCTTCTTCTCCAAGGTATCTTCCTCTTTCTGAACAAGGTACTCTGTTTTACTCCAGTTTCTTGACAAGAGGTATTGCAAAATTCAAAGTAGGTTTCTTTTTGAAGCGTTTTTGCTTCGGGGAAATTGATGTTGTTAAAGGTCCAGTCTGGCGTTTTGCTTTGATTTCAATGAAATCGTATTCAGTTTGAATTCTTGAAGTAGCTAGAAAAGTCATCGTTCAAATTTGAGTTGTGTTTGTGTAAATGAAAGTAGGATCAGAAGATAAGGTCAGTTTTGATATTAGAAGCAAAAGAATCCAAAGAATGGATGAAAATCACCAGAGAGACAGCAACGGGAGAGACGAGAGAACAGAGAGATGCACGCTGAGGTAAAATGGTGAATGGCTCAACCCTGATACCCTAGCCCTTATCTGTATATAGGTTTGGTCTGGTTTGGTTAAAATAGGGATACCTGACCGCCAAACCCAGTAACGATAAGTATATAAATTAGCTCAGTATCTTGAAACATTATCCCGAATACAGAGACTGTTTAACCAACGACTTTTTTCACTTTGGTATTTCGGGTACAGCTGAGAACAGCCGCAAATTGATTTTTTAGAAAGAACCTGATCAAATGATTGTGGAAGCATTATGTGATGGCCACACTCTTTTTCTTAATTTTGAGCCTGACGTTACTATATGGTGAGGCTTTTGAGGGTATCACCTTGTTTTAAGGATATATCTCGTAGGAGCTATAACAAGTAATTTTGGGCACATTTCTGGTCTTCCTATACTTGTATAATAAATATATGTTGAACTCTTGTTTGCTGGATGATTTTTGTTTCCTTTCTTTTTCTAATACCCAATCAGTGGAAAAGAAAGAGAAGTAAAGAGACGCAACTGTCAATGTTAGAAATTTCTAATCCATAGAACTTCTGTTGCTTCTCCTAGCTTATTGCCTGATGATGTGCATCAGTAGTCTAGCCCCATTGTTACAACTTTTGTCTTCTGAACTTCTTGATCTCATATTGTTGCACTAACTATGCCTGACTAAATTTTAGGGGCTGAATATTTTCCGATTTGCTAATCGGATTCCACTTCTTTTTGAGCAAGGTGCTGATGTTGTTACCAGGACTGCTATGAAGAGAATCAAGTAAGGCATTTAAGCCTATGAAGTTGCTCACACTTCTCATTCATAAAGAAACTAATAAACTCTGCTAATCCTCTCATAGAAGATGTTTTCTCCTTTTTAAATTTTTTCTTCTAAATGAAGTATTATAGAAGATGTAATCTTTTGTGGACTTCACTTTTTGCCACACCGGAAAGGGGGAACATTAGTTTTTCCATTGAGCCTCCTCTTTGTCTCATACTCTTTGGCTTTCCTCTTTTTGTTGGATTTTCCCTTTTCGGGTGAGGGTGGAAATATTGCTGCAAATTGAACTGCAGATAGTGTAGTAAGATGTCACTTTTAGTTGGAACAGTTACAAGATCAACCAAACACAAGACAAGATTGGTGTCTTTGTGAGCATTGTTAGCACCAAAATCCCCTTTAAAGGTACTGGCAAGGAGTATATTGGAGATGACATAAGTGAGATAGCTTCTGCTGTCAAGGTAATTTTTTTTGTCTGCAGTTGACAAATCATTGAGCAATTTTCAGTGCGCTAACAGAATCAATATTTCAGACTGCTATTCAGCAATGCTGCAATCAGCTCAAATCAAAAATTGTAAAAAGGATTCATGCTCGTGAGCAGCAGGAAAGGAAGCGGAATTTGAGCAAGTAAGCTGGATCATTAAGGGTCATCTGAATAATTTATGTTTAATCAGTTAAATTCAATAGCATTTTTCTGCTGGATGCAGGTATATTCCAAGTGCTACTGCTGCTATATATGATCTCCTAAAACAGACGACAAATGTGCATGCATCAAAAAAGAGACGCTTCGGGGATGACAATGCTGACCTACTAAAACAAATTTCAGTTAATTCAGTAACAAAAGATACATTCAGAGAAAAGCTTGCTCAGCATGTCGAAAAGGTATGATCCTTGTATAAATGTTATTCTAGAGCATAGAAGTTTATGTATGACATTATGGTTAAGTGTTTCTACCTATAACTCAACTCGATGCTGTTTTTGCCTCTTGAATTTGAAAGAAAGTGGTTCGATTAACCTAATTGTGGCTGTAAAATTGGAAATGGAGATGGTTCCCCAGAGCTTGCTATATTTTGTTAAGAAGGATCTGAATCAAAAAATTACTATATGGTTTCATTGTTTTGTGTTGCAGGTGGACTACGAAATGGGTTTGGAATATGCCACACAGACGGGAGTGAATGAAGAACCGCAGGAAGACATATATATAGAGTCACTGGATGAAGATACGAGCTTCGTAGACCTCCAGAGCCCCATATTTGTCTTCAGACTTTATCACTAGTTATTCACTAGCTGGCTTGACATAGGAATTTGTTGTTTCTAGTATCATTTTTCATTTTGCTTTTTATCAATTGAAATTCTAGAGGTGAAGAAGACAACATGGCGGAAATGTAGTATGATAGGAAGAGACACTGCAACTTGTTGCACTTTATGTTCTTGTTTGAAGTAAAGCTTTGATAGTTCAAAACTAAAGTTTATCAAGTATGGTTGAATTTTAAATAGTTTTTTTAGTAATAGATTTGTTTTAAATTGTGCCCTTAAGAAGAAGAATAAGTGATTCAGGCAGGTAATATAATTATATTCTTTGTTGATATAATTAATTTTTATCCGTCGTATATTTGTCACTTTTATCGTATTTACATGAAGTTTTTTATTGTTAGTCATTTTTCGTTTTTCATTTTTCTTTTCTTTTTTTTCCATATCTAATATCTTCTGCTTATGGACTTGATTTTGAGACGTGGATTTTTCGAAAATAACCTCTCTATCTTTAGGATATAGTAGTAATGCCTGTGTACATTTTACTCTTTTCAAGTCTCATTTGTAGAATTTAATCGGGTATATTGTTGTTGATATAATTAAAGGAAAACTAAGCTTGCATCCCTTTAAATCAAATTATTTATATTCATATATCCTTTTACATTTTGTACCCCCATACTAATAAAATTTTGCCCCCTAATAATAAAATTCATGGGTTGATGTCATGTCAATGTCAGCATCTGCTTGTATAATACACCAATATGGTATACATATACTAACAGGGTGTCACAGATGATTAGGCTCAATCCTATATGATACCGCTATAGTGTGTGTGTGTGTATATATATATGCTGACGTCAACACGCGAAAAAAAAGGAGTAACTAGATAGAAAGACAAATAGTTTGGGTAATGGGTCCATTAAGGATAGATAATTTATACTGGGTTTAGTAAGAATAAATAATTTTAAATTAAGTCTATTTTGCGTATTTTTTTCTATAATTAATTTATAGTGAGGTTGATGGTAATAGTGGTGACGGAGGAGTTCCTAAGGATGGAAGAAGAAGAAAGGAAGGGGTAAACATGTATTTGGACAGTGAAGTAGCATATCATGTGGTGTTCATATCATTCAAATATTTGTCACTTTGTGTCTTGTGAAATTCTATCTTAGACATGTCGAAAGACGTTGTACCATATGGCTAATGTCAAAGATATTTTTGTAAACATAATAGGAAAAAAAACTTAATATACAAATTAAATTTATAATTTAGAGCTGATATATCCCCGGTCCTAAAAAAGGGTTTTCATATATATCCTTTTGTCCAACAAACGACACACATTTGTCCTTTTCATTATCAAATCAATATTTGTTAAACTTAGAAAATCTGTTTTGGGTTTTAAGTCGTGAAATTGCTTCATGTCTTTAAAGATTCTTTCATTCATTACTTTATCCCTCTAAACCCGATGTAGATACACTAACGAAGTCAAATTTTTTTTAAACATATTCAAGATTTGATATATATGTATAAAAAATTATGTGTATTGTAATTTTTTGACTAAAAATATTTGATCGACCACAGTGAACAACAATATTTGCATCTTGTGCCTACTGATCGTGTAGTGAATTTTAAGGTGATGATTTAATATTGAATATTTAAAAAAAAATCATTTTTCATGCGTCACATATTACAAAAGTCGAGCAAAATTAGTAGATCACTTTGAGTTTTTTGTGGCGTTTTAATTTAGTTAATGGTTGCAATTATTTAAAGTCACGTAGCAATTTTTCAATAAAAACCAATGCTTTTTTTTTAAAAAAAATTATTAAATATAATTTATTAGTGAAAAAGATAAATATGAATAATTTGTTAGATGTGTTAGATGCTGCATGGAAGTACATAACTACATTTTAGCCAGTTTTCCTAACATAAAGATAATAACAAAAAAAAAAATCCCTCTTATACATTTTTTTTTGAGGGGGTGGGGAGTGGGGGAAGGGATTATGAGTTCGTTACGTGTTAGTAAATTGAGTCTACAATAACTTCAAATATTCCAAATAAGAAAAAAAAAATTAAACTTGATCCACAAGTGATTTATTGTAAAATAAATATCCACATAAATATAGTTTATGTAGTAATATAAATATACACACAATATATTTGTGGTAATATATATGTATACAGAAAATATATTGTATGTAAGATGAATATACACACAATATACTATGTGCTGTAAACTAATCAATCACGTAATTTACTTGATATCTAAGTATATGCATGGCAAATAAATATTCATATAATATACTTTAGTGTTCAAGTACATACATGTATTTTTACCTCTTTTCTTGTGGCATAACATATGGCAAGAACAAGTGAAAATAAAAATACTATACTTAATATTTTTTTTATTTCAACCCTTCTATCTTTCTTCTAAATTTTAATACATTATCTTTATTTTATAACACATTATCATCATAAATCTCTAATTTTTTTAAAAAATATACATGAAATGAGTAGCAAATTTGGAGAGATTTTTCGATACGATAAGCATCTGGATGTATATATTTTCGTATAATTATAAGTTGGTTTTGTGCCACATTAACATTTTCTTGCATATCTTTTTGGATCTAACATTGATCTGATAACAAGAAGTACAAAAAATTATTTGAAACTTATATTACTACTATATCAGATTGCATTATTGTTGGTATATTTGTTATATACTAGTGTAGTGTATGTGTATTGCACGTGTATGTTACCTTAATATTATTAAATTGAATACTATAAATATTTGAAAAATATTTTAAGGCCCTTCATATTTTTAAAGTAATATTAATTTAGTATATGTGTATCATGCATCTATTAATAAAAATATAAATAAAAAAATATACTACCTCTATTTTAATATTTTTCTCCCACAAAAAGATAAATTATTAAAGACACTTTTGTCATTATAAGACTCAAAAAATTAAACTGTATAAAAATATTTTCAAGCTTTTTTCTTTTTCAATTTTTAATGAATATTCATGCGATAAAATTGACTTTAATTTTCGTATAGTTAACCTTTTTTTTAATTAACTTATTTTCTATATAGCATAAAAATAATATGACTCTTTAGATGTCAATTTCTTATTGACAAAGATAATATAAATTTGTAAATTGTTATTGATCTATAGCTTTTTTGTTAATATAGGCAAATTCTAGATTATTTCAATATATTCTTAGTATATTTCTATTCTAACAATACAAATTTATAATGAATAATGCAAAAATTAAAAAAAAAATGATACAATTAAATATATTTAAGTATTATTATTTTTAAAAGTCTAATATTAGGAATAAATTTTTTTTCAAAGAATTGCCGAGTTCTAGTAGTAAGTCTGTTCTTACTAAGAATAATAATTTGATGTTAGATGTTGCTTATTCTCTCCAAGCATGATTGCTACTTATCGATGAAGTCAATCTCAATCTCTTTGTTACCAATAGAAACTTTGGATTAGCATATTTAATGCATTCATTTGTGATGTAATAAACTTTGCCTTGTTGCAATTTTTCGTTCTTACAACATGATTGTTAAAAAGTGTAGCATTAACTTTTTGTGCCCTGTTAGAAAAATTAAACCTTAATGACTAAAATATATATGTAATGTTAAAATATAAAAATAATAAAGAAAAAACTATTACCTCTTCGTCAACAGATGTTAAAGTCTTTCGAGTGCCTTCATTAGTGCCTTTTTATATTGTTTTATTGGTCCATTGTCAATAATATTTTATTATATTTAGAATAACGATTTTCATCATATAATTAGGATTTATGGTGAAATTAGAAGAACTTTTATTTATTTTTCAGAAAATTAATATCTTTTTCCCTTTTAAACAATTTTTTTTTTAAAAAATATTATTTGGATTTTCTCTTCAAAGTG
>JAOTQJ010000001.1:6267519-6296845 GCA_025642045.1 Solanum sejunctum | reverse complement strand
CTAACATTCACATAATTATTCGAATCATTTTCTAACACTTCCTTTACCCCATAAAGACTATTTCCATGCCAAAGAAAACACAAATACATGTCAACAGTTCAATATACAACCATATCCAAATTCCATTCCCAATTCGATCACAACTCGAAATTCATAATTCCGTTAACAACCAATCCTATTTTCGCGTTTTACCGTCATTTTAACACATTCCTAACACCTTCATAACTTTTAATTAACATAAACAAAATAAAAATTAACATACCTTGCAAGCCTTTCCTACACCCAAAACTTTCGTAATCGGCAAACTATGCTTTTTTTTATGAACCAACGCCACCAAGCTACTTAGGGGCTTCAATATACCGAGCTTGAAACATCAAATAATCGAAAACACGAAAAAATTGAATTTTTTTTAATATCACTGTAGCAACCCGAGAGGGTGTTTGCCTTGACCAAAATGTTTGCTAAATTTTTCTAAGCATAAGATGTTGATCTTGAGGGGATATACATGTATATATATAGGCACACATGTTCCACTTGTGCCAATCAAAAAGTCACACACACCTTAACCCCACATCAAGTTTTATTCTTAAGGACCAAACTTAGGTGAAATATTGCATTCGGTCCCAAACTTTATTAAATCGAACCAATTAAGGACTTTCGGGGGTTAAATTAAGTTACAGGGCCTAATAATATCTTGAGTCACCCAATATCAATTCAAACTTGTAGTTCTTGTCCTTGTTCAAAATCATATACTCAGGTTCATGCCATAAAGATCAATATCTGAAATTCATTAATCAACTTATTTCATATTTTGTGTTTGTCAAATAACCTTAAAATCATGTAATTGAATCATCAAAAAGCTTAAAATAATCATTTAAGCAAGCTTAGGATCAAAATCATATTAACTCATCAGAGAGTTCCAACTTTGATAAGTGTCGATTAGTTTAAATCATATAAATTCGCAATGCTTGAATTAAATTATATAAAACCTTGATAAATATTCATGAATAATCATAAAAATGTATGAATAACCATGATTTAAGTAAATATCAATTAATATGTAATTACCCATAAATTAAAAATTAAAAATTTGTAATTCAAAATTTATTTTCCGAAGAGGACTTCTTAGTTGAAACAAAATCATGAATCAAACCTACTTACCTTCAAGCCTTGAATAGAAGTTTGAGTGAAGTTTAAATTTGAACTTGGTGGCTCTAGAAGGATTCTTCACTTGAACCTTGAGAGAAGACTTGAGAGAGTTTTTGAGTATTGGGGTTCAATTGTTTGATTGAGAGAGCGTTGAGAATGTTAAGCGTATTAGTATATGTATGAGAGGATAAAAAGGTTTGAATCTCCCTTAGGATGTTGAAAAATGTATGAGAAGACTGATCAAAAATCTCCCACTTAAAATAAAAAAGAATGCCTAAGCGAACCTTTCAACAAGGCTATCCACGACCAGTCAAAAACACTACTGGTCGTGGTGTGAGTAGTAATGTGTAGACAGCCTGACAGTGCTTCACTAAAATGAGCTTACATTTTTTATTTGAACTTCAAATGAGGTGAAATTGATTGAATTGGAAAGATAATTCAAAGAAATTTCATTTGGTAGGTAGGTTAGCAACCAATTTGTTGTGTGCTAAAAGATATGAGCATTTAAAATCAACACATCTACGAACTCGTGCAAAAACTTAGTCAATTGGAATCGCTTATGCTGGGCTTGATGAAAAGGGGCTTGGAATTGAGTGAGGGGTCATGGAGGGGCTAACAAAGATTTTTAAGGGTTTAAGGAAATAGAAAAGATAAAAAATACCCTTAATGAATTCGATAGTCCAAACCATGTAACCTAGTTTACCAGCTGTAGTTCAAACTATTGTCCGTACATTGGCTCATATTGTCGAATTTTTGAGAACTAGAGACCCTGATTTCCATACTTAAAATATTTTCAGAGGGGTCAATCTATGGACCCTATCTACAGTTTGTAAAAAGATCTCATAGACCATTCCCTTCTTTAGTCAAATTTCTCCCCTGAAAATCTCATTTACACCTGTTCTATGACCCATGGTTCAAATCATGAGCTGTAGATGAGCTCATAAAATCAGAATACAAGGTGTTACAGGTAAGTACAATTCACATGTACCCAATAGGATTAACCTATTGAATATTAAGAACTGAAGAAATTGTGTAATAAATTAGAAACATATTTACTTGCAACAATAAAGTTAGTTCGACATCGATGCCGTCAATTTATATAGAATGACATGAATAAAGTAAACACATAGTTCAAAAGCAACAATTAATATCAAATAACTCAAATTTCAGTAATAATATGTCATGACATGCAAGAATGAAATGTGAATGCACTACATGGTGATAAGGTAGAGTCAAAATTATCCCATAGCTTGTCGTATACACCTCACCTACTGAGTTAAAGCTTCAAGACATACTTCATGGGGCCTCGTAAACCATGTACTTTGTCACAATCTCAAAGTACAGACCACCTAATCATTCATCTTGTGTCTAAGGACTCATGATACCAGTATATCATCCATTTGCCACATAACTTGTTACTAAGGGTTTATCAAAAGTATTTTATTTGTTTTTTAATAAGATGGTTCCATAGTTTACAATATTCCACATTTCATGATATGAAATACGAGAATGCATACAAATAAGGCACAAAGATAGAAGCAATATTCATCTCAATAAGTATATTAAATGTCAAAGTTCTCAAAACTTGATCATGTATAATGAACACTCTCCATTATACACATTGGGAAAAGAACTTCTTTATAAATACCCAACTATCATGAGTGGTTTTTAATTCTCAGAAATAGGTCACAATTCACTATCCCACTCACTAGTATACCCATTCTCAACATGATATAATCACAACACAATCCCTCCCTCGAGTATCACAATAGAATTAGGATCACACAAGTCCAACATCATGCTCTAAGAACAATTCGATTAACAAGGCCCCTACATGGACAACACAAAAGAAATTCTCAACTTAATTACATAATATGATCTCATTTCATAGTTCAAGATAAGAGGATGCTCAATTACACAACTTAGTCATAAAGAGGGGTAACCAAACCTATCTCGTTCGTTAGTCGAAATTGCACCAGAACACCTCTAACTGGACATCTCCACTCAAAATTCAATTCAAAATTGCTTTTTCACTATCAAGAATATAACATACACATAACAAGGAGTTCAACAACACCTATATTGTAAGGATTTAGAATCAAGGGTAAAACGGTCTAAAAATTAATTAAATTTTGAAAAGAGATAAAAATGAAAATTGACTTTTGAACCAGGTTCTACATGAGAAATGAATTTCATGACTGAAAAATCCATAAAATTTGAGTAACAAAGGAGTTAGAAATCATCATTTTTTCTAAAGTTTATGTTCTTGAAGAATCACAAAAATTTGGGGTTTAAAATCAAGAATTTAAGTTAAATCACAAGGTAATTGATGTAATATAATGAATTTTGGTAAAAAATTACTTACCCAATAATTTTCTCACAAAAACCTCATCCAAATTTGCCTCTCTGAGTTCAAAATTATAAATTGGTGAAAAATAAATTTTTCTCGATTTATCACTGTTCAGACATATATGCGATCACGATCACTAACCCTGTGATCGCGAAGTACAAGGGACAAAACATCGCTACTGCGACTACTATGCTTGCGATCATGAAAAACTGAGGGAGTAAACATCGAGATCGCGAGGCATCCCTCCGCAAATGCGATGAATAGAAGAGCTGCATCAAAACTAGATTTTGGAAAACAACTAAGTCCCCGATCAGACCCTCGCCTTCCATTAGAACCTCATATACACAAATCATATATCCTACCGTACTAATTTTTAATATTTCAGACTCAATGAAATTGTCAAAAATCTAATTCGAGATCTCCTTGGCTTAAAATTTGATTAGTCACAGTTAAACTAGTTAGGAACTCAAAAGGATCAAAATGCCTTCGAAACTTTCAAAAAATATGACAAAACCACTTCTACGCCTAAAATATCTTCTGAAATCAACGAAACCACCAAAAATTCAATATGAGCCTAAAAACTCAAAATGTTGACCCAAGTCAAATATTATTCTTTTTTTAATCTAATTTTTCAACTTAGCACCTCAATTTCATAAAATAACTTTATCTTCAAAAATGAATATACTCCTAGATCAATTTTCAAATTACAAAACTAATAGAAATGATAAAATCTCATTCCAAGACTCATAACTCAGATTGGTACCAAAAATTACTTTTGAACAACTTAAGCCTTTTAGAACACAAAAACTCACTAATTTCTAAATCTTTCAACAATTTTCAAAATCAGCCACAAGAACTGATCTAATATTACCCGAGGCAACTAACATAAGGAGAAAAATGATAATTTTCTAAATATTTTAAAAAATGACTGTTAAAGTCATTACATATCATGTCTAGTCTAAGGTTTTAAATCGATTATACTAAATAGTACCCCAATAATTGTGAAACTGCTTAACATAAAGACCAATTTTGATTTTATCAAATTGATAAAAGAAAATAAAATCATGTCATAGTTCAATGCTAGGTGCATTATGTATCCTGCTTTTATTATTCTTGATAAAACAATTTTATTAACGTGCATGCAAAATATAACATCACTCTTATTAATAAAAATATTAGAGTGAATCAAATATTGATACAAATTATTTATTCTAATCAATTATGTCAAGGTTTATTGATTATGATATTGCAGGAAATTGTTTATATGAAATTTGATCTCAAGTGTAACACCTCATGAAAATTTTGAAATACTCCTAGAATAAAATTGTGCACATAACGCATCTTCTCAAGCTCCAATAAAAAATTTGACATCAAATTTGCGATCAACACAAAAAATTGAGCGGGAGATGGTCTTGGTCGGATTTTAGAGTGACTGAGTCAAAAGATAATTTTTTTGTAATTAAAACAAAAATAGTGTTGGTGCACATCCGAGGCGCAACGTGCCAGGGATGCGCACTTACAATTAATTTCTTTTAACTTTTTTGACGTAAATTGAAAAGAATGTGTTTTGAGAAAATTCGCGAAAATACACATGTTTACGCCCTAGGCGCAACGCAGACATGGTGTCACAGAGTGAAATTTTATTTCTTCTTACGGGAAGGGCCTTTGGTCATTCCCTAACCCCTCCTAAGTCCAATAAATGAGTATAAGGGATCTTTTATATCAAGCCAAGTCCAAAGAATCTCTACCAACTAAGTTTTCATATGAGTAGATAGAAGGGTTAACTTCAAATGACCATATCTCCTAAAAAGTACAATGAGTTATGTGACCCATAATGTATCAAATCAAAGATAATTGAATTAGCTTTCCAATGTTTGTGTAAATCAGAGTTTGGAGTAGAAAGTTATGACTATTTTAGTAAAGGAGTGTAGAACTGTCTGAAGGTCTGCTCCCGGAGCGTGTCGCGGACCTAACGTAGACCCTTAATGGATAAGCTAATGGAGTTTTTTTCTTTTTAATTTAAGGTTACTTTATCCTAAAACCTTTGGGGGGCTATTTAAGGTCTTAAAACACATAAAATGTCAGTTTTCATAATTAAAAACCATCTCCTTCACTCTTAAACATAAACGCTCAAGAATCAGGAAAGTCATCAAGTTAGGATTAGCTTTCAAGATTCATCATTAAGGTAAGTTATCTTTCATGAATTTTGATCTACCCAACCCAAATTTCTTCATTTATTCATGAATCTCTTATATAATCTTAAATCATAACCTAGGGTTTCAAGATAACGAATTCAAGAATCCCAAGAAGGATTTCTTGATTCTTCTTTTTCAAGAATTAGGGATCTTTATCAAGAACTCTAAAGACTCTGAGTCAAGAATTCAAGAATCAAAGAGAATTTCTTCAGCCAATGTCTTTCCAAGTTCTTTTCCTTTAAAAAAAC
Source organism: Solanum sejunctum (assembly GCA_025642045.1). Lineage (NCBI taxonomy): Eukaryota > Viridiplantae > Streptophyta > Magnoliopsida > Solanales > Solanaceae > Solanum > Solanum sejunctum. The sequence goes on along the minus strand of JAOTQJ010000001.1, from coordinate 6,290,903 downwards.
TACCAAGATCGAGGATTTTCTCCGACAAAGGTAGCGTTCATCAAATTTCGATTGTGATATCAACATTCTAGGTATGTAAGGCTAAACTAAAAGCATGAGATTGTTGTCTTATATGCCCCATAGATGGTCTTAAATGAGAGTTGAAGGTTCTTGAGTCTACATGCATGATTCTTGATTATCTTCTTGAGAAATTATATTTACTACATGTATTTTCATATACTGATGATCATCATAAACTTGTTTTCTTGAATTGAATATTTTTGAGATATTGTATAAATCCTATATGCTAACTTTTGAAAGTATTCAAGAATGAACTTAGGAGATGAGTCTAGAGCTTTGGTGATGTAAATGTGCTTGTTGTTATGGTTCTAGTCCTGAGTTGAATGTATTAATGATGATGTTGATGGGATTGGTTGAGAGTGATCTCCTTAAAGTCTTAAAAAGGTTGAATTTAATCTTGAAAGATCCTCCCTAATCCATTGAGTTGATGATAGATGAGATGTGTGATGTTCCTTGTCCAAAAGAGACTAAGTGGTGAAAAATCTTGATGTTTGATGGCTTATGAGCATGTTGAGTCATGAGAGGAGTATTGAGCACCAAAATGAGTAAGAGTGAGTCCTACTCGCACTCATTAACTACATAGCCAGCGTAGAAGAGGATTAAACCATGAAGAATGGATGTTTCTCAGTTCCAAAAGAGGACTTGATAGATTTATGGATCCATTGACAGATTAGACTCGTCTTGTACCCTGACAAGGTACTGGACAGATGTGGCAAAGACATCGCTTCGTTGTATCATCACCGGCTCATAGGTGATGATTGTCGGTTAGAGAAACTCCCAGATAGGTTCCTCATAGATAGTACTTTGATGTTGATGTGATGGTATGAGGTGATTGATGTTGATGAGTCACTTGTTTACTCTTTATTCTTGCTTTAGATAGACATTTGACAATTTGATTGGTTATTATTCTGAGTTGTTGTTGTACCATATTATTCTGCCTATTTTTGTTTCATTCAACTATTTTACATACCGTACATTCCATGTACTGATGCCACTCTGGAGCTGCATCCTTTTATCATGTAGATATAAGGATTGGATATCATCAATAGGTACATCGTTAAGGATCTGAGACATTCAACTATTGGTGAGCCTCCCTTACTTCAGAGGATTTATTACCTTTATTTCATCTTGCTTTAGAGCCAGACTTGATTAGCTTTACTTTATTTGACTTGAGGTAGCCATGGGTCTGTCATTGACACCGCTTGATAGTGATAGAGGCTTCATAGACTAGAGTCGAACATTGATGTTAAGACTGTTAAGCTAGTTCCTTCTACTAGCCTTTTTATCTTATAATATTATTTTTGAGATTAGATGAGATGTGCCCATTACTTCCCTTTGTCTTCCACTGAAGTTCTTGAGTTTATTGATTGAAAGAATGTGATGAAGGCAGGTGGTTCGCTTGGAGATTAGCAATAATCTCCGAGTGCCAGTTACGTCTAGGATACCCTCTCGGGGCGTGACATCAAAAAAGCCATCTATTTGATGTGAAAATACTATTCTATAAGATAGTCAATTTTATTATTATGAAAATGAAAACGCCTGTCACTTGATTGTTGCTATGAACAAGTCAAACGAGCAGTTTGTCTATGTTGATGAGGTCACAAGTCGAATGATTATTAGGAATGTATTTTGCTGAGCTCAAAGATTCAACTCATCCAAGAGAAAAGAAAATAATATATCAGGATGAGATCAAGGATGCAATATTTTCATGAATATGATTTGATCATAAAGACACAATTAATATTAAGGCGTCCTTAACATGAATTAAGTGATATCTTACTTTAGGGGAGTATAATATGCTCCATGTTCTTTTCTTTTTTTAATCAAGATTTTATTTCACTGTATTTTCTGGTAAGATTTTTATTGAGGCAACTCTCAAAACTTATTACAAGATATATTTATTTTTTTCTTCACTAAAATTTTTTTTTTACTAATGAATTTTTGCTAGTAAAATTTTCACGAGATACATCATCTGTAGATGAACTTTGATATAGTAAATACATCATATTGTGGTATTTATTATACAATCTTCTGGGATAGCTTGAAATCAAGAAGGCAACTTACAAGCAGCTCCGCAAGAAGGTCTATAAGTAGTTTCGTATGCAGGTTTCTATAAGCAACTTACAAGCATCTCCGCAAGTAAATTTCTATATAACCTACACAAGCAGGTTCTTATAACCAATTTATAAGTAGCACTTCAAGTGAGTTTCTATAATTAATCTACAAATAGTTTCCTTCAAACAACTTTTAACAATACAACAAACAAAGCATATTTCTATACTTTGTTTTTACATGAACATCCAAGGATGAATACTGTAAAATAAAAGTCCACATAAATATAACTTATGTTGTAACATACGTGTACAACACAATATATATTGTATGTAAGATGAATACACACAACATACTATGCATTGCAAACTAGCCAAAGATACAGTACTTGTTGGAGTACTGTATGATTGATACTGATGGATAGGGAAACAGCTCGGACCTTGAAGTTGCATTTATACGTATTTCAATCAATCTCGGATGGAGCCAAAGATTCAATATTTTATAACGTATCTACTCGTTATTTTAAAAAAATTTGCAATAAGTAAAAAATAATTTTATAAAATAACGATTAGGTACACAACATACAGTAGTACTTCCATCAATCTCGACTGGAGCCAAAGATTCACAGTTTTTTGGCTTTGGATATGACGAAATAAAGTAAAATAACTTTTTAAACTGTCTGCTCTTCTTTCAATTGTGAAGTAGCAGTTAGTTAATGCAACTTTCGACGCTCATCATGGGTCATTCGAAAACAGTCGCACTATATTTTTAAACATAGGGGTCAGGCTGCGTACATCCGACCTCCCCTTATCCTGCAATAGGCGGGAGTCTTTGAGGCATTTGGGTAATATTGTTGTTAACGATTAGGTACGTAGGGTAGATTTATTTCTTCTAAAAAATTAAAATAATATTTAAATTATTATTTTACTTGGGGTGGGTTTGGGGAGGGGCAGAGGAAATAAGAATTTTTTTTAAAAATGTTATAAATACTTTTTTAAAAAATTTAAAACTACAATATTGGTTGGTTGGCAATGGGGTTGGGGGGAGGGGGTATGGGAGAGGAAATACATGAAGTGAGAAAAATATTTTATGTTTTATTTTATAATTTAATATTAATTTTAATTAATATTATAATTAATTTATTTTTTAATAAGCTATAATATTTTATCCATGTGAACTGTGATATTATTTTTTTAAAAAAATAAAAGAGTAAATATGATATATATATTTTTTAAAAATAGTTTAAATAAAAAATTTATATTTATAATAATTTAAATATGAAACTAAAAAAATAGAAAAAAGTACTTTTAACACTTAATTTTTTCTTAATGATAAATGTAGTAAAAACTTGCAGAGCTAAGTTGAAGTGGTTTTTTTTTCTCTGGTATTTGGGTTTTTGAGCTTTTCAACCATTTTTGCTTCTCTCCCTCACTCCAACCCCCCCACATTCTCTCTCTTCTTTATTAAAAAACAAAAATTACAACAATTCACAGATACATTTCTGCATTTATATTTTTCATCGTTTTCTGAACTCCCTTTGCCTTTTGTGGTGGGTTCCTTTTTCCCTTTATGTGAAGAGAAATATAGCTAGAAAGTTTGCTAACCTTTTTGGTTTTAATCTGTTGGAGCGCATGACCGTGATGGATGAGATTGGAATTGATATCAGGTTTGACAGTTGAATTTTCCAGCTTCCTAGAAACTTTTTTTTCTCTAATAGTTGATTTTGGAGCCAATTAATGTAAAATCCGGATGGATGTGAGCAAATCTACCATCCTTTGGCAAAAATTGTAGCTTTGACGATTATTTATTTTGGGTCTCTCTGGTTTGGGTTTTATGGGTTTTTTTTTCCGACCATTTCTGACGTGGGGTCTGCTTGAGAATTCTAGAAACGATCTTGGATATTGAGAAATGAGTATTTGGTTATTGGGGTGTGATTATTTGGGTTTTGTTAGTTCTTGAATTTTGTGACACTTTGAGGATTGCTGTTTAAATGAATTAAAGAGGTCAAGGATAACTGTATTTTCGTTTGGTGTGTATATTTTTGTTTATTTGGTTTGAATGGAGTACTGTATGATTGATACTGATGGATTGGGAAACAGCTCGGACCTTGAAGTGGATGATATAAGGTGCGATAATATATCTGAAAAGGATGTCAGTGATGAAGAGATTGATCCTGAGGAATTGGAGAGGCGAATGTGGAAGGATCGTGTCAAGCTCAAGAGGCTTAAGGAAAGGCAGAAACTTGCTGCTCAACAAGCTGCAGAGAAGCAGAAGAAAAAGCAAACCAATGATCAAGCTCGGCGGAAAAAGATGTCAAGGGCTCAGGATGGGATTTTGAAGTACATGTTGAAACTCATGGAGGTCTGCAAGGCTAGAGGATTTGTTTATGGCATTATACCTGAGAAGGGTAAACCAGTTAGTGGTTCATCTGATAACATAAGAGCTTGGTGGAAGGAGAAGGTGAAATTTGATAAGAATGGTCCTGCTGCAATAGCCAAGTATGAAGCAGAATGTCGTGCAAAAGGAGAGGGAATTGGCAACCAAAATGGGAACCCACAAAGTGTTCTGCAGGACTTGCAAGATGCAACCTTGGGGTCCCTTTTATCTTCTTTAATGCAACATTGTGATCCACCTCAGCGGAAGTACCCATTGGAGAAAGGCATCTCACCACCCTGGTGGCCATCAGGGAACGAGGAATGGTGGGCGAAAATGGGTCTGCCTAAGGGTCAGAATCCACCATACAAGAAGCCACATGATTTAAAGAAAATGTTTAAAGTTGGTGTTCTAACTGCTGTTATAAAGCATATGTCACCTGATATTGCAAAGATCAGGAGATTAGTTCGGCAGTCAAAGTGTTTGCAGGATAAGATGACAGCAAAGGAGAGCTCAATATGGTTAGCTGTTTTAAGCAGAGAGGAATCCACTATCAAGCAACCAAGCAGTGACAATGGGTCATCTAGCTTAAGCCAGGCACCTACTAGAGGTCATGGTGACAAGAAGAAACCTTCTATTGATAGTGACAGTGATTATGATGTTGATGGTGTTGGTGATGTTAATGTCTCTGTTTCATCTAGAGATGAGAGGAGAAATGAACCATTGGATACTCGTCCTCTGGATGCTGTCCCCCAATCTCACCAAAGTAAGGAGCAAGGAGATGGGCAACGTCGAAGAAGAAAACGTGCTAGGGCAAACTTTCAACAGACTCAATTGTCTCCCACTGAGCAGCAACCTGATGACGAGGCTAGAAACACCTCACCTGATATGAACAATTCCAATGTGCAGTTTTCGGGGTACATCACAAAAGAAGGCCAACCAGAGAACAATATGAAGGGACTGAGGAAGCCTGTGGAGAGAAACTCTGAGAGTCAATCTGAATTACCATTAAAAGACTCCAACCTTTCCACGGTTCCATCAGCTAACACAGTCTCTACAGAGGATACATTCGTTGGCAATGGACCATCAATTTATCCAATGTTGGAAAATTCTGAGGTTGTCCCATATGAATCAAGGTTTCATCTTGGAACTCAAGATTCCGTTGTGCAACGCCAGCTTCATGATACTCAGCTGCAGAGCAGACTTCAGTTTTCTAGGATGAATAACGAACCTCGAAATTCCATATTTCATTATGGACTTCCAAACAATGAGTTGCATAATGGACCTCAAAGTTCTGTCCTACATCATGAACTACAGGATTTCAGTTTCACTCATGGATCTCAATATTCAGACTTGCATCAACCCCCCGTATATCAATATTATACACCATCGGCTGAATTTGGGCCAGCTCATGAAGACCAGCAGTCTCACTTGGCATTCGGTCAGCCTCAGATTAAGTCACGGGATTCTGGAGTTAGATCAGGAGTGCTTCATGGAAATAGAAATGATATTTCCAAAGACGACCACCATTATGGGAAAGACACATTTCAGAATGACCATGATAGACCTGTTGAGATGTGTTTTTCATCTCCGGTCACTAGTGGCTCACCAGATTATACTAGACTCAGCAGTCCATTTAACTTTGACCTTGATGTCCCAAGTACATTAGATACTGGTGATTTGGAACTATTCCTTGATGAAGACGTGATGACATTCTTTGCCTCGTAGGCAGATATGTGGCAAATACAACATTTAGAATGTGAGTTGCAGAGAAGCGAGCTTATTCACTCCCTTTTTGTTGTTATTTAATAGTGATTTAATTGTATATCCTTACTTTTTTACGCAGGTATCCGAAAGCTATGCCAACATATCATGAACTGAAGTGAGTCCTCTCTCATAAAATGAGGTCCTGGACTGTAAGTTATGTAGTCAGCTGTCATAATGTAAATTTAGAGGCAGAAAATCTTTTTGTTTCTTTTCTTAGCATGTCTTTTACATATTGCAGCCTTGCGCTTTGCAGAATTGAGATAGTTTCTGATTGACAGAGGCAGGAAAGCTAGAGTTCCTTATCATTTTCTTTAATCGTAATGAACTTCCTCGTCATGCTAAATAATATTCTTTAAAGTGCTATAAATGATAATGGATTTTTGAATTTGTTCTATTCTTGAGGAAAGACATTTGCACATGTTCCAGTTACTCATCTCGAGGTTCTCTTTCTCTATAATTTGGAAACCTCATCATTAGCCTTATTAACATGCCAAACGCTTCATGAATTTGTTGAATGATTTGAATAGCACTACCCAGTTTGCTTTTTTTTTTCCTCACCTAGTGCTGTGAAAGGCGCACTTGAGACCTAAAGCGAGGCGCAAAATACGTTCAGTGCTTTGCTTGCTTAGTGGATGCTTTAATGTTGTCATCAAGAATTTATCACTTATATTTCCTTGCCCATGAGCATAATCCTGAAAAGATGACACTAAACAATTGATATTTCACTTTATCATAATTTTTTAATTTATTTGTCCATACATTTGTTATTCATGCTATTTTTTCTCGATTTGCACCTATCTTAATAAAAGCCTCAATAAACCTTGGAGTTTTTTTTGTGCTTGTCTCATTTGTTAACCTTGGTCTCACCTCTATTGAGAGTCGTAAGGAGCTTCATCATAAATCTTGAAACCTTAGTGGCACCTTGCACCAAATTTGTGCCATTTGTTTTAGAAAATGGTAAGGTTAAGTGGAATTAAAGAGGAGGGAATAACAATATATGTTTTCTTTTAGTAATAAAAGAGTGCAATTAAAAATGGGGATCTTTACAAGTGATCCGAGTCTCGATACCAACTTTATCAATCCTTGCCATTGAATTTGATGGTGCAAAGTAGGAAGTATATCTGTAATGAGTTGAAATTTAACTAAATTCTGAGGGGAGAAATATATTAGCACTGCTTTCCCTCCCTTCCTAACTTTTTACCCATGAACAAACCATTATCTAGAACTTGATTTTGTGAAGGTTCTCTTGTAACGCCAAAGAGATTGACTTGTTATGGCAAGTTAAAGTTTTGATGTTTATCCTGTCACGAAGTCATAATTTGACCATATGTCAGTCCGAATAGCATATATGGGTTTCTTCAGCGAGGATCTTTCATTTGAATTCAGTTGCAATTGGAAAGGTTATTCGGGAATAGGCTCCCCCTAGAAGGTAGGATAACATCTTAGTTACAATAGCTAGACATCATTGTGGCATAATCTTATTGATAATCAACCGTTGAACATATAAATATCTTTTCTCAAAAATAAAATTAGAAAGAGACAGTTGAATGTATGAACAAGTTCATTTGATGTTCCCTCTTAGAAATGCTTTGGTTGTTGTTTCTACCTGTTGTGGTTATGTTTTCACTCATGGGAGTGAAAAATCAAAATGAAAATATGACAAGAACAGGAAGTCAGGAAGCACGGGAAATCCCATGGTCCTAGATATGATTTTGAAAAATGTAACAAACTACAAAGGTTTTCCATACTTCTTTTATCCTTGTATATTAAATACAATGCATCTGCGGAGATGACAAATTGTATAATCCAGTAAGGAGGTCTTTGATTATGTTTATGATGGAATCTAAGCTAGAACGCAGAGGCTGTCTTTATATTGATTTTCTAATCGTTACATATTACATATTGCAACAAAAGCTTGATAGAAGTGCCCACTTTGACGACTTAGAAGATCTTGGTGTTATTTTCCATATAGACTTTAAGAGAGTGTTTGCAAAATGTGACTTACGGAACTTGTCTTTCCTACTTCTGTTAGGGAAACCATTTTCCCCTGCTTTCTTAGAGAAAATATTTCGACCAACCAAACATGGGAAATTTAAGTTCTGAGGGATGTCCTATGGAGGTGTCTAGAGGTGAAAGGTGTTCCAATGACATATATTAGGGTGATAAAAGGATATGTATGATGGATCTAAAACTCGGGTAAGAACGGTGGGAGGAGACTCTGAGTATTTTCCCGTTGAGATTGGACTCCATCAAGGATCTGTGTTGAGTGCTTTTCTATTTGCCTTGGCGATGGATGAGCTGACGCGATCTATCTAGGAGGAGGTTCCATGGTGTATGCTATTTGTAGATGACATAGTATTGATTGATGAGATTTGGATTAAAGTTAATGATAGGTTGGAGGTTTGGAGACACGCCTTGGAGTCCAAAGGGTTCAAACTGAGTATGACCAAAACAGAATACTTGGAGTGCAAATTCAGTGTTGCGGGGGATGAAACGGACATGGATGTGAGGCTTGCCACTCAACCTATCCCCAAGAGAAAAAACTTTAAGTATCTTGGGTTCATTATCTAGAGTAGTGACGATATCGATGATGATGTCACATGTTGTATTGGGGAAGCATGAACAAAATGGAGGCTTGCCTCTGGAGTATTCTGTGATAAGAAGATACCACCTAAACTCAAAGGTAAGTTTTACAGAATGGTGTTAGACCATCGTTGATGAATGGGTTGGAGTGTTGGCCAATCAAAAGCGCACATGTTCAGAAGATGCAGGTCGTAGAGATGAGGATGTTGAGATGGACGTGTGTTCATACCAGGAGTGATAAGATTAGGAATGAGACCATTCGGGAGAAGCTAGAGGTGGCTCCTGTGGCTGATAAGATGAGGGAAGCGAGACTGCGATGGTTTGGACATGTGCAGAGAAGTAATACCGATGCTCTTGTTAGGAGGTGCGAGAGGTTGGATTTGGGAGTTACACAGAGAAGTAGAGGTAGACCTAAGAAGTATTGGGGGGAAGTGATCGGACAAAATATGGCGAAACTTGATCTTATCGAGGACATGATCTTAGATTGAAAGGAGTGGAGGTCGCGAATTAAAGTAGCAGGCTAATAGGTTGGGAGGGTTAGGTGGATTAGTAGTACGGTAGAAGGATTAGTCGTGTTTTATATCCTGTGTTGTCTTTATCCATCATATTTATGTTGATGTTATCGTATTTACACACTATCATGTGTTTTTCGTTGTTAGTCGTCCTTTATATTTCCTTTTCTTTTCCTTCACCTTTTTCTCCATATCTAGTTTATTCTGCTTATGGGTTTTTGAGGCAAGGGTTCCTAGGAAACAACCTCTCTACCTCATGAGGTAGTAGTAAGGTTTGCATACATTCTACCCTTCCCAGACCCCACTTGTGGGATTCCACTGGGTATGTTGTTGTTGTTGTTTGTTTTCCTCCATACCAAGCACCCCCTAAGAGGACAAAGTGATAAGAAAAGAAGAGAAATTGTATTAATTGCTGTATATTTTGGCTAATACATGCATTCCTTCTTCAAAATATAACGAAGAAGTTTTGAAGTGTGCCTCTTTTTTAAGATAGTATATTCCCAACTTATGTTGTCTTCTCAAACGAGAATATCTTATGATAGAACATATATACACTCATTCAGTAGAAGGTGCATGTAGCACTCGTAGATGATAAATAGTGTTGCTTGCGATGATGTGGTCATTCCTAAGCAATCCTCCAAATGCACCAGTCTGTTGGTATTGAACTATGATGATTGAAGGTGTTAAAAGAGGAGGGGTTGAATTAAAATCACATGCAAGGAAGTTATCCTAAAAACGTTACTCCTTTCGTCCATTTTATGTGATGATGTTTGATTGGGCACAAATTTAAGAAAGACTTTTGAAACTTCTGGTTTTAAAAAATCATGGACATTTTTGTGGCTATAAATCTCATTAAAAGTAAAATGGAAGTTTAAAGTTAAATTATCTGCAAATAGAGGGAAGTGTCGTTTGTTTTGGGACAAACTAAAAAAAAAAAGAGTATCACATAAAATGAGACATGGGAGTACAATATTCAGGATCCATACAAACTTAAGGACAATATAACCCAATGAAGCAAAAAGTCCATATTGGCGATCCTAACTTGTTGGGGTTGAGACTTGCTACATATTTGGCCAAGTTCCCATTTAAAAGATGCTTTTTCTTGGAAGTGCTTTTGGGCAAGTACTTTGGAGAGTAGCAGTCGTGTTCGGCTAAACAATTTGAAAAGCACTTTTGTCAATATTATAACAGTAATTTGTGATTGATTGACTTAGGTTTGAAAGTGCTGCTGGGAAAAACTATCTTTTAGCTTTTGAAAAACAACTTTTGCTATTATGCAAAACACTTATCTTTTTATTTTGAAAGCCTGGCCAAACACCTCAACAGTTTAGAAAGATATGCTTCAATCAGTATTAAAAGCACAAGCAATACAAGTTGGGTATTATTCAATTGCTTGAGACTAAGTCAAGCAATACTAGTTGGGTATAAGTTGTTTAAAAAGATATGTTTCAACCAGTGTTAAAAGCACAAGCTCAATGCCAAACTGACAATAATGCTCTCTATGTGCCAAGAGATTGAATCTGAGTCAGCAAAGGATCAAAGAGCATTGAGCTCTTTTTGGACGTACATTAAAGAACACATGCACAAATGAAGAAAAAAATGGACCAATAGAAATGCCCTCTTCTCGGCAGAGCCAACTGGTGATGAGATGCATTCTTTAATGCTTTGGCACCTGAATGCATTGCCTAAGCGAGGAAAGCACTTGGTCTGGTTGAAGCTTCTGTTCTTGAGGCAGATAACAGGATCTCCACTCTTTTGAGCTTTGCTCTTGTAACTCTTTATGTTACAGGTAGTCTAAAGCAAATTCAATGAAAGCTAAAGTTAATATAAATTCTCTGGAAGTATGAGCAAGTCAAAGAGTGACACTTGAGCCTTATTTATTCTATGTTTATTTTTTGCCAATTTATTTTTTGTGCTCTTTCTGCACCGCATTGTGTTTCTTTGAATTATTCAAGAATGTAGAGAAAAGAGGAAATTGTAAGCTTGTGCTGCAAGATTCAGCTAGTTAAAATTTAGACTGCACTAAGCTTTATTAAGCCAAGATTCCTGTTTGTAAAAAGTAGTCTATCACTTTAAGATCAGTATCATGAGGTTGCTTTCAAGCAAGATCATTTGTTTTCTGATCTTTGTATATGAGATTCCAGGAATTCTACATTGGCTCTTGTTTGATGGGTCAGAAAAGTATCATGCAGGAGTATTGTTAGTTAATAATTAAGAAGAGATGAGCAATTGGGAAGGTAAAGGGCCTCTGTGGTTATGCTATGTACTTATTGGAATCATGGAACTTATTTGTTTAAACGTTAAGAGAACCACTATGTTTTAACTCTGAGCATACAATACCTGAATGTCTGGTTTCCTTGTCTACATTTGTCTTCTCCTTGATTGCAGGATGTACCGAAAGAAATAATTAATAAGAAAGAAAAAATCTTAGAAAAAAAAATTCATCATAAACCAAATAAATGGATATGAAATCTTTCCATTTATTGGCAGCGCTCTAGTCTAATTGCTTCTGTGAGTTAAAACACAGTCAAGATTCCTAGCAACAGTTTGCAGAAACCTTTCTTGAAGGTAACAAAAAGATGGGAGGTAGGAGGACCATTTCTGGTTGCTGCTTGGGGCTTTATAAATTATGAGAGAAATTCTTAAGAGTGGAGGTAATTTACTCGTGCTCTCATGCAGCTGAAGTAGCAGGTAAAAAGTGAGGGAGAGAAGCAGAAAGAGATATCAGTTAGAACGAAATGGCCTTTAGAGATTGTTACCTTCCTATAACTCCTTCATTGAGAATATATCCGAGGCAAAGCATTTGACCTTCCTTTGTCAGGGTGGATGAAAGTGAATCACTTAATTTGACATTCTTTTAGCGGATTGCTGAGACTCTTCATGTACTTTAGTTGTCTGTTTTGAATTAATGTGCTTTATGCAGTTTGGTATTTCTTTGGCTCGTATGTAAGAGGTTGTCATTATAAATGGAATTTATATGAATGTGGACATGGTCCATTATGCGTCAATTTCTAGCAAGTTAACAGGCCTACTTCTTGTGACATGGAACCTGTTTCCATGTTGCTCGGACTCTCCAAACATGTTGCCGCAGCCATCAACGTTTTTGAATAGTCCGAGCAACATAGTGGTCCTATTTTGTATCTGAAAGAACTAACAGGCAGGTTAGGTTTAGTGCGCCCCACCCCCCCCCCCCCCCCCCCTCTCTCCCTCTCTCTCTCTCTCTCTCTCTCTCTCAAAAGGTTTAGCCCCTGTACATGACCTTTTGCATCTGAAAGAATTGAAAAACAGATGCAATGGACGTCTGGACTTGTTTCTAGGAGCCTGGCCTTTTGCATGATCTAGTGAAAGAATCAAGATTAACCTCCCTGGTTACAATATGCTGCTTTCCTACTTTTTCTTTCTGTTCTATTCTTTTCTTTTTGCAGCACAAATGATGTTATCCTTGTGGAGGCAAACAGAGAACAAATATTACCAAACACAGTTTTGGATATTTTCATTAGTTTTCTTTGTTCGCCATCCTTTTGAAAAGGGAAAGTTTTACTTGTTTTGTCACAGAATACAGGCAGAATGTATGTGTTAATTATTTCATCCTTGTGAACACACGAATCGTCTTTGATGGATTAAAATGTAAAGGATTCAAGTAATTTGCATGGCTATGATGATTTTTGTCTTTGTCTTTCGTTTCTTAGTTCTGGGTATGCAATCCCCTTTTTGCACATTTACGATTAGAATATGTACCTAGAATGCTGTAACGTTAGGACCTCAGAACCTCTTCCATTTTGAAGTTGTCATATTTGTGTGTGATTCATGTTTGTTGATATTGTGCAAAGTAGAAGACCTTTAGGTTTATCTCATCAGTCAGAAGTGAGATATAAGAGGTGTTTGATTGCCCATCTATATGTTTATTTTCACAACCAAGGTCGCACTACCAAGGCTTAAAGTCTAGTGGTACCGGTGGTGTTAGTCTCTGGTATGCATGTTTGCTTGAGTATATATTTGCTCATAAGTCAGTAGCATCTGAAGTTAACTGCATGCAGTTCTACTGAAGGTTGTATGACTTCTCAAGCAACTATTGGAGTTGGGGACCTCGTGTAAAGGTACTTATTTCATGCTTTGTTTAAAGAAGCTCCAAGCGTTTTGAAGCTTGTCTGTCTTTCTCGTGTCCTTCCATCTGCTAATATCTACCAACTTTTGCACGGTGGCCATCTTTACTAATGATATGCTGATTTTGTTCAAATAACATGATATGGTACCGGAAGAATGGTTTTCTTCCAGCTCTATGTTGCATTTCCATTAGGAAACAGCCTCTCTACTTCTCTGAAGTAGCGGTAAGGTCTGCATACAATCTCCCCTCCCTAGACCCCACCTGTGGGATATTACTGGGTATGTTGTTGTTGTTGTTGTCTATGTTGCATTTCCACACTTACAGAAAAAATACATGTTCAATACTAGTTGTATGACAATTTAGATGGGTGTACTCGGTGTTATTAAATGCTCAAATTCTTGAAGCCTAGGTGTTTTGTTTTGTCCTCGCTTAATTGATGCTTTATACAAGTGCAAAGATGCCAAGTCATACCCCTGTTCCTTGCGAGCTCGGCCTTTAAGATCACAACAATAGACCTATATATCCTTGCAAAGTCATGCATCAATTTGAGAAAAGTTACTTTGTCATTTCCTTTTCTGAAATACTTTTGTAGCCTTATAATTTCTTGGAAAGTGATAATTGTTTTGTGTTTGACAAAGAAAGTTCAAAAAACAACTTGGATACTTGGTTGATGTATCAATTTCTAGCAAGTTAATAGGCTTAAATTCAGAGAGACATGGGACCTATTTCCATCTTGCTCGGACTCTCAAAACATGTCGCCGCACCATGTTGGATCCTCCAAAGATATACTACTTCTCAAGGATCCAACATTCACATTTTTAATGAGGACCTGTTATGTATCCAAAAGAACTAACAGGCAGGTTAGGTTTAATGCTCTCTCTTTTTACATTAAGAGTTATATGTAACAAGACTTCATACCGATTGTTAGAGTATACGATTCATATACACAACGGTTATATATTAACATGATAATGTAAATCAATAATGAAAATCAAAAGGCACTAGTCTGTTGAAGATTCCAGAAAACTCGTTTAGGCTTAATGAGTCCAGAACTTCATATCTTCTACTACTTCCAAAGTAATTTTTGTAATTAGAACTTATGCGGGCTAAACTTTTCATAAAAAGGATGATCTCCATTTTGCCCTAACCAGATCTTTCATCCCCACTCTTCTACTAGAGAGGTCAAGGGACACTAAGCTATTGATGAAAATTTTCAAGAACTTTCATACGCCTTAGCAAATAGGTGCCATCAATAGGCCTAGCAAATTAAATAAGACATTTTTATTCTCTTCCATAAAGGTAATATTATTTCTTTTATGAGTTTGCCTCTCAAAATAATATTATTAATTACTTAAACCCAATAATCCATTCCTTGCAAAAGAGTAGTAAGGATTACTTCTTCCGAAATACTCCTTTCTTTTTCAAAATCAATTAATTAATCATACATAGTAGAGACCGTAGACTTCTTTAACAGACTTTCAATTACAATATTAATTCGTAAATAAATAAATTAATCATATTGTAATGAATAAAAAGTATCTCGCTAAAATTTTGTGATTGAACTACTCAATTTAATTTTGAAATCTATTATTATATCTTATTTAACTCCACACATAAGAATTATCGATACCAATTAAGTAAATTTTTTTAAAAAAATTTTGTTTTTTGACTAATTTAATTCTTGATTATTAGACTTAACTTATTTCAAATGACAAGCATAAAATTGGTTTCCAGAATTTTCATGTGAAAGCTTAGTAATCATAAAAGGGTGCTTTCTATCTCGAGTTTGCTATATGGTTCTATCAACTAATTATTATTTTAATAATGTGCTTTGTCATTATGTAACATATAGGAATATCTTGAAAGGATTTGTAGCTTAAAACCACTGAAATACACCGGTGAAGAAACAAGCTTCTCGTAGAAGCTAACATGCATCCCACTCACTGGACTAAAGCAAGTTGTATTAGTACCTGCGCTACAATCAAGGCACTAGAGTGAATGATGTGCGGTTGGTCAATCCTGGAAGCATTGAATGTTGCGTGGAAGTTGATGGGCCAAAAATGCAATTAGCCTTCCTTTGAATACATCCAAGGATCAAAATGAATATGTCTCATTTTTTGAGCTTTACCAATTGTAGAGAGAAGAGGGCTTCATATCCATATTGAACGACTATTAGCTTGTACCTTCAATTTTGTATTCTCCAAAGCTTGGATTCAGATTTTCTTTATGAATATTGTCTTTATTCCTTGTTTTATGAGCAGTTAGCTTGGGGTACGTGCGCTTGATGGGGGTGTAAAATCCCAAAAGAGCTTTTTGATTAATATTCTCTAAAATTGATTGTATGGCATGGATCTGTTATTCTCATGAAGTTGACGTTGAGGGTTTTGAGCAAATTCCTCATCAAGTTATAAATAAGATTCAAGAAGAAGGTGACTGAATGTTTAAATCCTAGATTCTCTAACCAAGTGCTACTTCAAAGTTTCTATTGCTCGTTAGATGAGGTCAATGAAGCGATTGTAATGAATCAAGAGATTTGAGAAATTATTGTTGGTTGCTATTCAAGATAGTCCAGCATGAAGAAAGTATTTCAACCATCAACTCCCCCTGACCCTTTTTCATTTGGATCAACCATTTTTTTTCACTTGTTTCTGTTGTACTCCATGTCAATTATGTTTCTTGAAATGTATGAAATATTTCATTAATTTCTGCTTCAACTACTTGCAAATCAATGTTGGTTAAACAATTTAGTCTATCAATTAGGACCATGGCTCTGAAGCAAACATACATTATGTTGAAACTTTCCTTATTTTAAGGAAAGCTTTTACATTCAATGTGGTATCTACTCTTCCATTTGACAATGGTAGTTTCTTCTTCCAACAACTATTGCTTCTATAAATAGTAACAGCACAAAAACAATCTTCTAAACAAGCCTTTCTGCATTCTTCTTCACCACAAGGATATATCCTCTCGAAATCTGATGACGGCCAATCAACATCCGTCACTACATCAAAATCATATAAATCTTCAGGATTTCCTTCTCCAAATTGATCACAACTTGGAAAAAATTTTGGTTTGCAGCTCCCATACTTATCGTTCGGATCGATCAATGAATACCCTTTTGGGCATTCACAATATGGTCTCTGATTTTCACCTAGATGACACACGTTGTTGAATCCACAAACTCCACTTCCAATTTCTTCAAGAATTGCTGTACATATGTTATCAGGCAGAGACCAAAGAGAAGTCCACTTTTCGTCCCCCGTCGAGGTACTCTTAGGATGATAATAATGAGTTAAAACACCATCAAAATCAAGACTTAGCCTGTGATAATTTTCTGAAATAGAAGGGACATTAGGAGGTGTCAACACAAGTCTTTGATTGTTCCTTTTTAGTATGTAAACTGAACCAAACTCATTGAAGATCAATCGAACACCAGAATTGGCTTCATCTCCGGAATCAGAAGTATGGCTGTTGTAATACTCAGAATCATAATTGAAATTTGTTGGCTTGGATTGAGTAACAAGAACCAAATTCCCATTACTCAACATCCTAAGATAAAATCTACCTGGAACAAAAAAAGACTCTGATTTTCGAGCAACCAGCTTGTTGTCAATCTCTAATATTTGACTAGGCATAAGGGTATCAGTTGGATATCGAAAACTTTCCCATAAAACTGAAGAGTCAACTCCAACAAGGATAAAGTTTCCTGTATCATTCATGACAGCATAAGCAACATCAGCTACAATTGGAGTAGTGCTCCAAATTATTTTCCCCTGAGGATCGCGGAGAGTTAGTCCATTTTGAGGATTTAATTCCGCCATTGAGCCTCCTGGCACTGGATGACCATCATTTGCATACCAAACTATGGTGGTATCTTTTATCTTGGCATAGTATATGCAAAGCAAGAACTGGTTTTGTCCTTGAATTTTGTTGAATCCAAACGCAAAATCTCCGAATTGAGAAAGCCATGGGGTGGTTTCATCATTTGCTCTGAGAGAACTGCCTAATGGTATGGTAAACTTAGTTTCTGCTAAAATATGCAGGGGAAGGATCAGAAGAATAAGCACCACAGGACAACTTGTGGAGTATGACATTTGGGCCATTTCACATATCAAGACTATGGTGTATAGGTATGAGTTTATCTTTTATACATCACTACCAAACAAACCATTATGTTGAACGGCTATTTCTACAAGTAGGTTGAGTGAATTGAGAAAGGAAAAGTAGTACTCCCTCCGTCCCATTTTACGTCATATTTTTTTCTTCTTTTGTCTGTTCCAAAAAGAATGTTACCTTACTCAAATTAGAAATAATTTGCCTTTTAAATTTTTTTTTACTGCTAATGAAATGATTCTCAACTACAGAACTATCTAGGAATAATTTAGACTACAAGTTTTAAAAGTCTTCAATTTTCTCTTAAATAACATGCAAAATCAAAGACTACCACATAAAATAAGACGGAGAAAGTAATGTTTTCATGCGAAAAGATTAGGAAGTTTCTCATTGTTTCCGTGAAATTTTATTTTTTGCAGTACATTTTTCCAAGTAAATTGATTTGATGGAAAATGATTGGGAAACTCATGTTATATGGCATTTATTTTTCACAATTTTGCGACATGAAAAATCTTTATTTCTAATAATAATAAGATACATAATCCGACACATCAATGGCAGTAAAAATAATCTTTAGAATATACAAGGTAAACTCAAAAAAAAACTACATAAGAAAGAATTCAGTCAACTTCACCAATTATTGGTGCAACATGAGTGTTTTGTACTTTTTTGACTTATAAGCTTTTGATATTATTAAAAAAAAATATTTAAAGATAAAATTTTAATCATATTTTTCATTAATATTTTTATGAAATCATAAATATATAATGTAATTTATTTCTTAGAAAATATAAAATTTTAATAAATAAAAAGATAAGTATAAACAAAGTTTCAAATATTTATCTTGAATTTTAAATAATTCAATTATTTTAAACCTTAAAAAAAATCTAAAAAAGTTAATTTAAAACAGAGGAGTAATATAAATGAATGCAGAGGTCCATATGTAGGAGATTTGAACATTAAAGAAACACACAGAGAGAGAGACAATACCTGAAGATGAAATCCATAGATTATAATTTTCCATAGTTATAAATTTGTGCATGTAATTCAAATCTTGACCATATAAGAACCATAATAATATGAATAATCTAATGTGTATAAAAAAGAATATTATACACGTATATCTAAAAGTATGACCTAGCAATTTTGATCCTTTTTTTTTTTGCTTGTCCGGTTATTAAATATAAGTGACCTAAATATTTATTAACATTATTCTTTTTTTAATAATTACTCTACTTATTCACTTTTTATCAAATTTTAACTTGATATACTTATTAAAAAAATAATTATCGATATATTAAATTATCATTTTATTTCTATCAATTGATAGGATTTCAAATAAAATTTACTTATATTTTTTAAAGAAATCAACTCAATAATAATAATTTAAGAATATAATAAAAAACAAATTTATTATATTTTTAATTTATTAAAACTAATAAATAAAAATAAAAATAAAAATTAAAATTAAAATTAAATTAAAAATTTTTTGACAATTACAAAATTAATGCAGACAATATTAAAGAGCTTAAGGACCATACCTTACATACAATTAAATTAAGTTGGAAATTCTCACAACTTCTGGCCGATATTATTGACTTAGTTGACTTACCACTCTGCGTTGGAATGACGCAAGGCATTTTCAAATATGTTTCTGGAAAAGTAAGAAAATAGTATTACTTTTTGATAATAATTCAGCAATTAAGATTTAAGTTAGTCTTTAATGAAATTTTTGAACATTAGAAATTCACTATAATGTCTAAGAATTGATTAGAGCAGTGATATGAAGTTAGACATTTAAAATCTTAAGCGCAGGAAAATAAGTTTTGGTAACAGACTGTAAATATATTATCTTTAACTGTTTAAATAACAAACTAAAGAGCACACTGCATCCAACCCCCACCAGGTTATTGGATTGCTAGTGCCTCAATACCAGTTATACAATTTCCTATTCCACTATCCTCCTAATTGTTGGAGTTATAACTTCCTGCAACTATCTGCTCGTTTTGTATTTTCTTGGCTTCCAATTCGTTCCGTCACCTCCTTTTGTATTTGTTTAACCACCTCTCTTGCTCGGATCAACTGATTCTTGAATTGTTTCCAATTTCTAGCTCTTCATGTATGGTATATCAATGCCCAAAAGATTAAAGTTTCTACCTCTTTGTGAGATCTTTTCTATTTCCTTCTTTTAAGTCATCTGAGAGTATTTTGGACTATTTGATGATTGAATGTAGTTTTTCAGCACCTACATAAAGCTTGTTTTAGTTCTCTAGTCCAAGCACAATCAACAAAAGAGTGTTGTTGCGTCTCTATTTGGTCATCCTTGCATAGATTACACTTCACATTTCCTTTTAGCATGTTCAGCTTTTGAAGCCTTTCTTTGGTGAGACGTCTCTCTCTAATATGCCAGCCATATTATGAATCTGTGTCTAGGTATCATTAGAGAATTCCAAACTAGATTCACCTCTTGCAACTTTCTCTGTCTTTCTATCAGTGCATTATAACTATTTGTAATTGAATACTCACCATTAGAAGTCAAGGAGCATACTCCATTAGAGGACCTGTAGTGAAAAATAATTTTTGTTAATTTTACTATTTTCAATGGCGCCACTGTGTATTTTGAACTCTGCGTCTGGTCCGTGGACCAGTGTAATATTTTGCTTGGTTTTCTTATTTTACCCAAGGGCATTGGGGTCATAGCCCTATGCCCACTTAAACGTGAAATCTCCCATACTTAGCCGATTTTCAACTCTATAGCTCACAAAACTCTCTCTAAAACCTCTCTAATTAAGATTCTATCAATTCTCTCATTCAAATCTAAGGATTTGAAGCCCAATTTTGGAGCTCAAGGACTCATTTCAAGCTCTACGTCTACTTCAAGTTCATTTCAAGGAATTCAAGGTTTAAGGTGTGTGGGTCTTCATCGATGGGTCCTTTCAGCCATGGAGCCCAACCTTCTCTTTTTATGAAAATTGAATGGTTTCAACTTGTATTACTTATGAGTATCTTTTATTATGAAATATAAACATAAATCATGTTGGGGTTTTATCAAGTATTGATTGATTATGCATGAATGTCTATTTCAAGCTTATTCCATGAATTGATTGTGTCTATTGAGACAATGCATGTCTTGAGTTATGAAACTATGAACTATTATGAGCTTTTGTGATGGATTTTAAGGTATCCTACATGAGGGTTTTACTACTATATTAGTGGGTTGATTTGCACTGAGTTTACTCATCTTATATCACTCTTGAATTGCATGATTTTGAGTAAGTATCATGAACCCATCATGTGTTTGATAAAATGACATAACAAGAATTCTTAAGTTATTGATGATCTATTACATGATTTACAAGTCAAGTGACTTCATGATGATTAAGGGCTTTCAAGTATGTATTGAATTCATGAAAAGTATCTATGATTTTACAAGTATCAAGTTTAGCCCTATTTCAAGATTTTACCTCTTGTGAGCCATTCTCGTTAAAGCAAGGGTTCATGTATGATTATGATCTACTCTGATGTTCAAGTTAGGCTCAGTAGTAGAGGTCAAGAATGTTTATGAGCTACTCAAGTCATGTTCTTACAAGCTATTCATGTTATGCTTAAAGCATGATTATTTCAAGTATTCCGTGGGATTTGTTTTAGCACCAATTGAGGCTTAAGATGGGGGCTCAACTCATGGGGTCCTTATATAAAGTGTTTAGTCTCTAAATTATGTACCACCATAGGATTATGATTATTACCCTTGTATACTAGTGTATCCATCTAGTTCATGTTATCGTGTTTGGTTTGCCTTCGCAAGTAAACCACACTTCGCTAGGGGGTGTCATGCCAGGTCACCTGAACCGAGGGGATGTCAGGCCTCGGAGTCCAAGTTGTAGCTGCTTGGTCTATGTCAGTTGAAGTCTCTTCCCATATATATATATATGATATATTATGCAAGTTGAATGATTGACAAACATGTTTTATTACAAGCATTGATCATGCATACCATATTGAAATTATATATCCATTGCTTATGAATATGCATTTTGAATATAGTGTCTTATATTTTTGTTGCATTGCACTCTGCATACTTAGTACATTTAAACGTACTAATGCATACTCTATGCGTACATGATATTAGCATGTAGGGACCGGAGTTCATTTTGATCATCCTCCACGTGGCTAGTTCAGTACTTCAGAGAAAAGTATTAGTGAGTCCTCAAGTCCGAGGACAATATCTAAGTTACTCTTGCTATGTTGAGACTTCTTTATGTTGAACACTTGTTATCATGAGGGTGAGCCCAAAAAGTGACTTGACCCTTACTCCATTCTAAGTTAGAGGTGTTGTTGGATACCATATTATGTTTATGTTATAAGCTTAACTCTTTTATGCTCTTTTTTTTTATGAATATCAAAGATTTCTCTTAGTCCCACTTCCCTTTCTAATTATATCTTGTTGATGTTTATTTTGCTTTCGCTACTGAGGATGTGTGAATGATGTGCTAAGAGGCTTATTTGGGGTCCCATCAGATTCCCCATTTACTGTGTCACGTCTAGGCCCTAAGCTTGGGCCATGACATCTACAAATGCTGCTTGATTTTCTGCTACAATATATGCTACAACCCTTCTCAATCTTAAGCAAATCATCTTTGAAATGCATTTATAAAGCATATTACAGCATGAAATAGGCCTAAATTGCCCTGCATTCTGAGGTACAATTACCTTCGGAATTAATGAGATCATTGTGGCATTGAGCTGCTTAAGTAACTTGCCAGTTTGGAAAACTCCAATATTGCCTTTGTTATATCCTTCCTAATGATTTTCCATGTAGCTTGATAAAAATCACTTTCATAGCCGTCTGGTCCCGAACTCTTGTTCTTGTCTATGCTAAACATAACTTGTTTCACCTCCTTTTCATTGTAAGATCTGATTAACTCTATTTGCTCTGTGATTGCCAGGGTTCTCTCTGTCTTGAGAATACTGTTGTAACCCTTGATTCTCCAGTTTTGTTTCTTTCCCACAGTTCTGTATAATACTCAACCATAACAGCAACAATATGTTCCTGCTCATGTTGGATCACTCCATGCTTATCTTCTAGCTGAGTTATTGAATGTTGTAGCCTTCTATGCTAAATAACTGAAAAGAAGTACTTTGCGTTGTCATCCCCAATTTGATCCAGGTAGCTTTACTTTTTTGTTGCAAAAATATTTCTGCCAAGTAAGATGACTGTCTGAATTTTGCAAATTTAGCATTTTTCTCCTGCTGTAGATCATTATCAATTGGTCAGTTTTGGAGGGCTTGTTGGACTTTTTGTAGGGCCTGTCTATCCATTTTTGCTTCCTCAACTATGTTTTTGGCATGTTGATTATTCAGTCCTATCAATATTCTTTTAAGCTCTTTTAGTTTCCTGGTAATTTGAAACATGGTGCATCCTACACTGCCTTAGTTTCAAACATCCTCTACGATTGTTTGAAAGTCAGGAAGTTTTGACCATGTATTACAATATTTGAAGGCTTTCCTCTTTTCGTTCACCATTGATTTTAAAGCAATATGGATAGGACTATGATCACTCCTTCTGGTAAGAAATTTACAGAGTACTCAGGCATGATGTCTAACCATTCACTGTTGACTAATGCCCAATCTATCTTGGACAAAATTCTATTTTCCCTTGCTTGTCATTTCATATGTACTTGCTACCACAATATGGAAGTTCAATCAGCCCACACTTCACCACACATTCATTGAAGTCCTTTATTTTGTCACACCCCACCCCGGGGGTCGTGACCAGTGCCCGATAGGGGCACGCAAACACTTACCAAGCCAAATTCCTT
>JAOTQJ010000001.1:6247847-6261087 GCA_025642045.1 Solanum sejunctum | reverse complement strand
GGGTTAAGGAAGAACCTAGCGAGGGACGAACCCGATACAGTTCACCACTGATCAGTTGGTCATTTACAGTACATGATGTGCACAAATGATACAATAAAAGTAAAGTAATATAAAGAACATAAAGTACTCGATCCTAAAGTATAATTAAAGTTGGTCTCTTATCTGCAATCAGTGCACAATTTTATTTGAGTTATATTTCATGTATAGTATTTGTTTCCTTATATATTCAGTACATTATCTCATACTGAGTCCCTTCTGGGGGTCCTGCATTTCATGCTGCAGGTGCTGGTGCTAGTAGATCACCCTAGTAAAGTATAGGACATTCAGCTGCTGCTATCAAGCTCTAGGTTGCTTCAGAGCTTTGTGTGTGTTTAGATATTATATGTTCATATTATAATTTAGACGGGGCCTATCCTGAATATTTGTAGATACTTTTTCTTGCTAGAGACTTTGTAGACTATGTAAACTAAAGTGTGGTCATGTCACTTACTTAGACACTGTGGCCTCAATGTCCTAGCTATACGCAACTCCTTTTAGATTATTACCGTTTATGTTCTTAGAAGCATGCCAAAATATATAAATTCCTTATAACATGTCTACAAAGCACATAGATAATGGTTGGTTCTTCCGAGCCTTATAGCAACGGGTGCCAGTCCGCACTAACACGATTGTGGGGTGTGACATAATCCTTCTCATTTTATTCACCCTCTTTCAACCAAAATGTATAGAAATTTGAGGAATATCTTTTTGTGGGGAGGTATGAAGAGGTTCATTGCCAAATTTGTATCCGATTATCATAGATGACAACAAATCAAAGTCGAGCACCAAAGGTCGGGTGGCCTAGTACAAGACATAGAGATTCCTACTTGGAAGTGGGAAGATATTAATATGGATTTTTTGGTTTGGCTACCCAAGACTAGAAAGGGTATTGATTACATTTGGGTTGTTGTTGATAGGATGACAAAATCCTCTGCTTTTCTACCAGTTAAGATGACATATGGGGCTGAACATTATGCTAGTTGTACATTCATGACTTGGTGAGGTTGCATGAGGTTCCTTTATCTATTATATTGGATTGTGGTGGTCAATTTACTTCACATTTTTGGAGGTCTTTTCAAAGGGGTCCTAGTATAAATGTTAAACTTAGTATATCCT
Organism: Solanum sejunctum; assembly: GCA_025642045.1. NCBI lineage: Eukaryota > Viridiplantae > Streptophyta > Magnoliopsida > Solanales > Solanaceae > Solanum > Solanum sejunctum. The sequence goes on along the minus strand of JAOTQJ010000001.1, from coordinate 6,259,932 downwards.
TCCACCATCAAACGGATGGCCAAGCTGAAAGGATATCCAAACACTTAAGGATATGCTTAGGACATGTATGTTGGAGTTGAGGGGTAGTTGGGATGATCATCTTACATTGATTGAGTTTGCCTATAGTAATAGCTATCATTCTCGTACCGATATGACCCCTTTCAAGTCCCTCTATGGTAGGCATTGTAGATCACTAGTTGGATGGTTTGAGGTTTTAGAGGTGGCTTTATTTTGAGAATATCTGGTTATGTAGGCTCTTGAGAAGGTTAGGATGATTAGAGTAAGGTTAAAGATGACCCAAAGTCACCAAAAGTCCAATGTCGATGAGAGGAGAAGAGATCTTGAATTCAAAGTTGGTAATTGGGTCTATTTGAAGGTGTCACACATCAAGGGCGTGGTTCATTTTTGTAAGAAGGGTAAGTTGAGTCCAAGATATGTGGGTCCTTATAGCGTAATGAGGAAGGATTTGCAAGGTAGCTTATAAGTTGGAATTTCCTAGTGAGATGGATTTAGTTCATCTGGTCTTTCATGTATCCATGTTGAGGAAATATGTGGGAGACACTAATGCTATTGTTCCTCTTGATGTTGTGGATGTTGTTGAAGATAAATTGACTTATGAAGAGATTCCGGTTCATATTTTGGATTGACAAGTGAGGAGGTTGAGGAACAAGGATGTGACTTCTATTAAGGTCCTCTGGAGGAATGAACAAGTTGAAAGTGCTACTTGGGAGGCCGAAGTAGACATACAAAAGTGATATCTTTGTATATTGTATTATACTCAAGCCTAACATACTAATTCTAAGTCCTCTATATGATCTCAAGTCTTAAGTTCAGCCCTCATCTCATTGCATACATTTATTTTTAAATTGACAAGTTCATGATGATTTTACACATATGTTGAGATTTTTGAAATAAAGTTTAAGTGCATTGTTGCATCCTTATGTAGGCTGAATTTGTCATATTTATGTCTCTCATATACCTTTCTTTTATATTTAGGGACAAATATTCCTAAAGGGGAGATATTGGAAAGACCCTAAAATGTGCCTCGAAAGTGCTTCGAATTGTAATTTCCATATATCTCAAATTCCATCTGTGATACCAAAAATCCAAATTCATACTCTTTTTTAGGGGGTAAAATTGTGTGGTGAATGGGTCTAACTCTGATTTTTAGCAACCATAGCAAAATGTAATTTCCAGTAAGCTAGCGCGCCTTAGGCGCGACACGCCAAGGGCGTGCCAGTGTGTTAATTTTGTCCAATTCTTGTGTTCCAGTTTAAGGCTTTTGGGTATTGGGCCTAAACCTTACCATATGTGGAAATACTTGTACTTAGCCATATTTCAGCTTCACATCATCCAAGACATTCCCCAATAATCTATCAAATACTTAAATAAATATTTTACTCAAGATTCAAGTGTCCAATCTCTTCCGGAACTTAAGGAATTCGTCCAAGCTTCAAGTCTTTATTCAAATCATCTTCAAGAAATTCTCCAAAGCTAAGGTATGTGGGTTTCATTAATGGGTTCCTTTCACCCATAAAGACCAAGGTTCCTTTTTACCCAAATTGCTTGATTTCAAGTCAATTTACTTATTGGTTGTATTTATTATGAATTAAAGTATGAAGTATGTTAGGGTGTCATGAAAGTGTGACTATTTGAGCTTGTTTTGAGCTACAAATCTAAGATCTATTATAGGATTTAATTAAGGGTTTCAATGTATATTGCCTTAAGGTTTTACCAAGTATTGATGGTTGGTTTTACATTGAATTTTCTTGACTGATTTCATCCTAAATTGCATGGTTTTACACTAGCAGTACACACCCGCTAAGTGTTTGATAAAATGTTGGTTATGATTTCTCAAGGAATTGAAGGTCCAATGCATGTCTTATTAGTTGATTTCTTTATGATAATGAAAGGAACGTATGTATACGATATTCTCTTATATCATGGTTGGAATTGACCATGCCCCACTCGAGGACTTATGAGCTCGGCTAACCATGTCAATGGGTTTATTCCTTGATAACCATGACAAGGGTTTTGTACCCTTATAACTGGGTTGACGGGTTGGTACCTCAATCACCACGATGATAGGGTGAGACGCTCTACCATCCAATTGATGGGTTAGTACGTCAATCACAATAGGTGGTAGGGTAAGACGAAATACCAACCAATTAAGGGGATGATACCTCAATAGGCTATGAATTCTATAATGATGGTCTCTTCTTGCACATGTATTATGTTCTATGTAAGCATCATTTACTTCAAATATCTTCCATGCATGCTATATTATATATGCTATCTATTGCTTATCATTATGCATTTTGACCATGTTGTCTACCTCTTGTTGCATTGCATTCTACATACTTAGTACATTCAACTGTACTAACACATACTCTATACATATATGATGTCACTATTTAGGAACCGAAGCCCCATTTAAGCATCTTCCTCCACGTGCCTAGTACAATTTCTCTCAAGCTAGTTGGTGAGTCCTCTATTCCTGGGACAATATTTGTGATATCATGCTGTCTACTAAGACTATCTATCTTTTATGTATATATTAACTATGAGGGTGAGTTTTGGTTACTTCTCATTGCCACCGCTCTTATCTATGTTTTAATAGTGTTGTTGGACACGTTATGTATTGAGCCTTGACTCTCTTGTTTTGATGTTTGTGTTATGAAAGTTTTGCTTTAGCCCCTTTGCCCTTATATCTAATCTAATTATGTTGTTTAATTGCCTCCATGACTAAGGATGAGTAATGATATGTTAAGAGGCTTGTTTGGGGTCCCTTCAGGTTCCCTATTTGCAGTGTCATGTATAGGTCCTAGGCTTGGGTCGTGACAAACCTCTTGTACCAAAACTCACACTTCTCATACTTAGTATACAACTTCTCTTCCCTTAATTTTTGTATCACCACCCTCAAAAAACCTGCATGATTCTCCTCACTATGGGAATAAATCAAAATATCATCAATAAATACTACTACAAACAAATCAAGGTACGGTTTAAAGACCCTATTCATAAGATCCATGAAGATAGCCGGTGTATTGGTTAATTCAAAAGACATAACCATAAACTCATAGTGCCTATACCTAGTTTGGAAGGCCGTCTTGGGAATGTCACACTCCCCCACTTTCACTTGATGATACCTAGGCTGAAGGTCAATCTTAAAGAAGTGATTGGCCACTTGAATTGGTCAAATAGATCATCAATGCACATTAAGTTGTCAGTAATCAATGCATGTTCTAAGGGACCTATCTTTGTTCTTCATAAATAAAACTGGTGCAGCCCAAGTTGATTGTCTAGCATAATAAAACCCTTCTCCAACAAATCCCTCAGTGGCTCCTTCAACTTCTTTAACTCTGCCGAGGCTATACGGTAAGGGTAAATAGAAATGGGGTGAATATCGGGAAGGAGGTCTATACCAAAGCCTATTTCCCTTTTTGGAGGAACACCGGGAAGATCATTAGGAAAACATCAAGAAACTAATTAATCACCGGAACTGACTCTATAGGATGGACCTTGGACTCAACATCCCTAACCCTCACAAGATGACAGAGGAACCCCTTAGAAATAAACTTCTAGACTTTAGTGCAAGAAATGAATCTACCCTTGACCACCACATCATGACTCTCTCACTCAAGAAGGGTTCATTTGGGAATTGGAATTTGACCCTATGGGTTCTACAATCAATAGAAGTATAGTATGCATGCAACCAATCCATCCCATGAATGATATCAAAATCCACCATATCAAACTCGACAATATCACAAGACAATATTTTATGCAAAATGCAATTGGGACAATTTTTATAGACTCTTCTAACAACAATAGATGCACTAGCGAGAGTAGACGCTTCGTATGCCTCACATAACAATTAGGATTCAACATGAAACATTTTGCCAACCGAAGGAGTAACAAAAGAAATATTTGCACCCAGTTCCTTCAATGCATACACATCAAAATCAAAGACTTTTAACATATCGGTGATGACATCGGGCACCTCATCTACTCTTTTTCTTCTTTGGAGCATAGAACCGATTGTACTTTCGGTCATGACCTTGTTGACTACCTCTCTCCCTAGGAACCACATTAGCACCTTGTGGATGAACATCCTTATGCTGTTTCCAGTTAAGAGAGTAATCCATCACCTTATGCCTACTTCACCCAACTATAACAAGCATTAGTATCTCTCAAGCATGAGCCACTATGACCCTTACCACATTTTGAAAACATAGCATTAGGTACCACCCCACTATCACCTTGGAACCTTGGGTTGTCATTGGAAAACCTTCTATTAGGAGCATAAGAAGACCCTTGGCCTTGATGAAACAACCACCTTTGAAACTTTGGAATTTACCATCAAAATGGGCCCTTTTGGCCTCACCACACCTCCTTTTCTAACTTCTCCCCTTGAAATTGTTTGGCATATGTCATGAAGTGAAACAAATCCATGTCACTTATTAATATATGGGCACAACAATCCTCATTAACTAAATTGGATACACCCATCATAAAATTATTCATTCTAGACATTGGCTCGACCACCATTTGTGGAACATATTTAGAGAGTTGGTTGAACTTGTGTGCATACTACCTCACACTCATAGACCCTTGCTTTAAATTTATGAACTCCATCATTTTGCCCTCCCTAATCTAAAGACAGAAAAACTGGTTAAGGAAAGCCTCCTTAAAATCCTCCCAAAGAATCTCATTGTTGTTCCCCTTTTCCTCTTTCAATTGGGTTAACCAAATTTTGGCCACCCCCTTGAGTTGGTAAGCCGTCAACTTTGCCTTTTCCTCCAATATCACACCTATAATAAACAATACTTTGTACACCTCATCAATAAATTCTTGAGGGTCCTCATCAACTTTAGACCTATTGAACTCCAGTGGGTTCATCCTCTTGAAATCCCTTACCCTAGATGTCGATGTAGGAGCATGAGGGGTTTGGGTCCCTTGGTTGATTTGATTGGTCATGCCTTGAACTAGCATGCAATAGTATCCTGGAATTCTTCACGAACTATTTTTCTTCGGGAGTGCGGGGTCTTCTTCCCTTTGGGTTAGGGATGATCTAGCATAGTAAATAATATTCATTAGGGGTAAACCTTACCTTAACTTCTATAGCACAACATAAAGTAAGAAGAAAGGAAACATTTCATAAATCGCCTCATAGCCTCTTACTCATAGTTGTGGTGTATATCACAACCATAAATAAAACTCTAACGATGCAGTGTGTTGGATTCCGAGGACCATTAACAATCTAGTTCTCTGATATCATCTTTTTCACGACCCACCTAGAGCCTAGATATGACAAGGCGAATATTGAACCCGAACGGACCCCAAACAAGCCTCTTAGCATATCATTACACATTCTTCATCGCAAAACCAAAGTAAATAACATCAAGAAAGTAATAAACAATAATTAAAGGACTAAGGAAACTCTTTAATAGCATAAATAATAAGAGTCAAAGCTCAAGCACCATTACATAATTAGTTTCGAAAACACATCTAAACATAGACTTAAGTGGGGGCCAAGACACTCTCTGGGCTCACCTTCACAGTATAAAGAGTTCAACATTAAGAAATGATAAAAGCAAAAGTAGCATAGGTAATGTCCCCAAACTTTGAGTACTCAATAATAGCTTTGTCACAACACAATCCAATGGCCTAGACGTGACACGGTGAATCAAGAACCCGAAGGGACCCCAAACAAGCCTTATAACATATCATTTCACATCCTTAGTCCCAGAAGAAATTAAACAACCATAAGAGAAAAGATATAAGGATAAGGGGCTAAGGGAAGTCTTTCATATCATAAAACATTAAAAGATTCAAGCTCAAGCATAACTACATAACTTGTCCAACAACACTTCTGAACTTAGAATTGAGCAGGGGACAAAACAACTTTCTGGGCTCACCCTGATAGTCAAAAGCATAAAATTAGATAATGAGAGTCTTCACATAGCATAAGAACAAGAAATATCATCCCTGGAGTTGAGGACACACCAAATTTGTTTTGAAAAAGATACTACTAGACACAAGGAGGATGAGGATGATCATGAGAAGCTCTGGTTCCTACATGGTAACATCATGTAGGCATAGAGTATATGTTAGTACGCTGGAATATACAAAGTTTGTAGGATGAAATGCAAAAATACATAGGCAACATAATAAAAAAGCATAATAGTAAGTAAAAGATAGTATATTTGCAACATGGCATGCATGATCAATGGTTAAAGTAAAACATGCTTATGAAGAACATAGTACATGTGTATGAAGAGACCATCAACATAGACTAAGACACATAGTACTTAGAATCCAAGGTAAACCAGTACTTTGAGGTATTTGACTTATCAACCCCTCAACTTGGTTAATGGGTTTACCACCTCCCATTAAGGTGTTTGAGGTACCAACCCCTCAACTTTGTTTATGGGTTTACCACCTCTCATCAAGATGTTTGAGGTACCAACCCCTTAACTTGGTTAATGGGTTTACCACCTCCCATCAAGGTGTTTGAGGGACCAACCCCTCAACTTGGTTAACGGGTCTACCACCTCCAATCAAGGCATCTGAGGTACCAACCCCTCAACTTGGTCATGGTCAACTTGCAATACTAAGGATAATTTTCATGAACTAAACAGATATACCTTCCTTCATCATCATAAAGTCACATAACTCATATATCATGCATTAGGCCACCATCAACTCAAGAAAACCTAACCGAACATTTTATCAAACACTTGGTGAGTGTGTAATGCTTATATCAAACCATGCATTTCAAGTGTGAAATCATGCAAGAAAATTTGAAGTAAATCAACCCACAAAAACATGGTAATACTCTCATGCAATATACATCAAAAACCTTCATCAGATTTCAAGATAGAACATAGATTCATAGCTCAAAATATTCTTAATAGTCACACTTTTATGACACCTCAACTTAGTTCATAGTCAAATTCATAGTAAGTAAGACCCATAAGTAAATCAACTTAGAAACATGTAATTTATATAAAAAGGAAGGTTGGGCACCATGGGTGAAAGGACTTAATTGTTAAACCCATATACCTCTACTTTAGAGATTTTCTTGAAGAAGATTTCAATGAAGACTTGAATCTTGAATGAAATCCTTAGATCCGGAATGAGATTTGGCACTTGAATTTTGACTGAAATATTTGTCTAAGTTTTTAAGAACGATGGGGAATGTCTTGTATGATATTAAGATGAAAAATAGCTTAGTATATATCACGACCCAAGCCTACGGCCTAGACGTGACAAGGTGAATGGGGAACCTAAAGGAACCTCAAAAAAGCCTTTTAACTTGCCATTGCACATAATTGATAGCGCAAGTACATAAAGACATAAAGAGTAATAATAGGGCAATGGGACTAAGGGAACTCATATAAACATCATAAATAAGAGACAAAAGTCAAGCTCATCATAAGTACATAGTATGTCTAACAAACACCCTAATACATAGATAGAACGGGGCCAAGACAAGCTAATAGGCTCACCCTCAAGGTTAATATAGAGCATAAGAAAGATGCCTCATTATAAAGATAAGATCAATATAAACTAGTCCAAAGAATGGAGGACTCACCAATAATCTTGGAGTAGCACTGACCTAAACAAGATCCATAGTCAAAATGAGTACATTAGACAATAGGCATAGTATAGCAATATGGAATGTATGATCGATGCATAAGTAAAACATGCTCGAGTAAATCATGCTTATATAAGATGTCATATGTGTAGAAGAGACCAAGCTAGAATCCCAACTTTGGATGGGAGATGTCGTTCATACCCGGATACCCTGGTGGTAAGGTACTTAGCCCGTACATGGTAAATGCCTTTCATACCTGGACACCCTGATGGCAAGGTACTTACCCCTCACATAGTCATCCAGCCCGTATGCCCCCCCGGATCGGACATGGTCTAATACAATATATTATACAGAACATACATATATACATCATGTCCATAAGCTCTTTTCATCAATAAAACATCATACATTTTATATCTCATGCTTTGAACCTTCTATTACTCAAGAAACTATAACTAGGCATTTTATTAAACACTTGTCGAGTGTGTAATAGGGGTAAAAAAGCATTCAATTTAGAGATGAAATCATGTAGAAAAACAGTGGTAAAACCATTAATCAATACCTTGCAACACCCCCAAGACATTAATTCACATCAAAATCTCTCATCAAATCCAACATTAAATCCAAGATTTAGACCTCAAAACATGCTAAAACAACCGTGCATTAAATTTCTCAATATACAAGACCCACTTGTAAAATCTACTTTAAATCATGTAATATTAGTAAAAAGAGGGTTTAGGCACCATAGATGGAAGGACCCAATGGTTCAACACTGTATACCTTAGATTTTATGAAATTCTGGAAGAAGACTTTGATGGAGATTTGAAGCTTGGGTGAGATCCTTGAAGAAATCCTTGACATCGGCCTTGAGTTTGGGACTTGAATTTAGGGTTAGAAATGAGTCTAAGTATTTGGAGAAATATTGGCGGAATGTTTAGGGTGATATGAAGTTGAAAAAAGACTAAGTATGGGTGAAAATATGTTTGGGAAAACTTAGGTCCAATACTTACAAAAATCTAGGCGAACTAGGAAAAGATAGTGCAGAAATAACACCTCTCCACATCGCGGAGAGGTAGCGGATGCCTACTCGAATTTGCACCCAGTGCAAATTTCATTAATTGGTTCCTTTTCTTTAAAATTGAGGCTAGATCTTTGTCACCCTAATTTGGACCCCCTGAATAAGAATATGAAGTCAGATTTTTGACGTTCCTAATGGTTTTTTAGATAAATGGAAAAAAAGTTTTTGGTTACTTTTGAGGCATATTTTTTGGGCAATTTTTGGTGTTGTTTCAATATCTTCCCATTGGGAACATTCATCCCCGAATGTAGAAGAGATGTACAAGACAATAGTAATTGTGAATGAATCATCCCTAATATGAATGCAACATTACATTTAAAAAATCACTTTAAAAATCCCATTATAAGTGTGAAATCATCAAAATCTGCCAACTTAAACATGAATGCACATGAATGACATACGGGTTGAAATATAAGACTCGATAGCATATAGGGGACTTAGAATTAGTACCTTAGGATTGAGTGGTGTGGAAGAGATAAGGGTACCTCTTTTGCATGTCTGCTTCAGCCTCCTAAGTAGCACTTTCGACTTGTTGGTTCCTCCAAAGGACCTTAACGGATGCCAACTCTTTGTTTATCAACCTTTTTACTTGTCTATCTAAAATTTGAACCGGAACCTCCTTATAAGTCAAGTTATCCTCAACAATACCCAAAACATCAAGATATATAATAGCATTAGGAATACCAACACATTTTCTCAACATAGAGACATGAAACACCAGATGGACCAAATTCATCTCTCTAGGAACGTCAACTCATAAGCCACCTTGACAACTCTCTTTATCACCTCATAAGGACCAACATACCTTGGACTCAATTTCTCTTTCTTACCAAAATTAACCACACCTTTCATTGGAGAAACCTTCAAATAAACCCAATCACCCACTTAGAATTCTAGGTCTCTTCTTCTCACATCGGCATAGGATTTTTGATGATTTTGGGCTGTCCTCAACCATTTCCTAATCATCTTTACCTTCTCAAGAGTATCCATAACTAGATCCATCTCCAATAAAGCCACCTATACAACATAAAACTATCCCACTGGTGATCTATAACATCTCCTAACAAGAGCTTCAAATGGAGCCATACCAATGCTAGAGTGATAGATATTGTTATAGGCAAACTCGATCAATGGAAGATGGTCATCTCAACTACCTTTAAGCTCCAAGACATATTCCCTAAGCATATCCTTAAGTGTTTGAATTTTCCTTTCGGCTTGATCATCTATTAAGGGTGGAAAGCTATACTAAGATGAACTTTGGTACCAGGACCCTTTTGAAAAGACTTCCAAAAGTGTGAAGTGAATTGTTCACCCCAATCCGATATGATGGATAATGGAACCACATGTAACCTCACTAACTCATAGATGTACAACGTTGCATACTCTTCATCCCCATATGTAGTTTTGACTAGTAGAAAGTGAGCTGATTTTGTCACCGTATCTACTACCACCCATATTGAATAAAAACCTTTTCTAGTCTTGGGCAAACCAACTACAAAATCGATATTAACTACCTCCTACTTCCACGTAGGAATCTTTATGTATTGGGTTAGCCCACTCGGTCTTTGATGTTCAAATTTGACTTGTTGAGAACTATGACAACCAGAAACAAATATGGTAATGTCCCTCTTCATGCATCCCCACCAATACACATCCCTCAAGTCTCTATATATTTTGGTAGAACTGGGTGGATAGAGTAAGAGGAAATATGGGCTTCATCAAGAATTTTCTCCCTCAAACAATCAACACATGACACACATAACCTACCTTGGTATTTAAGGGCCGCATCTCTCCCTTATGAGAGAACCTTTATTTTGCCCTCTTTCACCAAGGCCTTCAATTCAAGCAAGGGGGAGTCTGGATTTTGTTTTGCTATCACGTCATCTACCAAAGAAGATTTACAACCATCAATCACAACAACTCCATTACCCACATCTTCCAGCCTCACCTCCAATCTAGCCAACCTATGCACCTCGCTAGCTATCTCCCTTTCACCACCATCCACATGAGCTAGGCTACCCATGGACAATCGATTTAAAGCCTCTGCCATAACATTTGCCTTACCTTGATGGTAATACATACTCATTTTACAGTCCTTAAGGAGTTCTAGCCACCTTCTTTGTCTTAGGTTAAGATCTTTTTATGTGAAGACATGTTGAAGGCTCTTATGATCGGTGAAGACATCAACATGCACCCCATAAAAATAATATTGCCAAATCATTAATGAGAACACCATGGTGTCTAATTCAAGATCATAGGTAGGGTAGTTCTTTTCATGCACCTTGAGTTGTCTAGAAGTATAGGCTATGACCTTACCATTTTGCATCAAAACACAATCCAAACCAACCCAGAAGCATCACAATACACCACAAAACTCTCTAGCCCATCCGAAAGGAATAATATAGAAGCAGACACAAGTCTATCTTTCAATGTTTGGAAGATTTTCTCATATTCATTGGTCCACACAAACTTAACCTTATTTTGAGTCAATTTTATCATAAGGGAATCAATGGAGGAGAACCCATTCACAAACCTTAAATAGTAACATGCAAGGCCCAAGAAACTCCTAATATCCGATGGAGTCAATGCTCTAGACCAATTCCTAATGACATTGATTTTCTTTGGATCCACTTTTATACCATTCCCCGACACTACACGACCCAAGAATGCAAACTCCTTTAAGCAAAATTCATCTTGTCATACTTAGCATACAATCTCTCCTTCCTCAATCTTTCCAACACAACCCTCAAATGATCCATATTCTCATCCTTACTATATGAATAGTTCAAAATATCAAATCAATGAAAACTATAACAAAGGAATCAAGGTAGGACTTGAAGACCCTATTCATTAGGTCCATGAAGATGGCCAGTGCATGAGTTAATCCAAAGGACATCACCACAAATTTATAACACCCATACCTAGTCTGGAAGGCCATCTTTAGAATATCACACTTTCTCACCCTTACTTGATGATACTCGGACTAAAGATCAATCTTAGAGAAAAAGCTAGCCCCTAGCAATTGGTCAAACAGGTCATCAATTCTTGGAGTAGGATATCTATTCTTTATAGTGATCTTATTGAGTTGCCGGTAGTCAATACACATTCTAAGTGACCCATCTTTCTTCTTTACAAACAAGACTGGTGCACCCTAAGGTGATTTGCTATGTCTAATAAACCCCGTTTCCAATAAATCCTTCAATTGCTCCTTTAACTCCTTCAACTTTCCCAAGGCCATATGATATGGGGGAATGGAGATAAGTTGATTGTCGAGAAGGAGATCTATGCCAAAATCTATCTCCCTTTCGAGAGGGACACAGGGAAGTTCATTTGGAAGACATCAAGAAACTCATTTACAATCGGGACTGGCTCAATAGAAGGGACTTTGGACACCACATCTTTGA
>JAOTQJ010000001.1:6226539-6240990 GCA_025642045.1 Solanum sejunctum | reverse complement strand
TTGGCAATAAAGGGGGTAACAAAAGAAAGAGTGAAATCTGAATCTATCAATGTATATACATCAAAATTAAAGACTTTTAACATACCAATGATGACATCGAGCACCTCATCAACCACTTGCCTCCCATGAAGAGCATAGAACCAATTATGCCTTGGGACACCACCTTGTTAACCTCCTCTCCTCAAAGGAACCCCACATTTTCCCCCTAGCCTTGTGGACGAACATCTCCACCCTTGTTTTAATTATGAGGATAATCAACCTTTTTATGCCTCACTTCACCGCAACCAAAACAAACATTGGTGTCCCTCAAACATGGTCTTCTATAAGTCCTACCATAGTTTGGCCATATAAAATTAAGCATTACACCACCATCACCTTAGACCCTTGAGTTGATATTGGCAAACCTTCTATTAGGATCATGAGTAGACCCTTGGTCACGAAAGAAATTAAAAAACCATAAGAGTATATAAATAAGGATAAGGGGCTAAGAGAAGTCTTTCATATCACAAAACATCAAAATCATCAATCTTAAGCATAACTACATAAACTTTCAGTGCTCACCCTCATAGTCAAAAGTATACAATAAGATAATGAGAGTCTTTACATAGCATAAGAATAAGGGATATCATATTGGAGTTGAGGACTCATCAAACTTGCTTTGAGAAGATAGTACTAGACACGGGGAGGATGAGGATGATCTTGAGGAGCTCTGCTTCCTACATAATAACATCATGTAGACATATAGTATGCGTTAGTATGTTAGAATGTACTAATTATGTAGGATGCAGTGTAACAATTGATAGGCAACATAATCAAAATGCTTAATCATAAGCAGGACATAGTATATTAGCAACATGTCATACATAATCAATGTTTGAAGTAAAATATACTTATATAGAAGCATAGTACATATGTAGGAAGAGACTATAATCATAGGATAAGCCACTTAGTACTTGGAATCCAAGGTAAACCACCTTTTGGGGGTGTTTGAGCTATCAACCCCTCAACTTGGTTAATGGGTTTACCACCTCCTGTCAAGGTGTTTGAGGTACCAACCTCTCAACTTGGTTAATGGATTTACCATGTTCCATCAACGTGTTTGAGGTATGAACTCCTCAACTTGGTTAATGTGTTTGCCCCCCGCCATCACGATGTTTGAGGTACCAACCCCTCAACTTAGTTAATAGGTCTACCACCTCCCATCAAGGTGTTTGAGGTACCAACCCCTCATCTTGGTTATAGTCAACTTGCAACACTAAGGATACTTTTCATGAAATAAATACATATATACCTTTCTTTCATCATCATAAAGTCACATAATTAATTTATCATGCATTAGGCCTCCAATAACTCAAGAAACCCTAACTGGACATTTTATCAAACACTTGGATGATGTGCAATACTAGTGTAAAATCATGCAATTCAAGAGTAAATTCATGCAAGAAAACTTGAAGTAAATCAACCCACCAACACTTGGTAATACCCAAATGAAATATACATCAAAACTCTTCATCAAAACTCAAAATAAATCATAAATTCATAGCTCAAAACATACTTAAACAGCCATACTTTTATGAAACCCCAACTTAGTTTATAGTCAAATTCATAGAAAGTAACACCCATCAATAAATAAACTTATAATCACGCAATATATATAAAAATAAAGGTTAGGCTCAATAGGCAAAAGAACCCAATGGTTGAAATGCATACACCTCAACTTTGGAGGTTTCTTTGAAGAAGATTTGAATGGAGACCTGAAGCTTGAATGAATTCCTTAGATCCAGATTGAGATTTGACACTTGAATTTTGGGTGAAATATTTATCTAAGTGTTTGAGAGAGTATTAAGGAATGTCTTGTATGATATGACAATGAAATATGACTAAGTATAGGTTTTTGTATGCATAGGAAGATTTAGGCCCAAGACCCCAAAGCCTTGGACCGAAGTGACAAAATTGACAAAAAAATACATAGGTCCACGATGGGTCCATGTCATGGTACCATCATGCACCCCCACTTTTTTGCGCAAACTTGGGAAAGTCAAATTTCTCTACACTTGCACTAATATCAAGGTTAGATATGGATTTTGAAATATATGAATATTACAATTGTGGACACTTTCGAGGCACATTTTCGAGCACTTTTTGGGGTAGTTTCAAGCCTATCTTTAAGATGACCAACTAGCTACGGGGAGGATGATCATTAGGGGAAATGGTTCCTACATGGGAACATTATGTAGGCAAAGATTATGAATTCGTATGTTTGAATGTACTAAGTATGTAGGATGCAATGCAATAGGAGATAGGAAGCATTTTCAAAATGCATAAACATAGCCAAGGTATAGTATATTAGCAATATGGCATGCATGATCAATGCTTGAAGTAAATCATTCTTATATGGAACATAATACATTTGTAAGAAGAGACTAATATCATAAACCATGCAAACTAGTACTTGGAATCCAAGGCATATCACCCCCTTGGAAGGTAATTGAGGTATGTACCCTCAACATCGTAGATGGGTATGTCACCCCCTATCAAAGTGTCCAAGGTATATAGCCTTCAACATGGTAGATAGATATAGCACCCTCCATCGTAGTGGTTAAGGTATATACCCCTTAACTGGTAGATGGACATAGCACCCTCCATCACAGTAGTTGAGGCATAGTACCCCCTCAACAATGTGTGGTAAACTTATAACACTATAGTTACTTTCATGAATTCAATATATACATATATTTATTTTGTCATAATAAATGCACTTAACTCATAGGCCATGGAATAGGTCATCAATAGCTTAAGAATCCATAACCGAACATTTTATCAAAGACTTGATGGCTGTGTAATGGTAGTTAAAAATAATGCGATTCAAGAGTGAAATCATATAAGAAAACTTAATGTAAATCAACCCACCAACACTTGGTAACATCCTCATGCAATATACATTCAAACCACTTATTAAATCTTATCATATAACATCAAATTATAGCTCAAAACTTGCTTAAATAGTCTACCTTTCAAGAAACCCTAACATAGTTTTTATTCAAATTCATAGTAAGGAGAACCCATAGATAAATCATCTTTGAAACCTGTAACTCACATAAAAAGAAAGGTTGGGCGCCATGGGTGAAAGGACCCAATGGTTGAAATCCACATACCTCAACTTTGGAGATTTCCTTGAAAACATGCAAAATCAAAGTTCTAACCATTTCCTACTCAATTTTGCCCCCTAATCAATAATATGAAATTGAATTTTTGATATCACGCATTTCTATGGCATATTTTTGGGCATTTCAATATCTACCCCTTTTTTAGCATTCGTCCCTGAATGTAAAGGTAGCGTACATAAAAGAGTAATGATGAAGGAATTAGCCGAAACAAGAGTGCAAGAATGCACTTAAAAACTACTGTCAAAAATCTCAATATAAGTGACAAAATCAGCATGAATTTGTCAACATAAACATGAATACATGCGAATGACATAAAGGCTGTAAAATAAGACTTAAAATCACATAGGGGACCTGAATTAGTACATTAGTCTTGAGTAGAATGAAATAGATAGGGAATATCACTTTTACATGGCTGCCTCGACTTCCCACGTGGCATTTTCAACTTGTTGGTTTCTCTAAAAGACCTTAACGGAAGCTACATCCTTGTTCCTCAACATCTACACTTGTCTATCTAGAATTTCTATCGGAACCTCTTCATAAGTCAATTTGTCATAAGTTAAACCCATAATATCTAGAGGCACAGTATAACTTGTGTCACCCACACACTTCCTCAACATAGATACATAGAAGACCGGATGAACCATATTTATATCATTGGGCAACTTCACCTCAAAGGTCACCTTACCAATCATCTTCAACACTCTATAAGGAACAACAAATCTTGGACTCAAATTACCTTTCATGCCAAAACAAACCACACCCTTAATGGGTGAGACCTTCAACTAGACCCTATCACCAACCATGAATTAAGATCCCTTCTCCTTACATCAGCATAGGACTTTTGTCGACTTTGGGCTATTTTCGACCTTTCCCTTATCATCCTCACCTTCCCTATAACCTTCATAACCAAATCCATACCTAACAGAGTTATCTCCTCCACCTCAAACTATCCAAGAGGGGACGTACAACGTCTACCATAAAGAGCCTCAAAAGGGCCATACCAATGCTTAAATGATAACTATTGTTGTAAGCAAACTCAATGAGCAAAAGATATTCATCCTAACTACCCAAAAACTCCAAAACACAAGCTCTATGCATATCCTCAAAAGTTTAGATAGTTATTTCAGCTTGCCCATCCGTTTGAGAGTGAAAGTCTGCACTAAGCTTTACCTTGGTACCAAGACCTCATTGGAAGGACCTCCAAAAGTGAGAAGTGAATTGAGTATAATGATCCAAAATATAGGAGAAGGCACCCAATGCAATCTAACCAACTCATAAATATATAGTCTAGCATCATCTTCGGCACCATATATAGTTTTGACTAGTAGGAACTGAGCTGACTTTGTCATTCTATCAACTACAATCCAAATAGAATCAAAATTTTTTCTAGTCTTAGGCAACCCAACCGCAAAGTCCATGTTAATTTCCTCCCACTTCCATATAGGAAGAATTATGAGCCTCATCGAAAATCTTATCTCTCAAGTCATCAACATTGGGCAAACACAACCTTCCTTGGTACCTAAGGGCACCATCTCCCCCTTGGTAGAAAACCTCCACCCTACTATCTCTTAACAAGGCCTTCAATTCTAACAATGGTGGGGTCAAGATCTTGCTTTGCCGTTGCCTTCTCAACCAATGAAGGTTTAGAACCATTAACAACCACAACACCACAATTATCAACCTCTTCCAACCTAACGCCCAATCTAACCAACAGATGGACCTCTCTAGCCACCCCTTTGACCTCATCATCAACATATGCTAGGCTACTCAAAGATACCCTACTTAGACCATCTACCACAATATTAACATTACCGGGGTGATAATTCACACTAATATCATAATCCTTAAGAAGCTCTAACCACCTTCTTTGTCTCAAGTTGAGATCTTTTTAGGTGAACACATATTGGAGACTCTTATAATCGGTGGACACATAAATATGAACCTCATACAAATAATGATGCCAAATTTTCAAAGAAAATACCCCTACGGCCAATTAAATATCATAGGTAGGATAGTTCTTTTCATGTACCTTAAGTTGTCTAGAGGCATAAGCTATAACCTTACCATTTTGCATCAAGACACAAACCAAAATAATTCTTGAGGCACCACAATGCACCACAAACCCTTTCAACCCTTCCAGTTGAGACAAGATAAGAGTAGAGACAAGCTTAAATTTTAAAGGTTGGAAACTTTTCTCACATTCATCGATCCACATAAATTTTTCCTTCTTTTGGGTCTACTTAGTAATGGGAGAAGCAATAGAAGAGAAACTGCTAATAAACCTCTGATAGTAACCCACAAACCCAAGGAAGTTCTAATGTCTGATGGACTCAAAGGTCTTAGCCAATTTCTAATCACTTCCTTGGTCTTAGGATCCACCTTGATAACATCACACGACAACACATGACCTAAATAGACAACCTCTTTCATCTAAAACTCAAATGTTTCATTTGGCATACCACTTCTCCTCCCTTAAGATTTGCAACAACCCCTCAAGTGATCCAC
Organism: Solanum sejunctum; assembly: GCA_025642045.1. NCBI lineage: Eukaryota > Viridiplantae > Streptophyta > Magnoliopsida > Solanales > Solanaceae > Solanum > Solanum sejunctum. The sequence continues at coordinate 6,235,318 of JAOTQJ010000001.1, read as the reverse complement.
ATGCTCCTCTATACTATGGGAATAGATCAAAATATCATCGATGTAAACCAATATAAATAAATCAATGTAGGGTTTAAAGACCCTATTCATAAGATCAATGAAGATAGCTGGTGCATTAGTCAAACCGACAGAAATAACCCCAAACTCATAATATCGATACCTAGTCTAGAAAGCCATCTTGGGAAAGTCACACTCCCTCACTTTAACTTGGTTGTACCCAGACGAAGATCAATCTTAGAGAAGTGACAAGTCCCTTTAAGTTTGTCAAAAAGATCATTAATCCTTGGTAGAGGATACGTATTCTTCATGGTGACCCGATTAAGTTGCCCATAGTCAATGCACATTCTAAGAGTACCATCCTTCTTCTCCATAAACAACTCTGGTGCATCCCAAGGTGATTGGATAGGCCTAACAGAACCCTTCTCCGTCAAATCCCTCATTGCTCCTTTAACACCTTCAACTCCACTGAGGCCATATGGTAAGGGCGAAGAGAAATGGGTTGAGTATCGGAAAGAAGGTATATGATAAAATCTATTTATCTTTTGGGATAAACACCGGGAAGCTTACTAACAAAGACATCAAGGAACTCATTAACCAATAAAACCAACTTTATATAAGGTACTTTGTACTCAACATCCCTAACCCTCACTAAATGATAGAGACACCCCTTAAAAATTAACTTTTGGACTTTAATGCAAGAAATGAATCTATCCTTGACCACAAGATCATAAATCTCCCACTGAACGACAGGTTCATTAAGGAATTGGAATTTGACCCTATGGGTTCTACAACCAATAGAGGCATAATATACATGAAATAATTCCATCCCAAGAATGGCATCAAAATCTACCATATCCAACTCAACAAAATCACAAGGTAGCATTTTATGAAAAATGAATATAGGATAATTTCTATAGACTCTTATAGCAATAATGGATACACCAACAGGAGCAGGCACCTCATATGTCTGACACAACAATTTTGGGTTAACATTAAACTTTTTGGCAACAAAAGGAGTAAGAAAAAAATAGTGGCATCTGGGTCTATTAATACATACACATTAAAATAAAAAAGATTGAACATACCGGTGATGACATTAGGCATCTCATCACATTGGGCATCTCATCTACCCCTTGTCTCCCTTGGAGAGAATAAAACTGATTCTACTTTGTTGGCCTCCTCTTCCCCTAGGACTCGCATTTGCACCTTGCCCTTGTGGATAACTATATCTACTCTTATTGCAATTAAAGTATCATCCATCACCTTATGACCCATTTTACTAAACCCATAACAAGCATTAGTATCCTTCAAGTATGGACCATGGTGACCTCTGCCACATCTTTGGCACATAGTATTAGGCACTACACCACTACCACCTTAGACCCTTGGGTTTATTAGAAAACCTTCTATTAAGAGTATTGGAAGAACTTTGGTCTTGATAAAACCAGCCACCCTTGGGACTTTGGAACCTACTCTCAAAATGGGACCTCTTGGACTCGCCCATTCTCCTCTTTCTTAATTTTTCACCCTCCAATTGTTCGGGATAACTCATGAGGTGGGACAAGTCCATATCACATATCAACATATTGTCATAACATTCTTCATTTACCAAGTTGGACACACCAATCACAAACTTGTTCATCCTAGAGCATGCCTCGGCTACCAATTTTGGAACACATTTAGAGAGTTGGTTGAACTTGAGCGCATACTCCCTCACACTCATCGACCCTTGCTTTATATTTATGAATTCTATTATTTTGGCCTCCCTTAACTCAAGAGGGCAAAACCGGTTGAGAAATACCGCCTTAAACTTCTCCAAAAGAATCACATTATTGTTCCCCTTCTTCTCCTTCCATTGAGTAAACCATATTTGGGCCACCCCTTTGACTTGGTAGGCCGACAACACCGCATTCTCCTTTGACCTAACACCCATAATATACAATACTTTGTACACCTCATCAATAAATTCTTAAGGATCCTTATCCACTATAGGCCTATGGAATTCCGGTGGATTTATCCTCATAAAATCCCTAACCCTAGATGCCAGAGTAGGAGCATAAGGGGATTGGTCCCCTTGGTTGATTTGATTAGTCATAGCTTGAGCTAACATGACATAGCATCCTTGAACTCTTCATGAGCCGATTGTTCTTCGGGTGTATAAGCTATTCTTCCTCCTCGAATTGGCAAGAGCTAGCATAGCAAAGGACATTGTCTAGGGGAAAACCTTACCTTAACTTCTATAACATGACATAGATCAAGAAGAAGGGAAATATTTCCTAAATTGCCTCATAGCCTCTTGCTCATAGTCGTGGTGCACTTCACAACCATGAGCAAGACTCAAATCAATGTAGTGTGTTGGATGTCGAGGACCATTGACAACCTAGTGCTCTGATACCAAATTTGTCATGACCAATGCCTAGAGCCTAGATGTAACACAGTGAATAGGAACCCATAGGGACCCAAACAAGCCTCTTAGCATATCAATTAGACATTCTTGTTCGCGAAAGCAAAGTTAACAACATCGAGAAAGTATAAACAAGCATAAAGGAACTAAGGAAAGTCTTTACTAGCATAAATCATAAGAGTCAAAGCACAAGCACAATTACATCATTAGTTCCAACAATACTTCTAAACATAAACTTGAGCGGGGGTCAAGACACTTTTCGAGCTCACCCTCATAGTATAAAGACTTTTATATTAAGAAATGACAAAGGCAAGAGTAGCATAGACAATGTCCCTGAACTTTGAGGACTCAACAATAGCTTATCTTCAAGATGACCACCTAGCCATGGAGAGGATGATCATGAGGGGCTCCGATTCCTACATGGAAACATCATGTAGATATAGAGTATACGTTAGTACATTTGAATGTACTAAGTATGTAGGATGCAATGCAACAAGCAAAAGGCAACATATTCAAAAAGCATAAACATATGCATGGAATATTATGTTAACAACATGGCATGCTGATCAATGCTTGAAGCAAAACATATTTATATGGAATATAATACATGTGTAGAAAGAGACCATCATCATAGACCAAGTAAATTAGTACTTGGAATATAAGTTATGTCACCCCCTTAGAAGGTGATTGAGCTATATACCCTCAATTGGTAGATAGGCATATCACCCCCTTCAGAGTGGTCAAGGTATATACCTCTCAACATGGTAGATGGGCATGTCACCAACTATCAAAGTTGCCAAGGTAAATAATCCTCAACATGGTAGATGGACATACCACCCCCCATCGCAATGGTTAAGGTATATACCCCTTAATTGGTTGATGTATATAGCACCCTCCATCATAGTGGTTATGGTAAAGCACCCCCTCAAGAAGGTGTGATCAACTTGCAACACTATAGTTACTTTAATGAATGCAACATATAATTACATTTCTTTCATCATCATAAAGCATGTGAGAAGACTTAATGTAAATCAACCCACCAATACTTGGTAACACCCTTATACAAGATACATTGAAACCACTTATCAAATCTCTCCATAGAAGATTGATTCATAGCTTAAAACACGCTTAAACAGTCCATATTTCATGATATCCCAACACAATTTATATTCAAATTCATAGTAAGGAGTAGCCATAGATAAATCAACATGAAAACATGCAATTTACTCTAGATGAAAGGATCTAATGGTTAAATCCCACATACCTCAACTTTGGAGATTTCCTTGATGAAGATTTGAATGAGAACTTGAAGCTTGAATGAAATTCTTGAGATCCAAAAAGAGTTTGAGGAACTTGATTTTGGATGAAGTATATGGCTAAATATTAGAGAGGGTTTAAGGAAATGTCTGAAGTGAGATGGGGTTGGAAAATGACTAAGTAATGGTGTTTTTACACATAGGAAGGCTTAGACCCAAGTCGCCAAAGCCTTACACCGAAATAAGAAAAAGTGGTAGCAAAACACACTGCTTCGCTACGGCTCTGCATCGCGAAGCCAACACACACCCCTACTATTTTGGGCATACTTGGAAAAATTAAATCTTGATATGGTTACTCTAAAATTGGGTCTATAACCGTTTTCCATTCAATTGTGCCCCCTGATCAAGAATATGAAGTCGAATTTTTGATATCACACACGAATTTTGAGATATGTGGAAATTACGATTATAGGTATTCTCGAGGCACATTTTTGGGCACTTTTGGGGGCATTTCAGTCTTCATAACTATTTATATACAAGTGAATATAGTATAACAGAAGAGCTTAAGATATTCTTGTGGATAGTGATTCCCTGACCATGTGGAGATATCTAAGTATATCTTAGAAAGGTGAATTGATTCGCAAACTTAGAGGGACTACCTTTGAACTAAAGGGCAGATGATGAGGTTATAAAATAGTGTAAGCTTTTGAGTTTTTGATAGAGATGGACTGATCCAGATGAGATATCAATTCTTTTCAATCTCATATAATCCTTATACTTTAGTTGAAGTAACATTCCATTCCCGTCTGGTGTATGACTACCATGTCTATGGCCTAGTCCCATGCACCACTTATTCATTGTAATTCATGTTGAGTTGTGAAGATGAGAAGAAATGACTTCATTTATCAATTTTGATCTTACCTCATTGATCTAATATTTTCTATTCCTATGTCGAAGGAGATTTGACCTGAGTTTCACAATACGTATAATTTTGTGAACTTAGAATGAGTCTTGATAGACGAGAGAGATTGTACTTCATTATGAATGTTCTCAAATAAGATTTCTTGATTGAATTGTCTAACAATCTTTCATTCGAAGCTCTTTGAGTGGTCCTTCTTTCTAGTTTTGATAGAAATATTGATGAGATTAGAAGGGTGATGGTTGATGAGAGAGAGTGAGAGTTCTTGATTAGATGTCATCTTATATATGCACTGACCTTTGGCTTCTTATGCCATTATTGATGGTAGGATGTAGAGTATCAAGTTTTAAAGGTATAATCATGCTTATTTTGCATAGAGAGGTAGTAGTTTAGGAATTTCGCTAAAGGGAGAGATGATAAGTTCCTTTAGGTCCAAATAATGATGCTGATAATAGTAGACTGAGAGTAAGGGTAGTTGAGGAGGAGTGAATGTATCCTTATTATGATATTGTTGTTAAACTTCTGTCATGTGGGGATAGAAATGGGGAGGAAAGGAGAGATGAGACCTTATGTTTTGAAATAGATAGGTAAGAGTATGTTGATGTATCTTTGAGTGGGAGCTCATGGAATGGTGGAGGTAGAAGTGCTAAGCAAGCTTGAAAATTCTAAGACACAGTTAAAGTGGTTGGAGTGATAGGCTTAAATGTGTGGTTGCTATTATGTGAGTGTATTAGAGTGATAGGAAAGAGCAGTGTTCTCTAAGTACAAGTTACTATGGAGATATGAAACATCATTTTGAGGGGTTAGATTGGTATAAGCGTGATTATCTTAGGACTAGAACATTGGGACTTAGAGTTAGGTGTGAAATGGAATGCTAGGATGTGGTTAGACATAGATTTGAAAAGGACCACAATTAAGATAAAAGTTGAGCTTGAGAGTTATCCATAAAGTCTTATATATCATGATGGTCGCATTCTCGATTAGAATCTATGACTTCCTTCTTGAGTTTTAACAAATGATTGATGACGTGTTTAAATGATTCGAATTAATTGAGTTTCGATGTTCCATTTATGATTGATAGTGAGAATATTTAAGATAATATCTCTACCTATGATATGAATCGATTTGTCTATTCTAAATGATTTGTGTATGTCCGAAAGGGTTGATAGTTCAATTTGTTGAGCGACTGCTGGGAAGCATCTTCATTATTATTGATGACTTGATGTCTACCTTCCCTCATCATTCGAGGACGAATGATGCCCAATTATTTTTAGCTAAGATTGAGTCATCCTTCATATGATATATGATTTTAGTTAGTGATCCTAATTGTGAATAGGTGATAAAGTCAATTTCTTAGCGTGGTAATAGAATTGGAGATGATCTAAGGTCACACGAACTCTCTAGTACAAAGTTAAGCTAAAAACTTTCTTATGTTTGAGTTCCAATCAAAGATTTTATAACAGTTAGGTAGACCAATGACTTTTAGGTTATATATACATGGTAGAATCAATTTTTCAGTATTTAAAGTATATAATATGGGATTTAGAGTAATAAGGAGTCTTTTACATCAAGTCAAGCCTAAAGAATTTCTACAGACTAAGTTTTCATATAAGTTAATAGAAGGATCAACTTGAATTGTCCATATCTCCTAAAGTATAATGCGTTTAATGAATCATAATATATCAAATTGAAGATATTTGAATTAGCATTCCAACATATATAATTTTGCCTTAACCAGAACACAGAATAGAAATTGTGACCATTTACTAAAGATCGACAGAACTATCTGAAAGTGTGTGACAGCTCCGCGTCGCGGAGGCAATTCAAACTCTTTCTGAATAAGCTAAATGATGCCCTTTCTTTCTTTTTATTTTGAGGATACTTTTATACTAAAACCTTCGGGTGTCTATTTAAGGTCCTAAACCCCATAAAATGTGAGTTCTTCATGAGTAAAACCTTGTCCTTTACTGCTAAACATAAATGCTCAAGAATCATCAAAAAAATTATTAAGTTAGGGTTAGCTTTCAAAATTCATCATCAAGGAAAGTTATTCTTCATATATTTCAAGCTACCCAAGCCAAATTTCTTCACCTATTCAAGAATCTCTAATAGAATCATAAATCATAGCCTAGGGTTTAAAGAAAATGAATTCAAGAATTCTAAGAAAGGATTTCTTGATTCTTCTTTTCCAAGAGTCAGGGTTCCTAATTAAAAACTCTAAATATTCTAAGTGAAGAATTAAAGAATCAAAGAGAATTCTTTTAACCAATGTCCTTCCAAGTTCTTTCACTTTAAAAGAACTACAAAGATCGAGTGTTTACTTTAAGAAAGCTAGTATTCATCAAATTTTGATTGTAATATCAGCTTTCTAGGTATGGAAGGCTAAACTAAAGCATGAGATTGTTCTCCCATTTGCCCCATTGATGGTAATAGAGGATTTGAGAGTCCATGAGTCCCCATACATGTTTCTTGAATACTTTCTTGAATATTTTATTAAAAATTATATCTATTACATGTATTTTCATATGTTGATGATCATCATAAACTTGTTTTCTTGAATTGAAAACTTTTCTTGAGATATTGTTAAATCCTAAATGTTAATTTTTAAAAACGTGCATGAATTAACCTAGGAATGGAGTCTAGAGCCTTTACTTGATCATGTTGATTGAAATCTTTATTTGAGTATGAGGTGGAGTTAATTTAGCTTGATGATCCTATGAGTCTTCATAATTGAATTCTTTAGTTCTATCTTAATGGCTTCTTATTGATGATGATTTGAATACTTGAGCTCTTAAATGAACACTGAGTTGATGAGTTGAGTGATGTTAGGCCGAACGGCCTAGTTATGTTGAGTTGATGAGATGAATGAGCTTTTCTATGAGACTAATTAAGATTATAAGTGCCTCCATGAGGCTAATAGAGATGATTTGATTGAGATGGATGAGTTTATAAGAGTTGAGTCTTGGGAGGAATATAGAGCATCGAATTGATTAATAGGAAACATAACTCGCACTCATTAACTACCTTGCCAAGCGAAGGTTAGGATTAGAACACCTACGTTACATTGAGGTTTCCTCTTGATTGGAAGTCCTTGAAATAATAGCGGACTTTATTTACCAGATCCATTATGAATCTGATTTGTTCTTTACCTAGCAAGTATGAAACGGTTGTGGCAACATTAGCAGGATTATTGTATAATCACTGGCTCATAAGTCATTGTTATCAGAAAAGAGAAACTCCCAGAAAGTTCCCATGTTGAGTACTCTGAGTCTAGTTGAGTTGAGTTCCATTGATTTGAGTTGAGTCAAGTCCCATTGAGTTGAGTCCCATTGAGTTTAGTTTCATTGCGTTGAGTTTGAGTCGATTTATGAGGTTTGACTAATTAATGTTAGATTGCATTCTATGATTAGTTGATTTTAAGGGCAGTAAAGCTAGAAGTTGAATTTATTGGAGATTAAGTGAGAAGTTTCTTATATTTCAGATAGGCGGACATTTGAGCGACAAAGTGCTTAAAGTGTGAGGGCTATTCTTTTAAGTTAGGGGTATTTGCATTATTTAACATTCAACTTAGGGAATTCATACTTTTAATATAATATAGGTATAGATATAGATATAGATATATCTATATCTACCAAAAGAAAAGCTCATAGATCAGATGATGGAGGAGGTTGCATATATTTCAGATTATACGGACATTTGAGTGACAAAGTGTTTGTTGTGTGAGGGAGATTCTATTACGTTAGGGATATTTGGGTAATATAACATTCAATTTAGGGAAATGCATACTTTTAATGTAGTATAGATATAGATATAGATATAAGATGCACACTAGCTCAGATATTCTCAAACTAAGAGCTCCTAGGTATTTTGCATGTTTTCACACTAGATAACGACAATGAAAGAACAACCGTAACAACAATATAGTCAGTAAATGAAATTTCACTTATACTAAAGAATGAAAGAAAAATAAAATAAGAAACTTAAATAATGATATGAAAATAGATTTATAAGAAAAATATCCAAAACTCAAATTAATCATTAAATCAAGAAGTAAAAAATAATATATATGTGAAAAGGATCAAATATATCCCTAAACTTTACTAGAAGGATCACATATACCACTACATCATTTTTTAAATAAACAATCAAAAAGGTTCAGTTCCGTTAGATGAAAAGGGTATTATATGAGCCACTTTTGTA
>JAOTQJ010000001.1:6198163-6214669 GCA_025642045.1 Solanum sejunctum | reverse complement strand
GCCCGCGTTTGTGTTTGTATACCTATTCTTATGACTATATCTGGTACTGTTGGGTTTGTTGTTTGCAGGTGGGTTAGGCAGTAAAACAGAGGAAACTCTGTCAAAATTTTTGTGAAATTCCTTAGCTGTCGTAAGTAAAGATTCTGTATAAGCGGTTGTCGCGGTGTCCTATCGGCACCATTCACGGCCCCGGGGTTGGGTCGTGACACTTTAAAGGTAACTGGGATTATCATTTACCTTTGATTGAGTTCTCTTATAATAATAGTTTTTAGGCCAGCATATAGATGGCACCATATGAGGCTCTTTATGGGAGAAGATGTAGATCACCCATAGGATGGTTTGAAGTTGGTGAGGCAGGATTGAAAGGACCTGATCTAGTCTATCAGGCTATGGAAAAAGTAAAGGTTATCCAGGAGAGGCTCAAGACAGCTCAGAGCAGACAAAAGTCTTACACGGACGTTAGAAGAAGGGATTTGGATTTTGAGATAGTCGATTGGGTATACTTGAAGGTATCTCCAATGAAGGGAGTTATGAGATTCGGGAAGAAGGGGAAGCTCAGCCTATGATATATTGGACTATATCAAATTCTGAGAAGAGTGGGTAGCATTGCTTACGAGTTAGAGTTACCAGCAGAGTTAAGTGCTTTACATCTGGTGTTTCATATTTTCATGCTTAAGAAGTGCTTGGGAGATCCCTCTCTAGTTGTCCCGGTTGAAAGTGTTGGGATTAAGGACAACTTGTCTTATGAAGAGATTACGGTGCGAATATTAGACTGGCAAGTTTGTAAATTGTGGACTAAGGAAATTGATTTGGTGAAGGTTCTATGGAGGAACCAATTCGTGGACGAAGCCACATGGAAGGCCTAGGAAGATATGAACGCCAAGTATCCACACTTATTTGTTGGCCTAAATGAGGATCTTAAAAGTAAGCTTCCGTCTTTTCACCTTGAGTATTTATGTTTATTAAGTTAGGAAATCTTGTAGTTTGATCTAGTTTTGTTCGTATCTTTATCATTCGAGGAAGAATGATCCCAAGGAGGATATATTGTAATACCTCGTGAAGTGATAAAAATACTCCTAGGATTGACCTTAAGTGTAATGTGTCTTTCCTTGCTTCATTTGCAAATTCGAGATCGAATTTACAATCAGTACGAAAAATTAAGTCAAAAAATAATCTCGACTCAGCAAAAACTCAAAAAAATATAATTTATTTTTGTCCACGTGAGCTCAAAATAGTAGGGTTTTTGTGTCCCTTCCGCAATGTAGAGTGGACGTGGAACCACACCTGAAATTTTCTCTAAAATTTTGAAAAAGTTGAAAATTTTGTGAAAAAGTGTTATACAACACGAGTGTGCATCGCGCACTAGTGTAGGAGAGTGATCAGTTTTGTTTTTTTCTGAGAAAGAGCAAATCTGACTTTTTCTACACTCTATATCCTAGATTAATCCATTTTTAAGTCGTAATCAGTTCCTAAAACGTATTCCTACTGTATGTTTCCCTCAAAAATGAGAAACCCTTCCCCAGAACCTCAAGCATAGGATTCAAGAACACTAGGGCATTCAAGATTTTCCTTTCAATTCCTCAAGAACTCATTCCAAGGTATGTAAGGCCACTCTAAAAGTATTATTCTTAGAATATTTTTAGAAACTTTAATCTTGGTTTCATTCCAGAAGTTCAAGTTTGGTTGAGATCATATTCATGAAAAAGTATGTGGAATTTTTAGTAAAGTTTCTTTACATATGTGTAAATTCTTGATGAATATTATAATTCTTGGTCCCTGTATTATCCAATTAGAGAGTTGTTATCAAGTTTGTATTCATTTATGGTCAAGGATTATATTTGTTGAGTTTCTTGAAAATCTTCATATTAATTCAAGAAAAGAAAAGACTAGTTTGAGCATCTTTTAAGCTAAGTTCAAGAATGTGTTTTAAAATGTTTACCTTTGCAAATTAGCTAAGAAATCTAGCATATTTTGGGTCACTGAGTTGATTCTAATTATCAGTAAGTTAAAGATTTCAATGAGAAAGCCAAGAAAAGTTAAAGCTGGCTAAGTCCCCGAAAAATAAGATTTCAAGAACTCATTCTTTAAAAGTTATGAGCTATATAAAATATTTTTTGGAGTAGTATTGAGCACCGATATGGGTGAGAGTAGACTAAATTACTCAAACTCATAAACTATGTAGCCGACATGGGATAGAATTGTACTACAGTACCTTCCTCATTAGCCACTGAGATGACCTAATTTTGGGATATATCCACTCCACTAGTTTTTCTTCCCCTACCCCAGCAAAGTACGGGATGGCTCTGGCAGCATGGGCAAGATGTTGTATCACCATGAAGCTCATAGTGGTGGTTATTAGTTAGAGAAACTCCCCAAGCTAAGAAACTATGATTTACTTACCAATTTTAGCATGTTATTTTCAGCATATAGTCTTATGATTATTGTTAATTCATTTATGACTATGATTATGTCTTTTATGATATATTATGATATCTGATTTAAATGTTTTGGCCATCTTACATATCGTACATTCCATGTACTGACATCCCTAAGATCTGCATCATTTTATGATGCAAACGCAGGTGACCGAGTTCCTCAGCAGCCGCTTTGTTGAGAATTTAATAGCTTCTAGACAGTTGTGAGACCTCTTCTCAGTCCGAGACTCTTGGATTATGTTATTTCTTTCAGTCTTTATTTTTAGATTTAGGTTACTTGGGGCCTGGCCCAGTAGCTTTTCAGACAACTTTAGTAGAGGTTCTATAAATATGAGTCAGTATTTTAGTTTTAGTATATTCAAATATTGCTTATGAGTTTTATATTCAGCTTATAATTTCTAAAGTAGTATGTTGTTTTTATTAAGCCTTTCTACTATTATGAGTCTTCCGCTGAGTAAGCAGTCAGACCAAGTAGTTCACTTGGGATCAGGAATGGTTTTCGAGTGCTGGTCACGTCTAGGGTGTAGGCTCGGGGTGTGTCATATACTTCTTCCTATATATGTGACCTTGTCATCTAACACTGAATATAGGTTTAATGAGTCCATATGCATTGCATGCTCACACACTTAGTACATTCAAACATGCTAATACTTTTTTTGATCTAACCATGTAGGGACTAGAGACTATCTTTATCCACCTCTTGACGGTTAGCTAGGATTGTGAGAGTTGTTATGGTGAGTCCTATCATCCAAGGACAAGTCACCTTCCATCTACCTACTATGTTGCTTCCGCTTATGTTTTTACTTTGAGGGTGAACCTGAGACATGTCTTGCCCCCTTTCCTATTCTATGACTTAGAGGCATTGTTGGACATTATGTAAACTCTATGTACGTCCATGGTATTTTGTTATGTTATTTGCTATGAAGACTATTATTATGGTTATGTATTGATGTTGATGATATGACGATTTGCTTATGATAAGATGTGGAGATGTGAAAATGTGGTAAGTCCTATGTGAGTCATACTTACCTGCTCCTTAGTTCCTATGTGCTCTGTGAATTCATACAAATCCCTATTCCTATGACATTCCCATAGCGTGAGTCATATTTTTTCGTCCCTTAGAACTATGTGTTTATTGCTTTATTATGCGATTCCAAACTGATGATGTGTATGTGAATGTTATGAGGCTTGCTTGAGCTCGTGACAAGATTTCTCTTTCATTTCATCCTCACTCACCAAGTTGACTCAGAAGAAAGTAAAGTTTGTATGGACGGATGAATGTGAGAGAAGCTTCCAAACTTTGAAGGATCGACTAACTTTCGTTCCAATTTTGACATTGTTGGAAGGAAATGATGGGTTAATTGTTTACTGTGATGCGTCAAGGATTGAATTGGGATGTATGCCAATACAAAATTGATATATAAACTTCAAATTATATCCTCAATCATTTACCATATCACTTAATTTAAATAAATAACAAATTCAAAAAATCTAATTTTCGAACCGTACAATGTATAAGTCAAATGAAATGTACACATAAATATTAGAGGAATATTTAATTGCGTATTGTAATGATTAACAATTGTTAAAAATCCATCGGATGCTTCTAATAATAGTCCTTGAACTGTTATTAGCTAGAGTTAGCTAATCTCCAACTAATAAGTAAAAGTAAACAAAAACCTAACTGCTTGGCTTTGAATTTAATAAAAGATTTACTAATAATAATGAGGATCACCTCCAGTACAATTAGCTCCTTCTTTTCAATGAGTATAGAATGATTACCACGTGTTTAGAACAAACTAAAAGGTTGAGGGTTTTTTTTTTTCCTTAACTCAATTAACGTTAAATAAATGTTTATTAAATGTAATAGTTTAAACAAAAAAACGTTTGAAACTCCTCGAAAATATATGGAACCTATGGTGCCACTCTTATTTGGTACTAGTCTTGATGTATTTGTTTTGTGCGTGATTAAAGCGTACTTTATTTTATAACAAATATTACATAGAAAAATTAAATCTAATCATAAACTTATAAAAACATAAATAATTCACTAATTTTGATAAATTATTTATTTATTTATAAAGGGCTCACATATAGAGATTCTATCACTAACTAGAACTCATAATAAATTAAAATTTTTCTGACTATAAGATATTTTCTTAATTCAAATAAGTAAGACGTAAAAATCTATGAAATAAAAAAGATTTAAGAGTCTTTCCATGGCTGAAGTTCTTATTTTATAAGTTCTTTTATGTTTTAAAAGTCAATATTATGAATATAAGTGAATAATAATTTAAGAAAAATGATGAAAAAATAATTTTATGTAAAGAAGAGATTTTTAATTAAAGACTTATAATTTAATTATTATATGTTTGATTAGAAATAAAAAATGTTTATAAATTAAAATAAAAAAAATCATGTTAGTACAAATTAAAAAAGTCAATGTAAGCAACATCAAATAAACTATGATTATTGGCATTTGTTTGTCTTATTAAAATTTCATGGCTGCTAGTTTTTATGGTGAGGTGCAGTTATTTATGTATACTAGTATTTGATATTAAAAGTTTATTGTTGTTACAAATAAAAGTATGAAAAAATATTAACTTAATAGTTTATGTACCAAAAAAGTAATATATATTTTAAGAAATTTAATATATAGAAAATATAAAGAGTATGGATGTAAAAAGACAAATATTAGTAGCCTTTTAGTTGATGTGCACAATTTAAACGCTTTTTTTTCTAGATATTCGTACATGGAATTTATTATGTGCACAAAATTAATGATAATTAATATAAATATTCTCATATTTTATTGTTATATATAATATTTTCTTCGTCTCAATTTAATTAAATTTTTGAGGCTCTTTTCAAGATTCAAAATATTTGAATTTTTCAAAGTTCAAGATGAATATTTAAAACTTTTTTCATATTTGTCTTTGCATTAATTGAACTTTTATATTTTCTAAATTATACTATATATTTATGATTTTACAAAGGACAATAGTGAAAAGTATGATGTAAAATTTATCTTTGAATATTTTTCTAAATATGTGTGCATTATCTCATAAATTTAGTTAATATGAAACAGAGAAAGTATGATTTTTTTTTTTACCAAATATTATTATATACTATTTGAGTATAGATGATATAGAAGCTAATTATATAAAAAATGTATCATTATAATAAATATCATTTTCGTATGGATAAAGTATTATCATTAAAAAATATAATTTAAAATAAAAAAAATTAATTTCATAGAATAATAAATTATTATATTAAAATATTATTATAAAAAATAATTGTTACAATGAAGTTTCGCTATATTATCTCAGGGGAAACAAACTGAAAGGAGAAAAAGTTGAAGAGGGATTGAGTTGTGCACTATTGTACATTCATTTTATTCAGAAAATAAATGTAACTCTTTATCGGAAGTAGTGCAAATAGGGAAATTTTCGGAGCTTAATTAGTTTGTTATCTAAAATTCTATCTTGCTGATAAAAGTTTGATTCTTTGTGTTATAATTTTGGAGAAATTATATATACATATAAAAAAGTAAAAAATTTATTAAAAAAGTAATCTATACTTTATTCATATAAAAAGGCCTAAAATTAACGAAATAATATATAACTATATAATATAGTTTGTCAAAAATTATAAAAAGTATACACTATTATATAATGTAAATTACTTATACATGAGCTATAAATTATAATACACAAATATACACTAACTATACATGTCTATACAACAATGGTTTTTTTTTTTGTAATTTTTTAAGTTTACTATCTCTTGATGTAATTTACTCTACAATTTTTTTAACTCATTTTTTTCTACCAAATAAAAAAATAATGCTGAAAATTGGTTATTAAAATAAAAGTTAAGGGTTAAAAATATATTTAAACTATCCTAATTATTTGAGTTTCATATCTGAGCTATTGAGAGAGTGAGTTTTATACCTAAACTATTCTTAAATAGTTAGTAAAATACATTTCAACTAATTTTTGATGATGTGTGTAAACTCTTTGTTTCATTTAAAAATTCTACCATGTGAAACTCTTAGATGATTAAAATATATAATATAATTTTAATTTTTCTTTAATACTTCATCATGTATTTATTACTTATCAGACATATTTTTAGCATGAGGTAATACTTTAAAATTATGGTCATCTGTTATGACTTATTTATTTTCTATATTTTTTTTATGTAATTTCGCTATTATTATTTTTTGTTGAATAATGTTATCCTCAAATCATGTTTTGTGTTATTTTCTTAAAAAATACATTAGATAGTTGTATTTTGATAGAATTAAAGAAATACTTGATGTACAAGTTAATTATGTTTGAATAAATATTTTATCGAGATAACTCAAAAAGAAAATCAAGGTTAAAACATTTGAGTTTTATTAATCTAATTTAATTTAATTTAATTTATAGATTTAAAAATTCAACACAAATAATTTGATTTAATTTTATACTTTTATGGCTTGTTACTGATGATCGATGAAATTTCTTGTAATTTACCTTTTATAATATCTGGAATATTAGCACAAGAGGAGAGATTTTATATATTAATTATATGTTGACTTTTAACAGCTTGTTTGGATAGTGGTTTGTTAAGCTTTCATAATGTATAGTACTATATGGTATGGTATGGTATCTTATAGTATGATATTGTATAATATTTGGATAGATTGTATGAGTTGCTAGTGTTTAACGATAATTTATTATTTAATTTGATTGTATGGTACAATATCGTAATTTATAAATTTATAAAAATGTTCGTAATTGTTATAAATATTAATTTTATCAATACTTTTTTTAAAAAATAAATACATCGAATCAAGTAGGGAAATATACAAGCTAATATATCTCCAAACCATACAAACACCACAAGAAAATAAAAAAGTAAAAACTCTTAAAAAAACAAACCTCAAAAAATAGACTAAAACGTGAAAGAAAGGCAGGAGGCAGAAAAGAAGTTTTAAAAATTGATACGGACGGAAACAAGTAATACAAAAATAATACATGTATTAGGATAAAATTTAATAAAAAATAAAGGATAAATAAGAATCATTTAAATTTAAATAAGGGTATAATTAAAAAAAAATACGAGAACCACAGGATACCACAAAATTGGTGGTTTCAAAAGTCAGGATTTTCATGGTTTCATAATCATGAAATCAAATCATACCGTACCATCTAATAAATGAAACAATCAAAACAAACATAATTCTCTTAATAGCCTAACATGAAAAATCACCATCCAAATAAGTTGTAAGAGTTTCTATAACTCCAATGCCCAAGGAAAAACAAGAATATTTAATTATTTTAAGGTTTTCTATTTCTATAAAAAAATATTTTTCATATATAACTAATTCATAATTATTTAGTTTATTTGTATAAAATTAAGAGCATACCCTAGTTATCTGATAACGTTGTAGAGTGATTAAAAAAAATTTATGTTTTATTCAACAAACAAGAATATTTAATTATTTTAAGGCTTTCTATTTCTATAGAAAAAAATATTTTTCATATATAACTAATTCATAATTATTTAGTTTACAACAATAACATTAACCCAATGTCTCAAAGGCTTCCGCCCATTGCGGGGTAAGGGGAGATTGGATGTATGCAATCTAACCCCTATATTTAAAAACATAGCACGACTGTTTCTGGATGACCCCTGATGAGCGTCGAAAGTTGGATTGACTAACTGTTACTTCACAATTGAAAAAAACGCAAACAGTTTAAAGAGTCATTTTGCTTCATAATTATTTAGTTTATTTGTATAAAATTAAGAGCATACCCTAGTTATCTGATAACATTGTAGAGTGGTTAAAAAAAATTTATGCTTTTATTCAAAAAAAAAAGAAAAATTAACAATCAATTTGATGCAATTTGCTTAGACCGGTTTGATCGATTTTTGAAGATCCATGACACCCTACCTACATGTGACTTTGAATGGAGATTTGGCAGAAGTACACAAAATTTTGTTTTTATGACCATTATTAAGGCATAGTTAAAATTAAATTTTATAAGTTCAATTGCTTAAATTTGATGTCAACTCTACCAAGTTGCAAAGCCTACGAGATTGCAGTTGCAAAATCTGACTTTAAGTTACAAGCATCAGGCATACGTGTAACACCTAGTAAAATTATAAAAATATCCCTAGATGAGAGACGTTTGCATAACATATCTTCCTAAACTTCGTTGGCAAATCTGAGGCTGGAATGCGATCAACATAAAATATTGTGTGAAAAAATGACCTTGGTTGATTTTAGAGCAATCAGATTGAAAGATAATTTTTCGATGCGAAACAACAATTCCAGAGAAGTGTGTGAAATGTCCGCATCACAGACTTGTCGTAAATTTACATTTAGTAGTGATCCCAATATTTTCTATGGGATTAGAAAACTCAATCAAAAAATTTTCGCTGAAAAAGTCCGAAAAATGCCCAAGTCTATTGGTGCATTCCAAACATTGATGCTGTTCTAGATAAAATTATGGCGGAAGCCCACAATTCAAGATATTTCATTCATCCTGGCTCTACCAAAATGTACCATGACTTGAGGGAAGTCTATTGGTGGAGTGGAATAAAGAGGGATATTGATGAGTTTGTTCCAAGTGTCTGAATTGTCAACAGGTCAAAGTTGAGCATCAAAGGCTTTATGGATTGGCTCAAAACTTTGAGATTCCCAAATGAAAGTGGGAGATGATCAATATGGACTTCATTATCAGTTTTCCAAGGTCTCGAAAGCAGCATTATTCGATATGGGTGATACAAGATGACAAAATCAGCTTACTTCTTAATAGCTAAGACGACCGATATTTCAGAAAAGTATGCCAAGTTGTACATCTGCGAGATTGTGAGGTTTCGTGAAGTTACCTTGTCCACCATCTTGGACAGAGGAGCTTAATTCACATCCCAATTTTTGAGGTGTTTTAAGAAAGGACTGGGTTCTAAGGTGAATCTTAATACTGCCTTCCATCCCTAGACAGATGGTTAAGCAAAACGTACAATTCTGACGTTAGAGGACTTATTGAGAGTCTATGTTCTAAACTTCAAAGGAAATTGGGATGATCACTTACCACTGATTGATTTTTCATATAACAATAGTTACCATGCAAGTATCCAGATGGCTCCTATGAGGCTATGTATGGGAGGAAATGTAGATCACCAATTATGTGGTTTAAAGTTGGTGAATCTGAGTTAATTGGTCCAGACTTGGTTCATCAATCTATAGAGAAGGTGAAGGTTATTAGAGAGAGGTTGAAGACTGCACAAAGTCGCTGAAAATCCTATAGAGGAGAAGAGGCTTAGAGCTTGAGGTGAATGATTGGGTGTACTTGAAAGTGTCACCCCTGAAGGGTGTCATGAGATTTGAAAAAAAAGGGAAGCTAAGTCCTCATCATGTTGGTCCCTATCAGATTGTGAAGAGGATTGGGGAGGTTGCTTATGAGTTAGAGTTTCCTTTTGAGCTAGACGCGATCCATCCAATTTTTCATACCTTTATGTTGAAGAAATGCTTGGGAGACCCCTTATTGGTAGTTCTCGTTGATGGTATTGAAGTGAAAGATAACTTGTCCTATAAAGAGGTTCTAGTCCAAATTCTTGATCGTCAAACTCGCAAATTAAGGGCCAAAGAGATAGCCTCAGTCAAAGTCCTATGGAAAAACCAATTTGTTGAGGAAGCCACGTGAGAAGCTGAGGAAGATATGAAAGTCAAATATCTGCATCTACTCATGCCCAATGTTGAGAGTGCTGGAGCTAATGTCCTTGTTCTTGATTTGAATTGATTTGTCTATCCTAGAGTTAATCATTGATTGTTTAGAGAGTTTGAGTGGTTGATTGATTTTTCAGAGGTGTCCTGATTGTTATTTGTGTCTTGAGTCCATCCTTACTCTTTAATCAAGGACGAATGATCCCAAGAAGGAGATAATATTACACCCAGCAAGATTATTAAAAATACCCTAGATGACAGATGCTCGCATTCGAGGCCTGAAATGCGACCAACAAGAAAAATTATGTGAGAAAATGATCTTGGTTAATTTTTAGAGCAACTAGATCAAAAGATAAAGTTTTGAAGCAAAAAAATGCAATTCTAGAAAAGTGAACAACATGTCCGCATTGCGGATTTGCACATAATCCTGGTTTCAATATTTTCTATGGGATTATAAAATCTATCAAAAACTTTTTGTCAAAAACGTTGTGGACTTGCTTTATGGTAGCGCAATTTTTTAATTTTTTTTGAGGGGCATTCTAGACTTTTTTCACCCCTCCTAAACTTAAAACACAACTAATATAGGTCATTTTTATCCTAAAAGTTTTTATAAATTCATTCTAAAATCTCTTAAGCTAAAACTAAGTGAAGATTTTGAGAGAATAAGAGAAGAAAAGCTAGGCTTCAAGAGGATTGAGGCTAATTTCTTGCAAAGTTGATTGTCCATCCTCATTTCAGGTATGTAAGGCTGATCTAAAGCACGAGATTGTTCTCCTATGTGCCCCATAATTGTGATAGGATGAGTTATGATGACATTGTTGTTCATATTCTTTGGAAACTTCTATAATGTTTAAACCTATTTTGCTTATACTGTATAATTAATGAGTTTTGTAAACTTGTTTTTCGAACAACTGGTTTTGAATTCTTGTGTTGAGCATAGCCCTAGGTTTTTATTTTTTAAAATTTGCAAGGATGAACTTAGGAGATGAGTCTAGAGGCTTGACAACATGAATGTGCATGTGATTGTGATTGTAATCGTAATGTGAGAGAGTTGATGATGATATTGATGGAACTTGATGTTTGTAGATTCTTAAAAGTCATGAACTAGTCCTAATATAATGTTCCTAACCAAAGAGTTGATGATTGATATGACGAATTGAGTTGATAAATGTCCAATGAGACTAGTTAAATAAGTTAACCAAATGATTGATGTCTTATGAGCATGTTGAGTCCTGAGAGAAGTATTACGCACCGAATCAAGTAAGAGAAAACAACAACTCAAATTTAATTTCAACGTAGACAGCGTATGTGAGAATTGAACCGTAAAGTCAGAAATTTCCCTATTGTCCTAGAGAGAAGACTTGATGTTATTACTTATGGATCTACTAATGGGATGTCCTTTACCCCGATAAGGTATTGAATGAATGTGGCAACTACAATGCTTCATTGTATCATCGCCGACTCATAGGTAATAGTTGTCAGTTAGAAAAACTACCAGATAAGTCCGATGGTATCTAACGTAATGCATGAGTTCCTTATCTTTCGTGTTAAATTAAGTTGAGTTGATGACCAATTGAGCTTCTTGAGTTGAGTCGATGGATGAGTTGATGTTTGAGTTGAGTATCTTTTATTATGTCTATCCTTTTCTAGCAATTTTACATACATATATATTCTACTACTAATGTCCATTCGGGCCTACATTTTTTCATGATGCAGAAACAAGTACTCGAGATTATCAATAGACACTTCGTTGAAGGTATTATCCTCCTGCAGCTGATTGGTGAGCCCTCCACTACATTTGGAGGATACCACTTATATCTCTTTTGCTTTTGAGTTAGTTCTATTTTGATTGCGGTAGCCATGGCCAGTTATGGTACCATCTAAACTATAGAGGTAGAGGCTTTGTAGACTAGAAGATGATGAGTTGATGTTGAGATCCTTTTTCTTGATTGAGTTTTCCTTAAATCTACTATAATGCCGCAAATGTTAAGTTTGACTTTATTGAGCTATGACCCTTATTCATTGAGTTAGTATGTTGATCGAGTTGCCCATTATAACGTCTCTTTATTTTAAGTCTTCCGCTGATTTGAATGGTTGAACGTCATCATTTGCTTGGGGACTAGCAAGTCTCTGAGTGCCGGTCACGTCTTAGGTACCATCCCGGGACATGATGGACCAACAATGGTTTTCAAGTGTCGACCACATCTAGGATATAAGCTCGGAGCCTAACAGTAGGTTTGTGACGAAAGAAAATATTTTTCTGAAAAATATCTTTTAGAAATGTAATTGAGTTTCTTACTACTAAATACATGATCATTAAAGTATTTTCGTATAACCTAAACAAATACTATGGGAGGTGGAGGTGGGTGCCAAGGATAGAGGATAGTAGAGCTAGGGTGAAAATAGGGTAAGTTAAGACGGCGGGGAGAGAACAATAAATGTGGAATAATAGTAGTGTAACTTATTTTTCTTACATTTATTAGTTATGCTACATTCCTCATTTGTATAAAAAAAACAGAGAAAATAGTTTTTAAAAATATTTAAACAACCGAACATAAATAATAAAACCAAAAAAAAATGTTTTCCTTATACCGACACACCGTGAATCAGTGAAACACCTAAAAAAATTAAGTTATTTCTAGGGCAAACAACACAACTCTTACTTGTTTTAGGGTTTAATTACGTTCCTTCTCCTTACTTTTCAAAATTACTTTCTTAACCATATTTACTTTGCTAGATATATGTATTTGGCACACCCAATTACATGTATCTTGAATACTGTAAATCAAGTTAAGTATAATTTATTTCAGATATACTATACTCAAGTGTGATTCACATGTATTTGGGATGCACTCTCTCATCTCTCTCTTATCTCGTTCGCCTTCTCTTCGTATGTATCTACATTTTAGATTATATCTAGTATTAAAGATGCACCATCTAGTATCAAAAGATGCATGTTGATTCTTTCTCTCACCTCTCTCCCTATGTATTTGTGTTTTAGAATGTATCTAGTATTTTATATATATGTATTACACCTGAAATTTGAAGGAGTGATGTATCTGACTTGAAATTTTGTAAGAAAGTATTAGTTAATATGATAATAGGTAATTATTTCAAAGTACAAAATGAAATCTTTATCATAAAAATATTTGTGTCATTAGGTAGTTCTTCTTGAAACAAATATATTTTTTTAGACTTTCAAAATAATAGTATATAAACAAGAACCAATTCAAGATGCCATACAGTATAACAACAACAGTTTCGTTGCGATTATTTTGTATTGTTGATTTCCTCCTCTTTTTTCTCTTGGCAGAAAAAAATTCTCATTTGTTCAATTTCATGTGTGGTGTTCGCTAATTTAAATGGGGAAAAGATAACTTAATCAGGGGTCATTTGGTAAGATGTATTAGAAAAATAATGCATGCATTAATTTTTGTGTTATTAATATCTTATTTGGTACACTTTTTCATATTATGTACTAATGTGCGTATTACTAATATCATTGATTTCTAGGTAGTATTAATGTAATGGTTTTAGCACATGCATAAACGTGATTAAAGATCTAGTTGTCCCTCAAAATCGTTTTTTACATCTTCTTCACCATAATTGTGGAGGATATCTTTGTAAATATCTTTTATGATGCAATACATGCTATTTATAATGCATCAAATCAAATAATGCATTAAAATATTCTATGTATATTTAACGTAAGCATAACTAATGCAAGCTTTATAAATACACTCTATTTAGCATTTTTTTTATACACTCTACCAAATGACCCCTAAATATCTAAGGAAAAAAAACATATTTATGTTTAAAGTTCAATTGCAAAACATTTAACGGGTACACTCTTGATCTTGACTAATTCATGGTCTACCATGAACAAAATCCAAATTTATGCTCTGTGCTTTTTTTTCAAAGATCATTTGGCCAATTCGTAGTTTGCTTTTCCAAATGACCATACTTGTTTTTCTTTATCAACAGTTTGGGTCTCTTGCTATATAAAGCACAAACTTGTTTTGTTCCAATATGCCAAAAAGCACAAACTTGTTTAGTTCCAATATGGGACCATCATCAAAGTTGGGGAACTGGCCCCTTCTTGTTTATGCTTTTGCCTTTTGCTTGATAGCCACTGGTGTAGCAGCTGATTATAAGCCTCACATTTATGATCCATCAACCTTGTCATTCCCTTATAAGTCACGATCGCCTCCGCCGCCTCCACCCGGACGTTACTACTATTATAAATCGCCTCCACCTCGACATCGTTACTATTATAAATGGCCTTCGTCGCCTCCGCCCCGACGTCATTATAAATCCCCTTCGCCACCTCCGCCCCAACATCACCACTATTATAAATCGCCTACACCTCCTCTACATTATTACAAATCAGCACCACCGCCAAATTACTACCATAATCCACCACCACCAATTCTTTCTCCTCCTCCAACATATTATTACAAATCTCCAACACCGCCTTCTCCATCTCTACCACCACCTTATTACAATAAATCACCTCCACCACCAACCTTTTCTCCTCTAAATAAGTCCCAACCGCCACCTCCTCCATTAAAGTCTCCACCACTATCTTCTCCATCTCCCCTACCTCCTCCATTAAAGTCTCCACCACCACCTTATCCATCTCCCCTACCTCCAGTGAAGTCCCCACCCCCATTAAAATCTCCATTGCCGCCGCCTTCTCCTTCTGCCCCACCTCCTCTACCTCAAATGAAGTCTCCACCTCCACCACCTCTAGTTAAGTCTCCACCCCCACCTCCTCCATTAAAGTCTCCACCACCGCCGCCTTCTCCCACACCTTCATTAAAGTCTCCACCACCACCTTCTCCATCTCCCCTACCTCCAAAGAAATCCCTACCTCCTCCATTAAAGTCTCCACCGCCATCGCCTTCTCTTTCTCCCCCACCTCCTCTACCTCAAATAAAGTCTCCACCTCCACCACCTCCAGTTAAGTCTCCACCACCACCTTCTCCATATCTCCCACCTACTCAATTAAAATCTCCACCACCGCCGCCTTCTCCTTCTTCCTCACCTTTACTAAAGTCTCCACCACCACCTTCTCCATCTCCCCTAACTCCAGTGAAGTCTCCACCTCCTCCATTAAAGTCTTCACTGTCACCATCTTCTCCTTCTCCCCTACCTCCTCTATATCAAATAAAGTCTCCACCTCCACCACCTCCAGTTAAGTCACCATCTCCACCATCACCTTTTCTATATCCCCCACCTACTCAATTAAAATCTCCACCACCACCGCCTTCTCCTTCTTCCTCACCTCTATTAAAGTCTCCACCACCACCTTCTTCCGCTCCCCTAACTCCAGTGAAGTCTCCACCTCCTCCATTAAGGTCTCCACTGTCACCACCTTCTCCTTCTCCCCTATCTCCTCTATCTAAAATAAAGTCTCCACCTCCACCACCTCTAGTTAAGTCACCACCTCCACCTCCTCCATTAACGTCTCCACCACCGCCACCTTCTCCTTCGCCCCCACCTCCATTAAAGTCTCCACTACCACCTTCTCCATCTCCCCTAACTCCAGTGAAGTCCCCACCTCCTCCATTAAAATCTCCACCATCACTGTCTTCTCCTTCTCCCCCACCTCCTCTATCTCAAATAAAGTCTTCACCTCTACCAGTTACAGTTAAGTCACCACCTCCACCTCCTCCATTAAAGTCTAAACCACCACCTTCTCCATCTCCCCCACCTCCTCCTTCAAAATCTCCACCAACGCTGCCTTCTCCTTCTTCCTCACCTCCATTGAAGTCTCCACCACCACTTTCTCCATCTACATCACCATCAGTGAAGTCCCCACCTCCTCCATTAAAGTCTCCCCCGCCGCTGCCTTTTCTTTCTCACCCACCTCCTCTACCTCAAATAAAGTCTCCACCTCCACCACCTCCAGTTAAGTCACCATCTCCACTTCCTCCAATAAAGTCTCCACCATCACCTTTTCTATATCCCCCACCTACTCAATTAAAATCTCCACCACCATCGCCTTCTCCTTCTTCCTCACCTCTATTAAAGTCTCCACCACCACCTTCTTCATCTCCCCTAACTCCAGTGAAGTCTCCACCTCCTCCAGTAAGGTCTCCACTGTCACCACCTTCTCCTTCTCCCCTACCTCCTCTATCTCAAATAAATTCTCCACCTCCACCACCTCTAGTTAAGTCACCACCTCCACCTCTTCCATTAACGTCTCCACCACCGCCACCTTCTCCTTCGCCCCCACCTCCATTAAACTCTCCACTACCACCTTCTCCATCTCTCCTAACTCCAGTGAAGTCCCTACCTCCTCCATTAAAATCTCCACCATCACCGTCTTCTCCTTCTCCCCCC
>JAOTQJ010000001.1:6165420-6198063 GCA_025642045.1 Solanum sejunctum | reverse complement strand
CGAAATTTTGTGAAAT
This sequence comes from Solanum sejunctum, assembly GCA_025642045.1. Lineage (NCBI taxonomy): Eukaryota > Viridiplantae > Streptophyta > Magnoliopsida > Solanales > Solanaceae > Solanum > Solanum sejunctum. The sequence goes on along the minus strand of JAOTQJ010000001.1, from coordinate 6,198,047 downwards.
CCCTTAGCTGTCGTAAGTAAATATTCAGTATAAGTGGTTGTCACAGTGTCCAATCGGCACCGTTCATGGCCCCTGGGTTGGGTCGTGACATTCAACCCTCTCCTACGCTGGCCACATAGTTAATGGATTCAAGTGGGACTCACTCTTACCCATTTCGGTGCTAATAATCCTCCTAGGATTCAACATGCTCATAAATCTATCAATCCTTTAAGGAACCTCAACACTCAACCTCTATGGGAAAGATTTTCTATCCAATCTAAGGAAATCTTACCTATTCAATTCTATCAACAATAGGTCCAGCTATTACAACCATCCACACACTCAATTCAGAACTCAAACTCAGTCAGACATCATTCTCAGACATTCAAGGCTTTAGATATCCCCTAAGTTTATTATTCAAGTTATTATAGCGTGAAAATTTTAAGGACCTAGTCACAATTATATAATAAGGTAAAAAGACAGTAAGTTTAAACATGATGATCATCAGCTCATGATCTAAAATTATAGTCTAAAGATTTGGAATAAGGATTCAAGCTAGTATACAAGAATTTAGAATAATTATTCAAGAATTTAAAGTAATCATTCAAGAACTTAAAGTAATTTCTCAAGAACTTTCAAGAATTCATACATCAATGTTCCTAGACATGAATTTGCTATCTTAACTCTATAATGACAAATGGGATATCAATCCCATGCTTTTGGGTACTTTACAAACCTACGAATGACGAACCTTTGAAGAACCTTGAATTCTCCTATGAAACCCTTACTTTTCTCTCTCTTTTCTCTCTTAGACTTAGCGTAAAATTAATAAACTTAGGATAGTTTTTGGGTTTAAAACCCTTTTGTACGAAAATATGTTTAAAACTCGACCTAGAGGTGTAAAGATATATCAGGAAGGACGAAATTTCTCCTCCCAAATTAAAAGAAAAAAATCAATTCCTGCACACACCAGTGCGCGATGGGCACTAGTGTATTTATATACTTTTTCATGAATTTTTGATTCCCGTCGAATTTTTGAAAAACAATAAAGTGTGGTTCTACATCCTCTCTGTGTCACGGAAGAGGAGCAAAAACCTCTCACTTTGGGAAAAATAATTTTCATTTTTTACATCAAAGCGAGTCGAGACCATTTTCTGACTCAGTTTTTTGCAATGATCGCAAATTCAATCTCGAATATTTCATCAAACCTTGAAAAGATATGTTCTGTGCACGATAAAGTTTAGGGGCATTTTAGTATTTTTATGGGGTGTTAAATCATCCCCTCCTTGGAATCATTTGTTCTCTACTATTGAGTAAAGGTCGACTGGGGACTTGAATAACCTCGAAACTCATTCTATTCCTCACTTGGGAACACCCGAACTCTCACTATACATCATCTATCTATCTCTAACTTAGACTCGGGAATGGTATAACATAAGGCATCACTTAATGGAAAAGAATATTCAGAATTTGTAAGAATAAGAATATTTACCTTCGACGTCATCATCACTTGGCACGAATAGATGTGGGTATTTGAGCTTCATCGCTTCCTCAGCTTCCCGAGTAGCTTCTTCAACAAATTGATTCCTCCATAAGACTTTGATGAAGGCTATCTCTTTGTTCCTCAGCTTACAAACCTATCGGTCAAGAATCTAGACTGGAACTTCCTCATATGGTAAGTTGTCCTTCACACTCGTACTCTCCACAAGAATTGCTAAGGCTCGATCCCCCAAACACTTCTTCAGCATAGATACGTGGAACACTGGGTGAACTCCATCTAGCTCGGAAGGTAAGTCTAACTTGTAGGCAACCTTTCCAATCCTTCTTACAATCTTGTATGGCCTAATATACCAGGGACTCAGCTTTCCCTTCTTGCCAAATCTCATGACACCCTTCATGGGTGACACCTTCAAGTACGCCTAATCATCTACCTCGAACTCCAAGTCTCTTCTTCTCACGTCCGTATATTATTTCTGAAGACTCTGGGCTGTCTTCAGCCTTGCCTTTCCCTGATGACTTTCACTTTCTCCATAGACTAATATACGAGGTCAGGCCCAATCAACTCAGCTTTACCAAACTCAAACTAGTCAATCGAGATCAACATCTCCTCCCATATAATGCCTCATACGGGGCCATCTGAATACTGGCATGATAGCTATTATTGTATGCGAACTCAATCAATGGTAAGTGATCATCCCAGCTCCCTTTGAAATCAATCACATATGCCCTCAACATATCCTCTAAAGTCTTAATAGTGCGCTTTGCCTGCCCGTCTAGCTGAGGGTGAAAAGCAGTACTCAAATTTACCTACATATGTAGTCCCTTTTGGAAAGATCTCCAAAATTTAGAGGTCAATTGAGCTCCTATGTCTAATATGATATATAAGGGAACCCCATGAAACCTCACAATCTCCCGAATGTAAAGTCGAGCATACTTCTCAACTGTATAAGTTGTCTTCACCGCCAAAATATAGGCTGATTTAGTCATCCTGTCTACAATCACCCATATTGAATCATGCTGCTTTCTGGATCTTGGTAAGTCGATAATAAAATCCTTGTTGATTACCTCCCATTTCTACTCTGGGATCTCAAAGTTCTGAGTTAACCTACAAGGTTTTGGATGTTTAACCTTAACCTGTTGGCAACTGAGACACTTAAAAACAAATTCAGTAGTGTCTTTCTTCACCCATTCCACCAATAGACTTCCCTCAAGTCGTGGTACATCTTGGTGGAGCTAGGATGAATGGAATACTTCCTACTGTGAGCTTCGACCATGATTCTATAGCAAACACCATTAACATTAGGTACACACAATCTCCTTTGGTATCTCAATACCCTATCTCCCCTTTTAGAGAAAGCCATCACCCTTTTCTTGTGAACAACTTCTTTCAATTAGAGTAAGACAGGGTCTTGGTCTTGCTTTTCCTTCACTTTAGACACTAAGAATGAAGCAAAACCATTCTAAACATTGACCACACCTTCGTTGTTCTCCTCAAGATGTATTCTTAATTGAGCTAATCTATGCACCTCTCTGGCTAGCTCTCTCTTCCCCTCCTCCACATTGGTAGTGCTACCCATGGACATCCTGCTAAGAGCATCAGGAATAACGTTAGCCTTACCTAGGTGGTAGAGAATGCTCATATCATAATTCTTGAGCAACTTTAGCCACCTCATCTACCGCAGGTTAAGCTCTTTCAGACTAAACATGTACTGCAAGTTCTTATGGTTAGTGAACACGTTCACATACACTTCATATAGATAGTGACGCTAGATCTTAAGTATGAATACCACAGCTGGAAACTCTAGATCATGGGTCGAAATATTTTTCTCATGAATCTTAAGTTGTATGGAAGCATACGCTATCACTTTTCCCCTCTGCATAAGAACACCCCTAATCTAACTCTGGATACATCACAATATATCACGAAGTCACCTGTCTTGTCTGGTAAGGTCAACACTAGTGCTGTAGTCAATGTAGTGTTTAACTCCTAGAAGCTTTTCTCAGATGCCTCAGACCACTGAAACTTGTCCTTCTTCTGAGTTAGTTTTGTCAAAGGGGATGACAGAGAAGAGAAGCCCTCCACAAATTTTTTGTAGTACCCGGCCATACCCAAGAAACTTTATATTTCTATTTGGGAAGTGGGTCTTAGCTAGTTCTTAACTGCCTCAATCATTTGAGTATCAACCTGAATACCATATCTCGGAACAACATGGCCCAACAAAGCCACTAACTGGAGCCAAAACTCACACTTAGAGAACTTTGCATACAACTCATGATCTTTGATTATTTCCAAAACCACTCCAAGGTTATTAGCATACTCTTCTTCATTCCTCAAATATACTAGGATGTCATTAATAAATATGATCACGAACATGTTAAGATATGGTTTGAATACCCTGTTCATTAAGTCTATGAAAGCTGCAGGTGCATTTGTCAATTCGAAGGACGTGACCAAGAACTCAAAGTGGCCATATCGGGTCATAAAGGATGTCTTAGGAATGTCACTTTCCCTTACCTTCAACTGATGATAACCCGATCTGAGATATATCTTAGAGAAACAAGTGGCACCTGAAGCTGCTCAAAGATATCATCTATTCTTGGAAGAGAATACTTATTTTTTTATGGTAACCTTGTTCAATTGTCGATAGTCTATACATATCCTCAAAGATCCATCTTTTTTTTGCACGAATAGGACATGAGCAACCCAAGGTGAGACACTAGGCCTTATAAAGCCTTTCTGTAACAAGTCTTTCAATTACTATTTCAATTCTTTCAACTCTGCTGGACCCATTCTATAGGGTGGAATTGAGATAGGTTTGGTCTCGGAGAGGACATCAATCCTAAAGTCAATCTCCCTATCAGGAGGGACTCTGGGAAGATTATCAGGAAAGACCTCGGGAAACTCATTCATTATTAGGACTAACTCAAGATTAGGAAACTCAACATCATCAAACTTTACTCGCACGAGGTGGTAAATACAACCCTTGGATATTAACTTTCTAGATCTAAGATAGTATATAAATTTACTCTTAGGGGCAACAGAACCCCCTTTCCACTCTAAGCTAAGCTTATTAGGAAATTGGAACCTGACAATCTAGGTTCTACAGTCAATAGAAACATAACAAGCATAAAGCTAATCCATGCCCTTTATTATATCAAAATCAACCATCTTCAACTCTATTAAATCAGCTAAAGTGTCTCTATGATAAATAGACACCACACAGTCTTTGTAAACTATCTCAACTAAGAAAAACTCACCAGTAGGAGTAGAGACAGAAAAGGGTTCATACAAACACTCCGGAAGGAGCCCAAACTTACCAGCCATATAAGGATTCACAAACAACAATGTGGCACCTGATCAATCAATGTATAGCAATCATAAGTACAGACACAAAACATACCTGTGACAACATCTGCTGCAACCTCCTGCTCCTGTTTATTACCAATAGTATAAAGGTGGTTTGTCCTGCCTCTTGTACCTGTAGTGGTAGCACCCCTCTGCTAATTATCTGTTGGAGGTGTTGTCGAAGACTGAGCTCTACTGCTCCTCTCACCTTGCCTCCTCTTCAAACACTCGGAGCTGAAATGACCAGCTTGCCCATAAGCATAACATACATCCTTGTTAACATGACACTTACCCAGATAAAGCTTACTGCACTTGCTGCAAGGTGGCTTTCCCCGTATATGCTAAGTCACACTGGCCTAAGATTGGGTGCCTGGGGTCCTGAAATCCTGATAATCCTGAGTTTCTAATCATACCTGGTTGGTTGTATGGATGCACTGGCAGTAGATGGTGAGGGATGTGATGATCTATTTTGGAAATAAGATTGTCACCTCTGTTCTGCCTCTGCGGGTTAATCTCCTATCCCGTTGACTCTGCCTTTCTGCTCAAGTGTTCTTCTCTATCCCTTCTCTTATGTTCCTCCGTCTGCTGGGTATATAGTATAAGTCTAGAGATGTCCATACCTAGTATCAGCAATGCCATCTTGCATTCTCTTTGCACATGTTTAGCTAAGCCAGACATAAATCTCCTCATTCTCTTCCTCATATCTTTTGCCATCTCGAGATCATACCTTGAAAGTTTGATGAACTTAAGGCTATACTCCTTCTCTATTATCCCTCCCTACTTTAGATTCATAAACTCATTCGCTTTTGCTTCCCTCAACTCTTTAGGAAATAAGTGTTGAAGAAAGGCGACCTCAAACTCATCCCACGCTGCAGGCTCCGCATCCTCCTCTCTACTTTCATCCCACTAAGTGTACCATATATTGCAACATCCTTCAGCTGGTAGGACGCAAGCACAACTCCCTCAATCTTAGTCGCATGCATAGCCCTCGGGACTTTGTACATCTCATCAATGAAATTTTGTCGGTCCTCCTCCACCTTCGACCCCATATATACAGGCGGGTTCATCCTCAAAAAGTCCCTGAACCAAGTTGCAGCTAAGGGCTCCTGTGAGCTAGAACTAGGAGCCTGAGAACCATGCCTATTTCCCTGGGAGGTAACTAATTGAGTCTGTATGGTGATGGCTCCTCTGAATTCTACCTCAGTAGTGGAAGCTGTCTGAGGCTGAGCAGTGGGCACCTGAGAGACCTCAACAGTCCTAGTAGGGCGTCTGCATCTCCTCATCTTAGTTTGACCCGAAACATCTGATTGGATGTTCTCAGTAATGGGAGATGGGACATCTCTTTGAGCGGTTGTTCTCTTTTATGGCATTTTCTATAATCATAAGACACATAAGCTAAAAGCAGAATTTTCCAAGTTAAGTCTATAGCACAAACTCAGATCATAGAAAAAGGGCAACTCTTCCTAATGTCCTATAGCCTCATGTTTATGAAGTGTGACGCACAACACACATAAACAAGACTCCACTTGACACGGCTTCATAGAATCCCTAGGATACTCTAGCTCTAGGCTCTAATATCAAGTTTGTGATGCCCTACTAGGGTACCCTAGATGTGACTGGCACTCGGAGACTATTGCTGGCCCCCAAGCTGACCATTCAATCTCTTTACGATCGTTCAGCCAATTAATCAGTGGAAAAAAACTGATATAATGAATATAAATGCTATCCTATCAATGGACTCATACTATCAACATCAGTCTATCTTAAGAAAATAAAATAGATAATGAAAATCTCAAATGTAAAGAATGAAAGAAAGAGGGAAAATAACCCTCGATATCAATATCCACATCTATGTCTACGAAGCCTTTATACTAGTATTTGGGATGATACCATGACAGGCCATGACAACCAATATCAAAATAAAAAGCTAGAAATCAATAGAAAAATTAGCATCTTCTGAATGCAAGGGAGGACTCACCATTGTCTGGAAAAGAGAGCACTGTAACCTCAACGATCAGGCTGCTGAAGTCCTCAGTCTATCGAATCTACATAAAATGATGCAGCGCCAGAGGGGTGTTAGTATATGGAATGTACTGTATATAAAATAGGCTAAAGTAAAAAGGAAATAATATACGATCCCTCATCAATCAATCACCCTCACCTCAGAGTAAAGAACTAGATGCTATCACTTTGCTATCTATCAAACATCAAACATTCACATTACATCAGGGTTCTATCATAATAAAATCTATCTAGGAGTTTTTATAACCGACAAACACTACTTATGAGCCGGTAGTGATATAACAAAGAGATGTCATTGCCACATCCATACAGTACCTTGTCGGCGTAAAGGACGAGTCTGTCAGTAGATCTAAAAGTCTGTCAAGTCCTTTTTTGGGACAAAGGAAATATCCGCTTTCATGGTCCAATCCTCTCCTACACTACCCATGTAGTTAATGGGTTCGAGTAGGACTCACTCTTACCTATTTAGTGCTAATACTCCTCCTAGGGCTCAACATGCTCATATATCTATTAATCCTTCAAGGAATCTTATCACTCAACCTCTACCGGGAAGATTTTCTATCCTTTCTAAGGAAATTTTACCCGTTCAACTCTATCATCAATAGTTTCATCTATCACAGCTATCCACATACTCAATTCAGGACTCAGACTTAGCCAGACATCATTATCAGATATTCAAGGCTCTAGACATCCCCTAAGGTCATTATTCAAGTCATTATAGAGAGGAAATTTTAAGGATTTAGTCACAATCACATAATAAGGTAAAAATATAGTAAGTTTTAAAGATGATGATCATTAGTTCATGATATAAAATTATAGTCTAAAGATTTAAAAGAAAGATTCAAGCTAGTATACAAGAATTTAAAATAATTATTCAAGAATTTAAAGCAGTCATTCAAGAACTTAAAGTAATTTCTCAAGAACTTTCAAGAATTCATACATTAAATCTCTTAGACATGAATTTGCTATTCCACTCAATATTGGCATATGGAAGATCAGCTCCATGCTTTTGGGTAGTGTTTATATACCTGAGAATGACGAATCTTTGAAGAACCTTGAATTCTCCTCTGAAACCCTTACTTTTCTCTCCTTTTTCTCTCTTAGGCTTAGAGTAAAATTAATAGACTTAGGATAGATTTTGGGTTTAGAACCCTTTTATATGAAAACATGTTTAAAAACCAACCTAGGGGTGTAAAAATATATTGAAAAGGATAAAATTTACCCTCAAAATTAAAAGAAAAAAATTGATTTCTACACACACTAGTGTGTGACGCGCACTAGTGTATTTATACACTTTTTTCACGAATTTTTGATTCCCATTGAATTTTTGAAAAACAACAAAGTTTGGTTCTGTGTCCTCTCTGCATCGCGGAATGGGCGTGGAAACCTCACTATTTTAAGCTCACTTTGAAAAAATAATTCACATTTTTCTATGTTAAAGCCGAGTTGATACCATGTTCTACTCAATTTTTTGCACTGATAACAAATCCGGTTTCAGATTTTCCATATAATCTTGGAAAGATACATTGTGCGTACGATAAATTTTAGGGGCATTTTATAATTTTAAGGGGTGTTACAGTATATACATCAAACAGTGCAAATTAGGGCAGTTTAAAATCGATTATCTGAATTGACAAAAAAATTATTAGCTTATCGATAATGGGTTGTTGGTATTACACCCTATCAAATCATCAAAATACCCTTAGATGAGAGAATGCTTGCATAACACCATTTTTAAAACTTTTTTAGCAAATTGAAATCAGGGTCAACATGAAAAATTATGTGGAAAAGTGGTCTCAACTGAATTTTAGGCCAACCGAATAAAAAGATAATTATTCATTGCAAAATTGCAAAACCAGAAAGATACACGACAACTCTGCTTCACGGACTTGCTTTGCCATATTTCTTTTTTAGTTTTATTTATAAAATAAACTGGACAAGTGTCATTTTACATAAATACACATAAAACGCTTTGACAAATGTGATTTAGGAGTTATTTTAGAGAAAAAGTTTCTGAATATATTTTAGGTTTTCCATCAAAAAATGAAAAGTTGGGAACAAGTCCACGTCGTAAACTTGTCCCGTCACGTTCTTGACGATCAACTTTAAAAGCAAGGGCATTCTAGTCCTTTCCCAACCCATCATAATCTAAAATCTTGTCGTTCTGAGGCTATTTTTGACTCTATATCAGTACCTAAGTGTGAAATTTCAATCATTTATTCTAATTCATCTTAAGAACTAGTGCTATGAAGAAAAGAAAAAATTATGGTTTCAAGAGAATCTTATGAGTTTTCCAAGCTATTCCAGAATCCAAAATTTTCAGGTATGTGAGGCTACTCATAGCGTTGGGTTGAGTTTATCCACGCACCTTACATGTTAATTCTTCATAATTGAGTTAGAGTAGAGTTTCACCCTAATTTTTGAATTCTAAATAAGTTAATTCATCTTTCAAGGAGTTAGATACAATTATGCATTGATATTATTGCTATTTTTATATTTTATATTATTGGTATCGTTGTTCGTGGATACTTTTCCATGAACCTTAATGAAGTTGATGATCATGACTTTTTTTATACAGTATTTGATATTGAGATTGATGGGTTTTCATGCATTAAATAAAAGTAGTATTTTAAAAATCAAGATTTTACATGTTGAGAGTAAATATGATGACTTTTCTATGCATTGATGAAGAGTAATTTAGACTAACATTATATATGTATTTAATTGAGTCAAAAGAATTATATGTGAGGAAAATATTTTGATAAGATGATACATATTTTGATGAATTTTGATGAAAATGAACATTGGGTTTAAACAATATTTTGAGTAATTATTTGATGAGGATGTAAATAAATTTTCAAAATATATTTATTGATGGAATATGATGATGATGTTTGAAATGAGTTTGGATAAGATTTAAAGAGAATGCTTCGACAGTAGTATTGAGCACCAAGTTAGGTAAGAGTATAATTGTCTCAAACCCCATAACTATGTTGCCAGCATAGCATAGCATAGTTGTGTCATTTATTCGAGTCACCCTTCTCCTTAAAAGATGGACAATCATTGTGGATCCAAGAGAGAGTTAAGCATCATTATCTTGGCGAGTATTGGACGGGCATGGAAATGATGTCGCCTTCGTTGTGCATCACCAACTATGATGGTGGGATTGCAGTTGGTTAAAGAAACTCCCTAATTGTGCGAAATTAATTTGACTACGTTGCATGTTAGAGTTTTTTTTAGGATCATTGTTTACTATACAAACCTTGCATCCTTTATTAAGTCGAGTTATGAATGGTTGAGTTGATTTGTTGAGTTGATTTGGTTGATCTGCACTTGAGCTGACTTATTTCCTTAGCCATTTTACATACCAATATATTCAATGTACTAATGGTCATTTGGACCTGCATCATTAAATATGCAGATATAGGTATTAAAGATCATCAACAGACGCACCATTGAGAATCTATTGCAGTCAATTGATTTGATAAGTCCTCCGCTGCTTCTAGATGATACTCATTTATATTTTTTTTTATCTAACTTGAGTTTAATATTTTATTTTCTTTGATTGAGGTAGCTATGATCTGTCATGACACCTTTAAATAATTTAGATACAGGCTTCATAGATTAAAATTGAGATTGTTGATTTCTATATTGTCTTACTAGTTTCTTTCATACTAATCTTGATTTATTTTAAGCTAGATTGTTGATCTTAATTTATTGACTGAGTATTTCTTACTAGTTACTTTTTGAATTGTTGAAGACTTTTGCTGTAGATTGTGATTAAATGAAGTGATGGAGACAAGTAGTTTGCATGGGGACTAGCAATAGTCTCTAAGTGCCGGCCACTCCAAGGGTACCTTCCCGTGGCGTGACTATTGGTTTAGAAGTTTCTATAACAGTTTAAAATTTTAAATCATTCAATTATTGATTCTTAATGGTTTTAGATTTTTTCTTAACAGGCTAACTGATAACACGATAGTAAATTAAATAATTATATTTATGTCATTTGGTATATAAAGTCCTTCAAAGTTTTATACTTTTATTTTTTATTGTCTCAAATTCTTAGTTATTCTACAATGTAATAATGTTTGCTTTTGAAAAAATATAATTTATCAATTCATGTGCATGATTCATTTTAGTTGTCACCTTGTTTCGAAGTAATTTTTCAATAAATAAACTTTGTAGTCAAATCTTATGTAGTACCTGATAAAATTACCAAAATACACCTAGAATAAAGGTGTACACATAACACATCTTCCCATGCTCCGTTTGAAAATCCGAGACTAGATTTGCGATTAGCACAAAAAATTGAGTGGGAGAATAGTCTCGATCAATTTTTAGAATAACTGGGTCAAAAAATAATTTTTCCATCCTAAACGAATTCTAGTGACAGTATGCAACAGAGGCGCGATGGACCTACATTTATTTTGTAAAATGTTTTTGATGGAGATTGAAAAACTCGTTTAGAAAATTTTTGAAAAAAATACATAAGAGCGACGCGGACCCGCTTTTTCGTAGTATAATTTTTTTTGAAAACTTATGAGGGGAATTCTACTCAATTTTCAACCCCTCCTAAACTGAAAACACTATCAAATTAGGTCATATTAATGTGTAAATAGGGTCTTAAACCCCATTTAACTTCTTTTCTAAGTATTTAAAAGACTAGGGCTTGAGAGAAGAGAATAAAGAACCTACGATTGATGAATTTGAAGGAGATTCTTGAAGTTGATTGTTGATAGCTTCATCCTGATATGTAAGACTAAACTTAAAGCTTGGGATTGTTCTCCCATATTCTCCATAGATGGTCTTAGAAGAGGGTTGAAGGTCCATGAGTCTCCATACATGATTCTTGATTATTTTCTTGAAAAATTATAGTTTCTTACATATATTTTCATATGTTGATGATCATCATAAAGTTCCTTTCTTGAATTGAATACTTTTCATGAGATATTACATAAACCCTATATATTGATTATGGAAAGCATGCATGAATGAAGATAGAGAGTGAGTCTAAAGTCTAGAGCCTTGATTGAGAATGTCGATTGTGATTGTTGGATGTAATATGAAAATGATGATAGGTTGATAGTTCTTGATGGTCCATGAGTGTTCCCAAATGAACACTAGTGATTTGTATATTTGATTGTTCCCTACTGATTGTCTTAAGCTTTGAGATAATGATTGAAAGTTGAATTGATAGTATGATTGGAGTTTCTATGAGACCAATTGAATGATGAGAGCCTCTACGAGGTTGATTTGGGATGAGATGATTTACATAGTTTGATTGGAAGGATTTTTTTATGAGCATTGATGTAACACCTGATAATATTATCAAAATAACCCTACAATAGAGATGTGTGCATAACACATCTTTTCAAGCTCTGATGGAAATTTGAGACTGGATTTGCGATTAGCATAAATAATTGAGTAGGAAAATAATCTCGGTTGGATTTTAGAGCGACTGAGTCAAAAGATAATTTTTTATAATTAATTTTAAAATAGTGATAGTGCGCGCCAACGGGTGACGCGCCAACGACGCGGACCTATACTTATAATATTTTTTTTTCAATGAGAATTAAAAAAATTAATCGAAAAGTAATTTACAAATAATTACACATACACACATTTGATTAATGCTATTTATGTTATTTTCATTGAAAAATAGTTTTTCCAACACGTTATGAGTTTTCAGTCAAACAAATACACTAGAGCTTGACGCAACTAGGCATTCCGAAGTTGAAATTTTTTTAATTTGAAGGGCATTTCGATCAATTTTATACCGTTCATAAACTCAAAAAAATGATCAATTTAGGTCATTTGATGAGTAAATAGGATCTTAAACCCCATTCTAAGTCCTTTTTCACAACACTTGAAAGTTAGGGCTTCAAAGAGAAGAAAGAAGAATGTGAGATTGAAGAATTCAAGGAGAATTTGTGATGGTTCATTAGAAGAGTTTTATCTCAGGTATGTAAAGCTAAACTAAAAGCATGAGATTATTCACTCATGTGCCCCATAGATGGTCGTAGAAGAGTTGAAAGTCTAATAAGTCTACATATATGATTCTTGAATCGCTTCTCAAAAATTTTCTTGAAAATTACATTACTTACACGTATTTTCATATGTGACGATCATCATAAACTTATTTTCTTTAATCGAATACTTTGCATTAGATATTACATAAACCCTATATGATAAATCTTGAAGCATGAATGAAAAAAGATAGGAATTGAGTCTAGAGCCTCGATTGATGATATTGATTGTGATTGTGATATGAGAATGATGATGAGTTGATAGAACTTGATCATTCCTTGAATCACCATAAATGAACTCTAATGATTTGTCTATTGATTATTCCCTAGCATTTATTCTAAGCCTTGAGCTATTGGTTGATGAGATGATGAGAGTCTATATGAGACTGATTGAGTGATGATTGCCTCTACAAGGCTGATTTGAGATGAGATGATATGATTGTATCGATCAGATTGATTTTTTTATGAACAATAATGTCATGGGAGGAGTATCGAGTACCAAAAGAGTAAGAGTTAATCCAACTCATACTCATCAAACTACGTAGCCAAACCTAGGTGAGAATAAGGACCATCATACCATATTATGTTGAGGTCCCTTATTGATAGAGTCCCTAAAACAATACAGGGCTAGTTTGATTGTTGGGGTCCCTTATGGATTCGATTTGTTCCCTACCTAGCAAGTACAAAATGGTTGTGGCAACATCAACATAATTGTTATACAGTCACTAGTCATAAATGATTATTCTCGGATAAGAGAAACTCTTAGAAAGTTCTCTCCTTGAGATGAGATGAGATGAGTTGAGATGAGTCCTTCTGAGACTAGTCTGATTTGATTGATAAGTTAATTGGTTGATGGGTTACTTGTCTACTCTTTATTCTTGCTTTAGATAGACATGTAACATATTGATTGGTTTCTATATTGAGTTGATTGTTTTTTCTATATTGTTCTACCTATTTCGGTTTCATTTAGCTATTTTAAATACCATACATTTCACGTAATGATGCCACTCTGGTGCTGAATCATTTTATGATGTAGAAATATATCATAGAGATCAACGAATTAGTGAGCCTCTCCTACTTCAGAGGATTCATTTACTTTATTTTCATCTTGCTGTTAGAGTAAGAATTGCTTAGCTTTATTTTAATTAAGGTAGCCATGAGTCTGTCATTGATACCAGACGATAGTGATAGAGGCTTCATAGACTAGAGTCAGATGTTGATTGATAAGATTGTGAGCACATGGGATAAAGATCATCAGTAGGTGCATCGTCGAGGATCTTTGAATGTTCAGCGGATTAGTGAGCCTCCCATACCTCGGAGGATTCATTTACTTTCTTTTCATCTTGCTGTAAAGTTAGAATTGAGTAGATTTATTTTGATTAAGGTAGCCATGGGTCTGTCATTGGTACCGCCTAATAGTGATAGAGGCTTTATAGACTAGAGCCGGATGTTGATTGATAAGATTGCGAGCTAGTTCTTTCTACTAGTCTTTTTATTTATGATACTATTTTGAGACTAGATGATGAGATATGGCCATTTACTTTTCTTTTATCTTTCGCTAATTAGTAGAATTTATGACTAAATAGATATGATGACGCCAAGTGGTTCGCTTGGAGAATAGCAATAGCCTCTAGGTGCTGGTTACGTCTAGGGTACCCTCTCGGGGCATGACAAACTTGGTATTAGAGTATGAGTTCAAGTGTCCTAAGGATTCTATGAAGCCATGTATATTAGAGTTTTATTTATGGGTATATTGTCGACCTCACCTGATAAGCAGTGGGCTATACGATATTAGGAACTATTTCCCTTCATTCATGTTCTGAATCATGTTATAGAGTTATAATCTATGAAAGTTCTATTCTAATTCGTGGTTTGAATGTTGTAGAATTATGATCATGCCTCCTAGAAGAGTCATCATAGGTAGATGATGTCTCGCCAGAGAGAGTGTCAATCCACCTAAGACTTAAGGACATGAGGAGACCATGGAATAAGCTATCCTTGATGCGGAACCCCCGAAAGATGAGCTTTCCAATGCTGAACTACGCCAGGCTATTCGAACTCTATCCTATGCTATCACAACACCTGCTATGAGACAAGGAGTGGCCTGACAAGATGCCCATGACACTTCTAGAGTTCGGGAATTCTTGAGGATGAATCCGCTTGAGTTCACAGGGTCTGCATCCACTGAGGATCCTGAGAACTATGTGCAGGAGCTTTAGAAAGTGTTCCAAGTGATATATGTGGTTGATGCTGACAGACTGGAATTGGCTACTTACCAACTCAAGGGTGTGGCCAGAATTTGGTATGATCAATGGAACAAGGGTAGAGGAGAGGATGCCCCCATGCTGACTTGGGTTGTGTTCGACGAAGCTTCCTTGGGGTGATTCTTCCTAAGGGAGAGAATAGAGGCAAAGGTAAGATAGTTCTTGATCTTGAAATAGGGCTCTATGACTATGCAAGAGTATGGGCTGAAGTTTATACAACTATCTCACTATGCTCTGGACATGGCTGCTGACATGAGGGGAAGAATGGAGATATATGTGGATGGGTTGAATAGAGGGCCAAACAGAGATTGGAGGGGATCAATGCTTGTGATAATATAGATAATAGGAGATTGATGACCTTTGTACAACAAGCTGATGAGGAAAATCAACAAGATAAAGAGGAGTTCAAAAGCAAGAAAGCTAAAACATCCAGCCATGAGGTTGGGAAAATAGGCAATAGTAACGGATTTCCAGTATCATTATCTGCTAGTGCATTTGCGCCTAGAGACAAACATGATCAGTGGTCTTAGAATGTTAGAGTTCATAGGTCTCAGTCACAAGCTAGTGTGGCTCAAGGTTCACGAGGTAAACTACCATGTGGTACATATGGCAAGCTACACATGGGTAAATGCCACTAGAGGAGTGATGTATGCTTCAAGTATAGCCAAGTAGGCCACTATCAGAGAGATAGTCCAAAATGGGCTGACCAGGCTCAATCTTCTGCACCTGCCCCTCTAGTTAAGGGAAATTAGAGAGGTATTACAGTAGACGTAAGGGGAGCTATAAATCGTTTATATGCCATATGTCATTGAGATAATCAGGAGAATTCCACAGATGTTATGGTGGGGGTATGATTTGAGTCATTTCTATTGATTATTATAGGTTGATAGATCCTGGTGCCATATTATCTTTTGTAACTCCATATATAGCCAGTAGATTTGATAGAACTCCGAGAGTCTTCTTGAACCTTTTGATGTTTCTACTCCTATGGATGAGTCTATTTAAGCTGAGAGGGTCCATAGAGCTTATGTAGTATCCATCCATCATAGGGATACTATCATTGATCTGATTGAGTTAGATATGACTAATTTTGATTTGATCCTTGGCATTGATTGGCTCTATGCCTGTTATGCCTCCATTGGTTGTAGAGCTCAAACCATTAAGTTCCAATTCCCAAATAAATCAATTCTAGAGTGGTAAGGTGATTTTGTAGCACCTAAATAAATGTTTATCTCATATTTTAGATATAGAAATATGATTTATAAGAGATTTATCTACCACCTTGTGAGAGTTAAATTTGAGGATGTCGAGTTTCCTACTCTTGAGTCAGTCCCAATCGTAAATAAGTTTTCAAAAGTGTTTCTCGAGGATCATCCTGGAGTCCCTCCTAATAAGGAAATTGAATTTTGCATTGATGTTCTTCCTAATACTCAATCTATCTCAATTCCACCATATAGTATGGGCCCCCTGAATTGAAAGAACAGTTGAAAGATTTGTTAGAGAAGAGCTTCATAAGGCTGAGTGTTTCTCTTTGGGGTGTCCCAATCCTATTCGTGTGAAAGAAAGATACTCAGAATATGTATTGACTACAGGCAACCAAACAAGGTCACCATAAAGAATAAGTATCCTCTCCCAAGGATGGATGATTTGTTTGATCAACTTCAGGGTGCCTCTTATTAATCCAAGATTGACCTCCGATCTAGTTACCATTAGTTGAAAGTGAGGGGGATGTGACATTTCGAAAGATAGTCTTTAGGATTAGATTTGACCATTTTGAGTTCTTAGTCATGTCCTTTGGGTTGATGAATGCACCTGCAGCCTTCATAAACTTGATGAATCGAGTGTTCAGATAGTATATTGATATGTTTGTGATTGTGTTCATTGACGACATTTTAGTGTATTCAAGAGATACAGAGGAGCATTCAAATCACTTTAGAATTGCCTTTAAACACTTAAGAACTATGAGTTGTATACAAAATTCTCAAAATGTGAATTCTAGATTAAGTGTGTGATGTTTCTAGGCCATATTGTTTCCAGTGATAGAATTTGAGTAGATGCTCAGAAGATTGAAACAGTTAAGAACTAGCCTAGACCGACCTCTCTAACAGACATAAAAGGTTTCTTGCAATTAGCAGGCTACTGCCACTGATTTGTTGAGGGATCTTCTTCCTTATCTGCGCCATTGACAAAGTTGACTCAGAAAAAATTCAAGTTTTTGTGGTCCAACGAATGTGAAACATTTTCGAGAGTTGAAGATTAGACTAACTACTGCATCAATTCTAACCTTACCCAATGGGATAGAGGACTTTGTGATCTATTATAATGCTTTGAGGGTTGGATTAGGATGTGTGCTGACACAAAGAGGTAAGGTGATAGCCTATGTTTCTAGATAACTTAAGATTCATGAGAGGAACTATCCAACCCGTGATATTGAGTTGGAAGTGGTGGTATTTGAATTTAAAATCTTGCATCACTACTTGTATGGAGTGCATATGGATGTGTTCACTGAATGTAAGAGCTTGTTGTATGTCTTTATTCAGAAATAGCTCAACTTGCAATAGAGAAGATGGTTGGAGTTTCTCAAGGAATATGACATGAGTATTCTCTACCATCCAGGTAAGGCTAACATTATTGCTGATGCTCTTAGTAGGTTGTTAATGGGTAGCACAACCCATGTTGAGGAAGGGAAGAAGGAGCTAGCTAAGGAAGTGCATCAATTATCCCGATTGGGAGTTCAACTTGAGGAGAACGATGAGGGATGAGTAAATGTTTAGAACAGGGTTGGTTCATATTTGGTGGTAGAGGTAAAAGAAAAGTAAGATCGGGATCCTATCCTACTCCAACTGAAGGAGGCTGTCCACACACAGAAAGTGATAGTCTTCTCTAAAAGGGGAGATAGGTTGTTGAGGTACTAGAGTAGATTGTGCATCCCAGATGTTGATGGTATTCGAGATAGAATTATGGCTGAAGCTCACAATACTAGATACTTCATTCATCTTGGTTCTATGCAGATCTACCATGACTTGAAGAAGTCTATTCATAGAGTAGAATAAAGAGGGATATTACTGAATTCATTTCAAAGTAGCCAAACTGTCAGCAAGTGAAAGTCGAGCATCAAAGGCCATATGGATTAGCTCAAAACTTTGAGATTCCAGAGTGGAAATAGGAGATAATCAATATGGACTTCATTACTGGTCTACCGAGGTCTCGAAAGAAACATGATTTGACATGGGTAATTATGGATGTCATGACTAAATAGGCTAACGTCTTAGCAGTTAAGACAACTAACACTGCAGAAGAGTAGGCCAAGTTGTACATCCAAGAGATTGTGAGATTGTATGGGGTTCCATTGTCTATCATATCTGATAGAGAAGCTCAATTCACCTCTAAATTTTGGAGATCATTTCAAAAATGATTGGGTACGAAAGTGAATGTGAGAGAAACCTTCCATCTATAGACAAATGGTCAGGCAGAGCATATAATTCAGACGATAAAAGATATGTTGAGAGCTTGTGTCCTTGATTTCAAGGGAAATTGGGATGATCACCTATAATTGATTGAGTTTGTATATAATAATAGTTATCATACAAGCTTTCAGATGGCTCCCTACAAAGCTTTATACGGGAGGAGATGTAGATCACCAATTGTGTGGTTCGAGGTTGGGGAAGCGGAGTTGATTGGGCCTGATCTTGTCCACCAATTTATGGAGAAGGTTAAGGTCATTAAGGAAAGGTTAAAAAATGCACAGAGTCGCCAAAAATCCTACACCAATGTGAGGAGGAGAGATTTGGAGTTTGAGGTAAATGATTGAGTATATTCGAAAGTGTCACCTATGAAATGCTTCATGAGATTTGGGAAGAGGGGTAAATTGAGTCCATGCTATATTGGGCCCTATCAGATTGTAAAGAGGATGGGGAAAGTTGCCTATGAATTAGAGTTGTCTCCCAAGTTACATGGTATCCATCAAGTGTTCCACGTGTTGATGTTGAAGAAATATTTGGGAGATCCTAACTTGGTAATCCTTGTGGGAGCATTGGAGTGAAGGATAGCTTGACCTAAGAAGAAATTTTGGTCCAAATCCTTGATTGTCAGATTCACAGATTGAGAACCAAAGAGATAGCCTCAGTCAAAGTCCTGTAGAGGAATCAATTCGTTGAGGAGGCGACGTGGGAAGCTGAAGAAGAGATGAAAGCAAAATATCCACACCTATTCGTGCCAAATGATGAGAATGTTGAAAGTGAATTTCCTTACCCTTGACTAAATTAATTGTCTTTTCTTGTTGATTCTCGATTCTTTAGTTAATCAAAAGTGGAGAGAATAATATCGGTGCGCGTCCAAGGTGCGACGTGCAGGGAACGCAAACCTACACTTGTATTTTTAAATTTTTTATGATGAAAATAAGAAAAATCAATCAGAAAGCAATTGACAAAACATTACATACATAACACATTTGATGAAATCGGTTTATGTGTATTTTCATAGAAAAATAGGTCTTTCAACACGTTTTGAGTTTTCAGTCAAAATATTACACTAGTGAGTGCACATACCATGTCGCGAACTGGGTATTCCAAAGTTGAAATTTTTCATTTAATTTGAGGGGCATTTCGATCAATTCTCAATTCCTTATAAACTCAAAATACGATCAATTTAGGTTATTTTCTAAAACCTCATGAAATTACGAAATGCCCCCAAAAGGTAATCGAGAGCACAATGCGTCTTTCAAAGCTCTGATGGAAAATTTGAGATCAAATTTGCGATCAGCAAGAAAAATCGAGTCACAAAATGGTGTCGACTCAACTTAAGAGCAACCAAAGCAAAATAAATTTTTGCTTATTAAATTAAAAATAGTGTATGTCTGCGTCCTTGGTGTGACGCGGACAAAACTCGGAGAGGCACTTAGAAATTTTGATTTTTTTAGTTTTTCGATGGGAATTAAATTTCTGAAAATAGTCAAAACTTGTACTGGTTCACGCCCCTGGCGCGATGCGGACCAGCGTACAGTTTTTTTTAATTTTTCTTTTATTATCAAAAAGGTATTTTGGCCCTTCCCAACCTATTCCTAACCCGAAAAACATGTTTTAAAGACTTTTTGTTATGATTAAGGGTTCAAAAACCCATCTTTTCTTAAGTAAACTATGCTCTGAGAGAGAGGAGAAGAACAAAGAGGATTGAGGGTTCCTGGTCCAAGTCTATATTCTTGAATAAAGAGTTGGAAATTCATTATATTAGGTATGTAAAGGCTACCCAAAAACATAAAATTGTTCTTCCATGTGCCCCAATGTATAGATTAAGTTTAAATTGGTAGTTGAGGGTCTTGAGTGGTAGTTCTTAAAGGACTTCTTGAACATTATCTTTATTTCTTGAATATTATATTTAGTTTATATATACTATCTCAAATTTATGATCATCCTACTTGTATTTACTTATTTTATGTGTTATTTTATAATTGTTACCTAAATTGCATGTTTCTCTTGTTGATACTTCAAGAATGAACCTAGGAATTTCGTCTAGAGCCTTGATCACATGATTGTAATTGTTGGTTGTTGTCCGGGTCTTGAATTGAATGAATTCAAGGTTGATGATAATGAATTGAGAACCTCAAAGAGGTTGAATGTAACCTTAAAGAAATACTCCCAACTCCTCAAGTTATTGAACGAATAATGAATTAATATCTTAGTCCGAAAGGGACTAAATGATGACAAAGGATGGATATTGACGTTTATGAGCATGTTGAGTCTATGGGAAAAGCATTGAGTATTAAAATAGGTAAGCATAAGTCCCACTAGCACTCAAAACTGCGTGGCCAGCATAGGTGAGGATGGACGGTGAGCAACGGATGTTTCCTGAGTCCCAAAAAATACTTAATGTTATTTCTATTTTGGATCCATTAATGTATGCCTTCTACCTCGGCAAGGTACTAGGTGGATGCCGTAATATCATTGCTTCATTGTACCATCACCAGCTTATAGATGATGGGTGTAGGTCTGAGAAACTTCCATAAAAGATTCCATCTTGACAGTACTCTTATGCCAATACGATATCATAGATTTTAATGAATGTTAAATGAAATGGTACTTATTCCTTATTTTGAGATGAGATAAATGATAAATGAATTGATGTTTTCATGTACCTTTCTTACTTCACTTACTTTTAGCCCATTTTACATATAGTACATTGCACATACTATTACCCCTTTAGCGCTGCATCATTTTATGATGCAGATTTTGTAGACAGAGGACTTCAGCAGCCTAATTATTGAGGTTCAGAGCTCTTATTTCAGACTATGGAGAGCCCTCCCCTGCATTCAGAGGATGATTATGTCACTTGCTTTATTTTAGTATTTTTCTTTGATTGTGGTAACCATGACCTGTCATAATACCTTCTTAGAGGATAGCTAAAGAGGCTTCATACACATAGATTAACTGTTGATGTTGGGATTGTATGTTTTCCCCTTTCCTTCTATAGAGATACTTCCTTCGTATTTATTATGAGAAGGATTGTGATAGCCCACTGATAGTCTATTATTTCTTTATATCTTCCGCATATGATTTGATTGAACGAATGCAATAAGACTTGATGGTCTGCTTGGAGACTAGCAATAGTTTCTTAGTGCCAGTTAAGCCTAGGATACCCTCCCGGAGTATGACAAACTTGATATCAGAGCATAGAGTTTGAGTTTCCTAGGGAGTCTATAAAGTCTTGTCTAGTAGAATCTTATTTATGGGTATGTTATGCACCATACTTCATAAGCAGGAGGCTATAAGACATTAGGACGTATTACCTTTTTTCTATGATCTGAGTTTGTATGATAGAGTTTAACCCTATGGAAATCTCACTTTAACTCGTAGGTTTGACACTAACAGAAAATGTCGCCAAAGAGAATCGCCACTCAGAGAGATACCCCAGCCCCAACTGCTGAGAATAATCAGCTCGAGACCCCAGTTCAGACTAAGGATAGGATTCGGGGACACCCTGCTAGGACTGTTGAGTTCCCACAGGCGACTCCTGCTTAGCCCCAGGCAACTCCCACTACCGAGGTAGAGTTTAGGGGAGCCATTACTATTTTAACTCAGTTAATGGCCTCCTAAGGGACAACCAAGTTTCCCAAGCTCCTAGCTCTAGCTCGTAAGAGCCCTCAGCTGCAACCAGACTTAGACATTTACTGAGGATGAACCCACCAGTATATACAGGGTTGAAGGTGGTAGAAGACTCGTAGAACTTTATTGATGAGATGTGTAAGGTTCTCAAGGCGATGCATCTTAATGTGATCAAAGGATTCAAGCTTGTATCCTACTAGCTGAAGGATGTTGTGAACATGTGGTACAATTAGTAGGAGGAGAGTAAAGGCGAGGATGCAAAGCCGGTAGCCTGGGATGAGTTTGAGATAGCCTTTCTTGACTACTTCTTTCCTTAAGAGTTGAGGGAGGCGAAGGTGGATAAGTTCATGAATCTGAAGCAGGGAGGGATGATAGTGAAAGAGTACGGCCTTAGGTTCGTCAAGCTATCCAAGTATGCTCCAGAGATGGGGAAAGACATGAGGGCGAGGATGAGGAACTTCGTGTGTGGTCTAGGCAGACATGTGCAGAAAGAGTGTAAGGCTGCCTTATTGATTCCGAGCATGGACATCGCTAGACTTATGGTGTACACCCAGCAGACAGAGGATGATAATAGAAGGGATAGGGAGGAACATATGAATAGAAAGGAAAAATCAGCAAGACATGAGCCTAGCCAGCAGAACCATAATAAAATGACAAGTCCTACTTCTAGAAAAGATCATCTAATCAGGAACCTTTTTTAGTGAATGCACCAGTCCAGCAGAACAGGTTTGATCAGAAGTCTCAAGGTCACCAAAATGTCAGGGCCCAAGGTTCTCAGACTCAAGCTAGTGTGGCACAAGGTACAAGAGGAAAGACACCCTATAGTAACTATAGGAAGCTTCATCTTGGTAGGTGTCATTTGGGCACGGATGTTTTCTATCTATGCGGGCAGGTTGGCCACTTTCAGTATGATTGCCCAAAGAGGAGATGGGGTGAAGAAAGTAATAAAGCATAGTCCTATGCATGGCCACCAGTTGGAAGCCATCAGAGGGAAAATTCTACAAGTACAAGAGGCAGGACAAACTGCCTTTATCCTATGGGAAATCGACAGGATCAGGAGGCTGCATCAGATGTGGTTATGAGTATGCTTTGAGTCTTTACCTTTGATTGCTATGCATTATTTGATCCGAGTTCCACTTTGTCTTTTGTTACCCTTTATATGGCGAGTAAGTTTGGGGTTCTGCCAAAGTGTCTGCTTGAACCTTATTATGTTTCCACTCCTACTGGTGAATCTATCTTAGCTAAAAGGGTTTACAGGAATTGTGTAGTGTCTATCTATGATAGGGACACCTTAGCTGACTTAGTAAAGTTGGAGACGGTTGATTTTGATGTAATAATAGGCATAAATTGGCTTCACACCTGTTATGCTTGTATTGACTGTAGAACTCAAATTGCTAAGTTTCAATTTCGTAATGAGCCTGTTCTAGTGGAAGTGGAGTTTTATTGCCCCTTAGGGCTAGAAAGCTAATCTCTAAAGGTTGCATTGACCATCTTGTAAGAGTTAAGTGTGATAATGTTGAATTTGTTACTCTTTAGTCAATCCCAACTATAAATAAGTTTCATGAGGTATTTCCTAATGATCTTCCTGGAGTTCCTCATAATAGGGAGATTGACTTTGGGATCGATATTATTCTCGATACCAAACCTATCTCAATTCCACCTCATAGAATGCCCCCCACAGAGTTGAAAGAATTGAAGGAACAATTAAAAGTCTTATCAGACAAAAGTTTCATAAGGCCTAGTGTCTCACCTTGGAGTACTCCTATCCTATTCGTGCGTAAGAATCATGGGTCCCTAAGAATGTGTATAGACTATCGGCAATTGAACAAGGTTACCATAAAGAATAAGTACCCTCTTCCCAAAATAAATGACCTATTTGACCAATTTCAGGGTGGTACTTGTTTCTCAAAGATAGACCTCAGATTGAGTTGTCATCAATTGAAGGTGAGGGAAAGTAATATTCCAAATACAGCCTTTTGGATACAGTATGGCCACTTTGAGTTCTTGGTTATGTCCTTCAGCTTTAAAAATGCACTTGCAGCTTTAATGGACTTGATTAATAGGATATTCAAACCATATCTTGATATCTTCATGATTATGTTTATTAATGACATTCTGGTATAATTCTAAGGATGAAGAGAAATGTACTGATCACCTTAGAGTGGTTTTGCAAGCAATCAAAGATCATGAGTTATATGCGAAATTCTCAAAGTATGAGTTTTGGCTCAATTATGTGGCTTTCTTGGGCTATGTTGTTTCAGGAGAAGGTATTCAAGTAGATATGCAAAAAGTTGAAGCAGTTAAGAACTGACCAAGATCAACTTCTCTAACAAAAATAGGAAGCTTCTTGGGTTTAGCAGGCTGCTACCGCAGATTTGTGAAAGGCTTCTCTTCTTTGTCAGCCCCATTGACTAAGCTAACTCAGAAAAAGGACAAGTTCCAATAGTCTGAGGCATGTGAGAAGAGTTTTTAGGAGTTGAAGACTAGATTGACTACTGCACCGGTGTTAACCTTGCCAGATGGTACGGGAGACTTTGTGATATATTATGATGTATCACAAGTGGGATTGGATTGTGTACTTATGCAAAAAGGAAGGTGATAGCTTATGCTTCCAGACAACTTAAGATTCATAAGAAGAACTATCCAACTCATGATCTTGAGTAGGCAACAGTGGTGTTCGCACTTAAAATCTGGCATCACTACTTGTATGGAGTGCATGTGGATGTGTTTATTAACCATAAAAGCTTGCAGTATGCGTTCAGCTAGAAAGAGCTCAACATACGATAGAGGAGATGGATGGGTTGCTCAAGGATTATGATATGAGCATTCTCTACCACCCACGTAAGGCTAACATGTTGTTAATGCTCTTAGCAGGATGTCTATGGTTAGCATTTCCCATGTGGAGGAAGGTAAAAGAGAACTAGCAAAGGAAGTGCATGATTGGCTTGACTGGAAGTGTAACATGAGGAGAACAACGAAGGCGGGGTCAATGTCTATAGTGGTTCTGCTTGATCCTTAGTGTCAGAAGTGAAAGAGAAGCAAGACTAAGACCCTGTCTTGTTCCAATTGAAAGGAGCGGTTCATAAGCATAAGGTAATGGTTTTCTCCAAAGAGGGAGATGGGGTGTTGGGGTATCAAGAAAGATTGTATGTGCTCGATGTTGATGGTGTTCAAGATAAGATCATGGCTGAATCTCATAGCTCCAGATATTCGATTCACCTCGGTTCTACTAAGATATACCACGACTTGAGAGAAATCTATTGATGGAACAAGATGAAGAAAGATATTGTTGAATTCGTCTATAAGTGCCTTAATTGTCAACAAGTTAAGGTTGAACATCAGAAACCATGTGGGTTAGCTCAGAATTTTAAAATTCCAGAATGGAAGTGGGAGACGATCAACATGGATTTCATCACTAACTTACCCAGATCCCAAAAGGAGCATGATTTGATATGGGTGATTATTGATAGGATGATTAAATTAGCCCACTTCTTGGCAGTTAAGACTACTTATAAGGTTGAGGAGTATGCCTGACTATATATTCATGAGATTATGAAGCTGCATAGGATTCTGTTGTCTATTATCTTAGACAGAGGACCTCAATTCATCTCTCAATTCTGCATATCCTTTCAGAAAGGATTGGGTATGAAAATACATCTGACCACAGCTTTTCACCCTCAAACGGATGGGCAGGTAGAGCACACCATTCAGACTTTGGAGGATATGTTGAGAGTGTGTCTCATGAACTTAAAAGGAAATTGGAATGTTCATCTACCTTTGATTGATTTCGCATACCATGACAGCGTTCAGATGGCCCTTTATAAGGCATTATAGGGGAGTAGATGTAGATCACTGATTGGTTGGTTCAAAGTTGGTGAAGCTGAGTTGATTGGACCTGATCTTGTACACCAGTCTATGAAGAAGGTGAAAGTTATAATAGAATGGTTGAAGACACCACAAAGTCATTAGAAGTCATATATAGATGTGAGAAGAAGAGATTCAAAATTTGAGGTGGGCAGTTGGGTATATTTGAAGGCATCACCCATGAAGGGTGTCATGAGATTTGATAAGAAGGGGAAGTTGAGTCCATGTTATATTGGACAATACCATATTGTAAGAAGAATAAGTAAGGTTGTTTATGAGCTAGAGTTACCTTCCGAGCTAGATAGAGTTCACCTGGTGTTCCATGTATTAATGCTAAAGAAGTGTTTGGGAGATCTTTCCTTAGCAGTTCCTATGGAGAGTATGGGAGTGAAGGATAGTTTATCTTATGAAGAGATCCCAGTTCAAATCCTTGACCGACAGGTTCGTAGGTTGAGTAACAAAGAGAGAGAGCCTCCATTAGGGTCCTATGGAGGAATCAATTTGTTTAGGAAGCTACGTGGGAAGCTGAGAAAGTGATAAAACTCAAATATCCACACCTATTTGTGCCTAATTACGAGGATGTTAAAGGTAATATCCCTTTCCCTAACGCAATTGAAATTTCCTTTCGCTTTGATGCATTGATTTTATTCTCGAGCCTAAGATTAAGATAGATAAGTGATGGATAGTGAGAGTTTGAGAGTTCTCAAGTGAGGAATGAGGTGAGTTTTGAGGTTACTCGTTCTTTAATTCTATCTTTACTTATCATTAGAGGACGAATGATCCCAAGGGAGAGATGATATAACACTCCGTGATATTATTGAAATGTCCCTAAAAAGTAATTGTATGTACAATGCATCTTTCAAAGCTTTGATGGAAAATCTAATACCGAATTTGTGATCAGCAGGAAAAGTTGAGTCAAAAAATAGTCTTGATCCAATTTAGAGCAACCGAAGCGAAAATAAATTTTCGCTAATTAAATGAAAATAGTGTTTGTCCGCATCCTTGGGGCGATGCGGATAGAACGCGGAGAGGCACTTAGAAATTTTATTTTTTTAGCTTTTTAATGAAAATAGAATTTTCTGAAAAATGTAAAAAATTATACTGGTCCGCGTCCCTGGCGTGACGCAGACCAGCATACAATTTTTTTTAAAAAAAAAATTATTATGGGAATGGAATTTTGTTCCTTCCAACCTATTCCTAACCCTATAACATATTTTAAAGAATTTTTATTATGATTAAGGGTTCAAAAATCCATCTTATCTTAAGTAAACTACGTTTTGAGAGAGAGGAAAAGAACATAAAGGAATGAGCGTTTCTAGTTCTAGTCTTTATTCTTGAAGAAAGAGTCTGTAATTCATTATCTCATGTATGTAAAGGCTACTCAAAAACATAGAATTGTTCTTTCATGTGCCCTAATGTATTGATTAAGTTTTAAATTGGTAGTTGAGGGTCTTGAGTGGTAGTTCTTGAAGGACTTCTTGAATATTATTTTTATTTCTTGAATATTATCTTTAGTTTATATATACTATCTCAAATTAATGATCATCCTACTTGTATTTACTGATTTTATGTGTTATTGTATGATTGTTACCTAAATTGCATGTTTCCCTTATTGATACTGCGAGAACGAACCTAGAGATTTTGTCTAGAGCTTTGATCACATGATTTTATTTGTTGGTTGTGGTCAGAGTCTTGAATTGAACGAATTGAAGGTTGATGATAATGTATTGAGAACCTCAAAGAGGTTGAATGTAATCTTAAAGAAATATTCTCAACTCCTCAAGTTATTGAACAAATAATGAATTAATGTCTTAGTCCAAAAGGGACTAAATGATGACAAAGGATGAATATTGATATTTATGAGTATGTTGAGTCTATAGGAGAAGTATCGAGTATCGAAATAGGTAAGAGTGTGTCCCACTTGCACTTATAACTACATGGCCAATGTAGGTAATACGAACCGTGAGCAACACATGTTTCCTCAGTCCCAAAAGAGGACTTAATATTATTTTTATTTTGGATCCATTAATGTACGCCTTCTATCGCGGCAAGTTATTGGGCGGATACTGCAATGACATTATTTTTTTGTACCATCACCGACTCATAGGTGATGGGTGTAGGTCCAACAAACTCCTACTAAAGATTCCCTCTTGATAGTAAACTTATGTCGATGTAACTTCATGGGTTTTAACGAATGTTAAATGAAATGGTACTATTCCTTATTTCGGGATGAGATGAATGATAAATGAATTGATATTTCCATGTACCTTGCTTACCTTGCTTACTTTTTAGCCCATTTTATATGTAGTACATTTCGCGTACTAATACTTTGCTGTTGCATCATTTTATAATGCATATTCTATAGACAAAGAACTTTATCTGCTCAATCATTAAGGTTCAAAGCTCTTATTTCAGAGTATGGTGAGTCCTCCCCTGCATTCGGAGGATGATTATGTCACATTCTTTATTTCAGTATTTTTCTTTGATTGTGGTAACCATGGCCTCTCATGGTACCTTCTTAGAGGATAGTTATAGAGGATTCATAGACATAGATGGTTAACTGTTGATGTTGGGATAGTACATTTCACCTTTCCTTCTATAAGATACTTCCTTTGTACTTATTATGATAGGAATTGTGATAGCCCAATAATAGTCTATTATTTCTTTATATATTTCGCGTATGATTTGATTAAACGAATGCAATGAGACTAGATGATCCTCTTGGGGACTAGCAATAGTCTTTAAGTGTTAGTTGCGCCTCGAGTATCCTCTCAGGGCATGCCAGTTTTGATGAGTAAATAGGGTCTGAAACTGTATTCTAAGTCCTTTTTTACAATACTTAAAAGTAGGGCTTGAGAGAGAAGAAAGAAAAATGTGAGATTGAAGTATTCATGGAGAATTCTTAATGATTA
The DNA here is from genome assembly GCA_025642045.1 of Solanum sejunctum. Lineage (NCBI taxonomy): Eukaryota > Viridiplantae > Streptophyta > Magnoliopsida > Solanales > Solanaceae > Solanum > Solanum sejunctum. Next base: position 6,169,037 of record JAOTQJ010000001.1, on the reverse strand, counting down.
ATTGGAAGAGTTTTATCCTAGGTATGTAAGGCTAAACTAGAAGTATGAGATTGTTCTCTCATGTGCCCCATAGATGGTCGTAGAAGAGTTGAAAATATAATGAGTCTACATATATGATTCTTGAATGGCTTCTTGAAGATTTTCTTGAAAATTACATTACTTACACATATTTTTATATGTGACGATTATCATAAACATGTTTTCTTGAATTGAATACTTTACATGAGATATTGCATAAATCCTACATAATAAATATTGAAAGCATGCATGAAAGAATATAAGGATTGAGTCTAGAGCCTGGATTAATAATGTCGATTGTGATTGTGATATGAGAATGATGATGAGTTGACAGAGTATGATAGTTCCTTGAGTCTCGACAAATAAACTCGAATGATTTGTCAATTCGATTGTTGCCTAACAATTGTTCTAGCTTTGAGCTATCGATTAAGATGTTGATTGATGAGATGAGGAGAGTCTCTATGAGACTAATTGAATGATGATTGCCTCTGCGAGGCTGATTTAAGATGATATGATTTGAGATGATATGATTGTATTAATCAGATCGATTGGATTGATTGTTTTATGAGCATTGATGTCATGGGAGGAGTATCTAGTACCAAAAGAATAAGAGTTAATCTAATTCACACTTGTCAAACTATATAGCCAAACGTAGGTGAAAATTAGGACCATCATACCATATTATATTGAGGTTTTCTCTTGATAGAGTCCCTGAAACAATAGAGGACTAGTTTGCTTATTAGGATCCCTAGTGGATTTGATTCATTTCCTACCTGTCAAGTATGGAATAACTGTAGAAATATCAGCATGATTGTTATATAGGCACTAACTTATAATTGATTTTTATCAAATAAGAGAAACTCCCAGAAAGTTCCCACCTTGAGTACTCTGAATCGAGATGAGATGAGATAAGATGAGCTGAGCTGAGTCCTTCCGAGACGAGTCTGATTTGATTGATCTGTTGATTGGTTGATGAGTCACTTATTTATTCTTTATTATTGCTTTAGATAGACATTTAACATATTGATTAGTTTCTATATTGAGTTGATTATTGTTTCTATATTGTTCTACATGTTTTGATTTTATTCAGCTATTTTACATACCATACATTCCTCAAACTAACGCCACTTTGGCGATGCATCATTCTATGATGTAGATACATGTGATAAAGATCATCATTAAGCGTGTCGTTGAGGATTTTTGGACGTTCAGCGGACTGTTAAGCTTCCCTTACTTTGGAAAATTCATTAATTTATTTTCATCTTAATATATAGTTAGATTTGCTTAGCTTTATTTTGATTGAGATAGCCATGGGTCTGTCATTGGCACCACTTGATAGTGATAGAGGTTTCATAGACTAGAGTCGGATGTTGATTGATAAGATTGTAAGTTAGTTCTTTCTACTAACCTTTTTATTTATGATATTATTTTGAGACTAGATGATAAGATGTGCCCATTTACTCTTCTTTTTTCTTCCGCTGATCAGTAGAATTTATGATTGAATAGATCTGATAAGATCAAGTAGTTCTCTTGAGGACTAGCAATAGTCTCTAGGTACCAGTTACGTCTACAGTACCCTCCTGGTGTGTAAAAATTGAGTCATGGGAGGAGTATCGAGCACCAAAAATGTAAGAACTCGCACTCGTCAAACTACGTACCCAAGCACAGGTGAGGATCAGGACCATCACATCCCATTATGTTGAGGTTCCCTCTGATTAGAAGTCCTTGAAATTAGGGATGGCAAAATTAAGCCCAACCCATCCAACCCGGCCTAACCTGTTGAAGTTTAGGTAGGTCAATTATTAACTCAACTTATCTCAACCCAACCCATGTCAATGCATTTAAAATAAGGTTGATATGCAACCCAAATTGGCTTGAAAGAGATCTTATTAAATATTTTTAAAATATATTTTTTAGTTTGATATATTTTATATAGTCATAATAAAGAAAATATAATTTAATTAAGTACTAAAATATTAAAAAAGTACAAATAAAATAAGTAAACTTAGTAAAAATTAGGTTGGGTTGGGTTAGATCTTGAGTCGCTCTATAACCCGTTACTCAACCCATTTTGACCCAACCCATTTTCACCCAAGCAAATTCGAGTTGGATTGGATCTTGACTGGTTTATTGTCTTGACCCATTATAACCCGCTCAAATTTGACGCAACTCGCTCAATTGCCACCCCTACTTGAAATCAGTAGGGGACTTATAGATTGATGTCTCCATTTGAACTTGTCCATTATGGTTTCAATTTGTTCCCTACCTGGCAAGTATGGAACGACTGTGGCAACATCAGCGAGGTTGTTGTACAATTACTGGCTCATAAGTGATTGTTGTTGGATAAGAGAAACTCCTAGAAAGTTCCCAGATCTAGTACTCCAAGTAGAGACGAGTGAGATGAGATGAGTCCCTCTGAGATGAGTCTGATTTTCTTGATGAGATTTGATAGGTTAGATGAGTCATTTGTCAGCTCTTTATTCTTGCTTAGATAGACATTTGACACGCTGCTTGTTACTATTCTGAGTTGATTATTGTTTTTATGTTATTCTACCTATTTTTGTTTCGTTCAGCGATTTTACATACCGTACATTCCACGTACTGATGTCACTCAACACTTCATAGTCTTATGATGCAAATATAGGGATTAGATATCATCAATAGGCGCATCATTGAGGATCTTGGACGTTCAGCTAATTAGTGAGCCACCGTTACTTCGGAGGATCCATTATTTTATTTCATCTCACTTTAAGAGTTAGACTTTATAGACTAATTTTGATTGAGGTAGTCATGGGTCTATCATTTGCACCACTTGATAGTGATAGAGGATTTATAGACTAGAGTCAGATGTTGATTATTAAGATTTATTGAGCTAGTTCTTTCTACTAGCCATTTTAATTATTATATTATTTGAGATTAGATTGATGTGCCCATTTACTTCCTTTCATCTTCCACTGGTTACTAGAGTTTATTGATTGAATAATTATGATGAGGCTAAGTGATTTGCTTGGGGACTAGTAATCGTGTCTAGATGCCGGTCACGTTTTGGGTACCCTCCCGAGACGTGACATCTTATTAGTTAAATCAATAATGATCAATAATCGATAAATTAATATATTAACGATTCTATAATAATTAACATATTTATAAATCGATAATCAATAAGTCAAACTAATAAAATTAAAAATTAAACTAAATCGACCAATATGATGCAAGCTTGCAAATTTGTGAAAAAAATATTATGAGCACGTTTTCAAGAGCATAAGCATTGCCAACATACAATAAATGATTAAAGTGAATAGAATTATCCCGAAACACAGTGTCCATACCTCACATTTAATTTTTCATACAGTGAAGTAAAGAGAATTTAATTTCCAAAAAAAAAATTGAAAAATATAATGTCCACAAGATATTGAGGGACCAGATATCGAGGTTGACATGTCTGTTTGAGCAATTTGAGAATATAATTATTTTTTATTTTAATTTATTTGTCTTATTTTTGATATTTTATATTTAAAAACTGTGTAAAAATTTTTACAAATTATAATAATTGATAATTTAAATTTAAAAACAAATTTAAAATTTAATTTATTATTTAA
>JAOTQJ010000001.1:6152725-6164645 GCA_025642045.1 Solanum sejunctum | reverse complement strand
GAAGCGCAGACAGTTTAAAGAGCCATTTTGCTTTATTCCATCATACCCCAAAGCCAAAAAATAGTGAATCTTTGGCTTCATCCAGGATTGATGGAAAGAAAACACATATTTCCAGAATAAAAAATTAAATGTTTACAAAATTTGTATTTCTTGTGCAAAAGAAGTGCTGTGAAAACAATTTCTGAGGGGCAAAACAATTTCTGAGGGCCATCGGACACCTGAATTAACCGTGGTGCACTTGCGGGAAACTCCTTGCCGAGGGCCTGTGCACCCCCGGGATCAGTCGGGGCTCTAAGAGACTCGGACACCCGGTGCAAATAAAAAAAAAAGAGAAGTGTTGTGAAAAAATTGGATCAATATATGGATTTCTGGAGGAGGTAGGTGATATATAGGTGATCTGTTTTTTTACAATAACTAGTCTGTTGTACTTGTAACATCTTGGTGCCTTTAGTATTAAAGTCACATCTTGTTAAAAAAAAGAAAAAACCTCATGTGAGTGTAATAAATATATCCTTAATCTCAATAGTTAATATTGTCTGTAAATATTCTTTGTTTTCATTATATTATGTTTTTTGCTTAGTATGCATTGATCTCAAAAGATTATTAGGTCCTATGGAATAATTTGCTCCATATGATTTTAGATCAACCTCGTCCTATTTTAACACTGTCAATCATTGTGTTGTTGTGCCTACTGGTCTGTGCATCTATAGGTTAGACATGAATAACTTAGGGAACCTTCTTTTATTTTATTTTCTGTGTACTACTTGCACCATCTGTTGGCTGTGATTATTTTTAATGGTCATTCTTGTTCAATCGTATATTCATCTTATAGTTAACATTTCTACCATATATTGGGATTTAGAGGCGACATTAACTTCTATATAACATTATTCACCTCATGGTTGTTCTATGGAACTTACCCTTCACTTTGTTAGGTATCATCTCATCACAAAAAAGGCCTTTGCGCTCTTCCATTTTAGCCTATTACATTGGTGATATTCAGAACTGCAACATCTATAGGGGTATCAAGCTGCCAAGCCATATTATGAAAGTTTGAGAGAAGGTAGTGGAGATGACAATGAGGAGGGTTGTATTTATTAATGAGAATCAATTTGGATTCATACCAGGACATTCAACCTCAGAAGCCATACATTTCGTAACAAGATTGATGGAGCAGCATAGGGAGAGGAAGAGGACTTACATATTGTGTTTACTGACCTAGAAAAAGCTTACGACAAAGTCCATAGGAAGGGTTCTATTGAGATGATTGGAGGCTAAAGGTGTATTTGTAGCTTACATTAGGACGATTAAAGACATGTATGGTGGAGCCAAGACCCGAATAAAGTGAGAGGAGACTCGAAGCACTTCCCAATCGGAGTTAATTATAGATTGAATGTTTGGAGACAGACCCTGAAGTCTAAAGGGTTCAATTGAGTAAGACTAAGCCTAAATATTTGGGGTGCAAGTTCAGTGACGTTATTCATGCGATGGAGGTGAACATGAGGATTGAACATGCGATAGAGGTGAACATGTGAAAGGGAGCACACACTCTAGTGAGGAGGTGTGAGAGGTTGACTATAGTAGGTATGAGGAGAGATAAAGGTAGGTCGGAGAAATATTTAGGAAAGGTAGTAAGACATAACATGGCACACTGTAGCTTACAGTGGATGCGAGCTTAGATAAGAAGATTTGGGGTCGAGGATTAGGATATAAGGTTAAAAGGTAGTCGAGCATCATCTAGCTTCATTCTCCGTATTATTTTTATTACTATTCTACTATGTTATTCTTTTATTTTATCGTCTCTTGGGCTTCAATTATCATAGTATTTATTGTTGCTACTGTTCCCTTCTCTATTGTTTTTTATATGGATTCTTCACCATTTTATTTGTTTTACATACTAGATTCTCAATATGTTTTATTTTGAGCCAAGAACCTAGCAAAATCAGCCTATCTACTTCTAATGTATGATTGCGTAGGCACTATCCTCTCCTAACTCCACTTGTGGGATTATACTGAGTATGTTATTGGCATACATCTTCATCATACCATGCCATTCTCCTAGTGCAAACCTTAAGTTGTTGGGAACTTCATGTTTTCCCTCACTCTTTATGGTTGCAAACTTCTATTTACATGTCCTAAATAACATTTATAGTATGACTTTTTTTTTTTAATGTTTTGGACAATGGTAACATTTTTATTTAGGTCAGTATTAGGTAGTATTGAAAAAACATATTTTACAAATAAGAAGAAAGAAGTACAATCTCCCCAAGACTAAAATCTAGATGGACCCTAAAACATCTATGTTGATTGACTCAAGTCTCACTGGGATAGACATTTGTACACCATATTTACTGATAGTATGACTTTTTTTTTTAATTATTCTTCTCCAAAGTTTCATTGTATGGGTCATAAGTTTAGTATAACAATAAATCATTCAACTTTCACTTGTTAGGGAGAGGGACAGGTTAAAGGAAAGATGTGAGTTTGTAGGCACAATTGTGTAGGAAATACATGACGACGAGATCTTAATCAAGGGAGCAAAAATTAATCAAATAGGAATGAGATAAAGGAATGGACAGAAAAGGAGTTTTCAAGAGAAGAAGTTTGGAAAGGAGTTAAGATTGTGCTGAAAATAAAGCTCCAAGATCAGATGACTTCACGTTGATGTTCTTTTGAAAACGTTAGCACAAGTTTAATGGTGACATTATGGAGAAAGGATGACCTTCTTGTTAAATTGGGAGGTTGGTTAAAGGTTTCAAAGCTTTGCTGGCTCAATCATATTGAAAGACCAGTATCAAAAATAAAAAATAAGAGACCCATTAGTCTAGTAAAAAGTATCTGCAAGATTATTTCTAAGATGCTTTGCATTAGACTAAAGAAGGTTGTACAAGACACTATCGACATTCCATATGCATTCATGGAAGGTCTTAAGAACCATTGTAAATAGTGTTATAGACTTCAGTAAGATTCTGGATAAGTGAATGTGGTGTACATCAATTGGAGTTAATTAGAATCAGTCACAATCTGGTATATCTAAGATCAACAGGATACTATAATTCCTATAACAATGTATTCATCTATTTTATTATGTGTACAAAATATTAAACCTTCAAAGGTTAAAGGGAATACTCAAGGTAAAACATTCCTGAAACCCATCCTTCTCTTTTCCACATCATTTTTTCTCTTCCTTTTTGCGAAAGGATGGAAAAATCTACAAACTGTGCTTGTAGCTAGTAAAATGGTGGTTTCTAAAAAAAAAAAATTCTAAAAAAATGGTGGATTGCATCCATCCTATTCTTTTCCAACCTTTCTTTCCTTGTTACTTGCATGGGGTCCATACCATTTATTTTGCTGTAGGATTCAAATCTTTCGATATCACTGGAGTAGTTTCTAGCACGGGAACATGCTAGACGAGGTGGAACGAGGCCGTAACATGATAACCAGGATGAGTATTGGTCAGAAGACGATGGAGTGGCTAACTTTCGCTCTTAAAGAAGCATCAAGAGGGCAGGGGAACTCAGTAGACAGACGGAAGTTTCGGGATTAGTTCACAGAGTTCTTCTGTTCAAAGAATTACAACAAATATGTTTGTTATGTTAGCAGTTAAATATGCAGGGTAAAAGAAGAGCATTATTATTCCCGAGTGGTCGCTACACTAGGTTGGATAGACATAGCCAACAAAAGAACTAGATTCATAAATGCTAAGGCCCAAAAGGCAGTTGCGATGATGCATAGGGAAATAGAGAAGGGTCTGTTATATTCGGATAGTGTCAGAAACAACAAATGGTCTACAAGAGAAATAAATGCTTCTAAGATTCAACAAAAAGGGAAGGAGTTTGTTATTACAAATACAACAACAAAAAATCAAAACGAAATTCTAGCAAGAAGTGTGATTGGAAGTCTCTCAGAGGATATATTAGACATCACCTCTCTCATAGATGCAACAGTGGGTGCCAAGCACATGGAAATACAAACATGGTATTAACATCTATGATTTGGGTCAGAATCACTTCCTTTTCGAGTTTCCCAACAAAACAGCTGCAGAACACATTGTAAGAGGGAAGTGGTTCTGGAAATCCCACAAATTCAACATGCAATGGCGGTCTCCGTCATCGAGCTCCATTCCCGATAGGCTGGACCAGGTTTAGATAAAAGTAGTAGGCTTGGCCCTTCAACTTTGATCCCAAAAAGTTTTTCATGAGATCAGAAACTTTTGTGTGGCTGGATCGAAACTGAGGAAGAAACATAGCTCCGAAACCACCTTAAATGGGCAAGGGTGAGGGTGAGAGGACATGGTGACTCAGTTCTGAAGTCGGTCGAGCTGGTTCACGAAAGTTTAACTGTCAAAGTTCCAATCTGGGTTGAGATATCGGCGAGGGTGGTCGCCGATGCACAGAGCGAAGTACCGACAATGACCCAGCGGTTTGATGAAGGTACTGACGGACAACAAGATGAAAGCCTATTAGGGCTTTATAGAGGTGTAAGGGCATGTGGGCCCTTGTTATGACCGGAATATATTGAATTGGCCAGCTGTCACAAGACATGATAAGGCTCAAGCAATTGAGGCTCCACTTCACAGAACATTTAAAAAGTACAGACATGCTGCGGAAAAGAAAATTTTGCGCCCGGACCTACTGGCCCAATTCATCTCAATTGGGCTAGTAAATGAGCCCTCCTCTTTTTTAGTGGACCCAGTCTCAGCCGAACTTGAAGTTAATATTTCTAAGTCCATCATAGCTCTGAACTGTGGAGAAGGAAAAGAAGCAGAGCATGAGCAGGAGGAAATTGAAGAAGAAGATACTCTAGAAAAGAGTAAAAAGAGGCAGGGTGGCTGAAATACCTCAAACCCTAGAAGAGAGTGGCATGGAAGATGCTGATTTGAGAACTGAAGACCACATCTCCGATTTGACAACAATAGAAGATGTTGTACCTTTAAAGTAACACAGCCTAGGGAAAGGAGAAGATCCCGATTTCGGTATCTCTATATGGATTCATCAGAACATCTTCAAATTGGCCAAATGATTTGGTGTTGATTTCAAAGGGTGCAGAGAGGAAGCAACAATGCTATCCATGAAGATAGATAGTATGAGGGAAAAAAGTATGAATGAGGAAGAGAACAGGAAAATGACTCCAGAGGTAAAAGGATCCAAAGAATTGAAGAGCCTCGAATGTGGAAGTAATTTCAAAAGCAATGGCACAAGAAGCAGGGGGGTTACAATATTAATTGTGATCGATGACAATTTCCATTGTATCATGGAATGTGAGGGGCCTGAATCAGGAAAGTAAGAGGTGTATCATTAAACATTTAATCCATCAATGTAAAGCTGATGTTTATTGCTTTCAAGAGACAACAATTCAAGGAGATATCAAGAATTTGGTTAAAGAATTATGGGCTAATAAAGGGTTAGATTCAGTCAATTGGAAGCTAGTGGGACAAGGGGAGGTAGCTAATTTGATGAGATGAGAAAGTATGAACAGGAGAAATAAGTAATTTGGGGGCCTATTCTTTAACCTGTAAGTTCACCGAAAAGAACTTGCAGGGTTGGGAGATTGGTGAATTTGGAACACTATGTTGTGATCAATTAGATCTCCCTGATAGACCAAGATACATAGAAGCAACGAGGAAGTTAGTAATATATATTTTTCATAATAAAGTTAATTGTGTTTTCGAATTCTAAGTAGATAGATACAATTCTCCTCTACTGAATATGAGGCTCTAGAGCATAGGAAAATTTTTGCTTTGTACTTGGCTAGTAGAGGGGATTTTCTCACTGTTGAGGACATAAAGAAGAAGATGATGCTGATGTGCAAGCCATCTAAAGTTATGGGACCATTCCAGTGCGTCACAATGAGCCAATTATAGTGTACTTCATTGAATTTGTTAGACATGGGACCATTCCCTGTTAAAGAATTTTTTTTCTAATTTTTGCCTTCAAAGGGAAGAGCAAGATAAACGGGGTGTGGAAAGTAGCACCTGATATCCTATGATTTATATGTTGGGAAGAGTGAGTGGAAAGAAATGGAGAGGCGTCTGAAGGTGTGAATGCTCATTTCACAAAGGATGAGATTCTTTGATTTTCTGACCAATAAAAAAGAAATGAGATTCTTCCAACTTCTTGTAAATTTTCTCTGGACCTATGAGGTTCGTGTTACTATAGATGATTGGGTTTTTAAAAGAGAATCTTGAGGTTGTCTACTTTTTTGGATGCCACTTATATACAGGGAGGTTGTCCTATTATATGAATATTATTATTACTTCTCCAATATGAGAATTTCTTTTGTATTGGATGAGTAGGTATCTTCATACTCTTAGGATTCTACACTGACCCTGATACCTCTGTACACTTTTGGTGCCGTTAGTTAATAGTATTCTCCAAAGTCCTACAAGCAACAACATACCCCGTGGAATCTCACGAGTGGGGTCTAAAGAGGATAAAATGTACACATACCTTACCACTACCTCATAGAAATAGCGAGGCAGTTTTTGGAAGACCCTCATCTTAAAAATAACAGGTCCCAAAAGTAGAAGATACTAGATATGAAAGAAAATAACTTAAGTGAAAAGCAAATGATAATATATAAAATACAATAAAAGTGACAGATATAAGATGGTCAATAAAAACACAAGATATAAAGACACGACTAATCCTACTAACCTATTATAACACAAGACCAGACATTATCCTACCCCCACTAGCCTATTAGCATTCTACCCTAATACACGACCTCCACTCCTTTCTATCTAAAGGTCATGTCCTCGGTGATATGAAGTTGCCGTATCCTATCTAATCACCTTCCCCCAATACGTTTTTGGTCTATCTATTCCTCCACATAATTCCTAAATCCAACCTCTCCCACCTCATAACAGGAATATCAACACTTCTTCTTTGCACATGCCCAAACCATCGCTTACTATGAACATGCCATTATCTGCTCACTATTTACTGCAATAGCCGAGTGAGTAAGACACACAGCTTGTGATTATAGGTTTCCTGGCAATGTACAGTTTGGCTTTTGGGTTCATGGTTGCTCTAATGAATTAAAATTTAATCCTTTTAGATTATCTGGAGATTCTTATCCAGCAGTGGATCCTGAGTGTTCATGTGCAGGTTCATGGGAACCCAATAGCTTTTGCTCAAACCCTATATACATATTAAAATGTCCACTAAACATCTATAAATATTTGACTATAAACCCAGTTTTAATTATATATTAACTTGAGGTCGTTGTGGGAAACCATACACTTGAAACCCTAGATCCTCCTGTCCTTATCTAGATGGGTTTGTTAAAGATAAGAGTCAGCTATATTCCTGGAAATTGTCCATTAGGAAGCTTGTGCTACTTCCTGATGTGATTTCCAAATGGAAATCTTCAAGTTAAAGTCAGGTTGTAAATTCACCGGCTTGCAAAAACTTAATCTGCTCTTTTATGTCATACCTTGTATCTGTCAAAATATTATCTACTTGGCATTGCCTGATCTTTTTCCATGATGGAACCTTCAAAAGATGAGTTCTGGAGATTCAAAGCTAATAATTAACCTATAGCCCATCTATACATCAGTGCAATTTAATTTCTCTTAATTTTTGGCATAATTTCCTATCAGTTCTCTTATCTAGTAAATTGAAGATATAATTTACCCAGTTTATCCTCTCTTGTTCAACTCAGGTTTGTAATGTAGTTGTATATTGTTGATTTGGTTTGCTGAATAGTTTGATTGTAATTGACCAGGCGGAATGGAGATATCAATGCTAAAAGTGCTTCTCAACAATATCTCCTGTTTTTCCCATTTATCATCAAGTGATCACGTGAGTGGTGAACTGGTTCGTAGGTATTACTCTAAGATTGAGGGTATACTGAAGCTTGTAAAGCCGATTCTCGACTCCATTGTTGACGTTGAAGCAGCTTCTAGCGAGCTGCTCCTGAAAGCATTTGGTGGGCTTGCTCAACATGTTGATGAACTGAGGGAGCTATTTGAGACCTGGGAACCATTATGCAGTAAAGTTTATTTTGTAAGTTTGGAGACCTATCTCTTGTCATAACTTTTCATGTCTTGAATAAGCAGAGTATGTTATTACAGTCTGCACTTAATACTGATGAAAAGTTTTAAACTAAAGAGAAACTGTTGCTTCGTTGTGCTCATCTAAACTTCACGACTAACATGTAACACATTTTCAGTACTTTCAGCTATTATGTATCTAGTTTGCTAATAGTTTAATTTTGATGAAATCCATAGGTCCTGCAAGCTGAACCATTGATTGGGAAAATTCGAACATATAGCCTGGAAATACTTGAGCTTCTTAAATCTTCTCATAAATGCCTTCGAGCTGATGTAACTTTGACAACTCTCGAGGTGGGTGATAAGAACATTGCTTTTCTGTCTGTTCTTTCTACCTTTTAGTTGCATTCATCTAACCCTCCTGTGAAATTTTCCTACCTACTCTCTCTTTTCATTTATGTGTATAGAGTTCTCATCATCTCTGGATGTCCTTTGTTTGGATTGCAGCTCTATATACTGAAAATTAAGCATGTAGATTATGAATTGATATCAATGACAATTACAAAGGTTATTAAAGCTCAAGTGGAAGGCTTGGGAGCCAGCTCAGATAGCTTCGCCAAAATTGCTGATTGCCTAAGCTTGAATTCAAACGAAGAGCTTTTGCTTGAGCTTGTGGCCCTTGAAAAATTGAAAGAGAATGCTGAACAAGCTGAAAAGATGGAGGACGTTGAATATATTGAGCAAATGATAACTCTTGTTTCTCATATGCACGATTGCTTTGTCACTGTGAAACAGTCCCAGAGCTGTACCACTGTGCTAATACCTCCTGACTTTTGCTGCCCTCTTTCACTTGAGTTGATGACTGACCCTGTAATTGTTGCTTCTGGTCAAACCTATGAGAGGGCTTTTATAAAGAGATGGATTGATCTTGGTCTCACTGTTTGCCCGAAGACACGTCAAACTCTGGGGCATACAAATCTCATTCTCAATTACACTGTTAAGGCACTTATTGCAAACTGGTGCGAGATACATAATGTGAAGTTGCCTGATCCCATGAAGTCTTTGAGCTTGAACCAGCCATCTTCCCTCATAACACATGCAGACTCTGGTGCGTCCAGGGATAACCATGTCTTTCCCCTTACAAGGGAAAAACACTCTTTGTCACCAGACTCCACGCAATCTTTAGGTTCTCCGAGAAAGACTTTGATTTCGTCAAGTGTAAGCCAAAGAGAGGAATTATCTCCATCTCATCTCCATTCCTCTTCGGAGGATTCTTTACCTGGAGTTGCTGGTAATGTGCTTGCTTTTGATGTTAAAAGGATAATTATTAAGAGTGAAGACAGGATGGCCCACTCTGGGGAGATAAGTTCACATGGTCATAATACATTAGGTGATGTTGAACAATTACCTCTGGGTCATAGTAGAACAACCTCGGCACCCAGCACGCTTGCTGATTCAAACTTTTCCCCTGTTATTCCCAGAGATGGAAATAAGTTATCCTCACAACCCGAAGCTGCCGCTGTTGCTTCAGGGGATGTTATAGTGGATTCCAAGCCTGCTGCTTCTATCGTTCGAAGGGAACCAGAATTTCCATCTACACTAGAGACAAGACCTCGTAATCAATCAATGTGGCGTAGAACATCTGATAGGTTTCCAAAAATAATTTCTTCCCCTACGGTTGAAAGGGCTGATCTTTCAGAACTTGAGGAGCAAGTTAAAAAGTTGGTTGCGGACTTGAACAGCACTTCCATTGATATGCAGAGAACTGCTACAGCTGAACTCCGGTTACTTGCCAAGCATAACATGGATAACCGTATGGTGATTGCTAATTGTGGTGCTATTAGCTTGTTGGTTAAACTACTTCATTCAGAAGACTTGAAAGTACAAGAAGATGCTGTTACTGCACTTCTCAACTTGTCAATTAATGACAACAACAAGTGTGCCATTGCAAATGCTGATGCGATTGAACCTCTGATTCATGTCCTCCAGACAGGTAGCGATGAGGCTAAAGAAAATTCTGCTGCAACTCTTTTTAGCCTTTCTGTGATGGAGGATAACAAGATGAAGATTGGGAGGTCTGGAGCAATCAAACCTCTTGTTGATTTATTGGGAAATGGAACTCCAAGGGGCAAGAAAGATGCAGCGACAGCTTTGTTTAACTTGTCAATACTTCATGAGAACAAGGCTCGTATTATCCAGGCTGGTGCGGTGAAGTATCTCGTAGATTTGATGGACCCTGCTACCGGGATGGTTGATAAAGCTGTTGCTGTTTTGTCTAATCTTGCAACCATTCCCGAGGGAAGAGCCGCAATCGGTCAGGAAGGAGGGATTCCTCTTCTTGTTGAGGTTGTTGAGCTGGGCTCTGCAAGGGGTAAAGAGAATGCAGCAGCTGCTCTTTTGCAACTGTGTACTAACAGTAACAGGTTCTGCAACACGGTTCTCCAGGAAGGAGCTGTACCTCCATTAGTGGCATTGTCACAATCTGGCACTCCAAGAGCAAGGGAAAAGGTCTGATGCCAGAAACTTCATCCATTTTCTTTCATATTTTGTACACGATAGTATATGATAGTTTTCCATCATCGGGTTAAGTTACCAGCAATAATAATTAACTGTTAATAACATACACAATATGGTAACTTGAAAGTGAAGTAAATAATCTGCTATAACAGGTTAAATTGCGTTGACAGTGTAATAATTCTTTACACTGGAAATTTTAGCCCCCCTTGGTTTTGGATGTCTGACCTTTATATTTGTGATTACATGCAGGCTCAGGCACTTCTTAGTTTCTTCAGAAATCAGCGGCATGGTAATGCAGGAAGGGGCTGATTTATGTTGAACATTTGGACACATACTTTTCTTTTAATTAACAGATAAATGGTGTGTAAATTTGATATTATAAGTACTGAATGTGAAGATCATGGTTTCATCGAACATTCCCGATTTTGTGACATCTGCGAAAGTAAATTAGTCGGAGGCTCAGATGGAATCCATCTGAATAGCTTTGTATGTAAATGTGGAGAAAATTTTAGATGAACATGAAGTTGCTGGTTGCAGCCTTTGTATTTACAGTGGTGAGATTGGTAGATGATAACTATTCTTTCTTTACTTAGATATGCAAGTACAGCTTTTGATCTCTCTTTTGCTTTCAAAGATATAGATAAACCAGTGTTAGCTGCTGACTGAGCTTGTATTTTCCCAGATTAGATATTGGAATGTGGTATATGATAACCCAAGTAATCAGACAATCTTTTTGGTATGTTCAGTAATGGAGTCTTTGTCATGTCATGTGACAAAACATATAGTTGATAGCTTACCCAAGAAAAATGAAGAATAATAAAATCACCTTTGAATTTAGAATCACAAGCTTGAATGATGAAATTAATCCACAAGTGAATCTAATCTTCAAATTTGAGTTTCCAAAGAAAACTCTAAAATTCTCCTCACTACTTTGTTTCTATAACTCTGTTTCTATAACTCTCTACAAACTCAAGAACTATGAAAAATTGTGAAGAACTCGTGGTAAAATCTTAAAATATTCTATTCATAATATTTACAAATGAATCCCTAAATTGAATAAAAAATACTGGTAGGCGTCTTCTATGGCTTGTAGTTACGACTCGTAGTGTGCCCTACGAGTCGTAGTTGAATTTTCGTGTTTAGCACTTGGTATTTTGGACTTCACTGCTACGATACACCTTTATGAGTCGTAGTTTGGTTTACGGCTCGTAGTACCTTATCATAGTCCACATTTGCATTTCTTGGTCCAATTTTGATCAACATTGTAATTTGCTACGACGCCACCCATTACGAGTCGTACAAGGGACTACGACTCGTACCTGGGGCTCGTTGTCACGACCCGAAAATTTGGGCGTGATGGCACTTGCTCAATCCCACTAGAACAAGTCAGCCTTAATTCAAAAAGGA
>JAOTQJ010000001.1:6116178-6141685 GCA_025642045.1 Solanum sejunctum | reverse complement strand
ATGGATCTCCTAAGCTCTGAGTTTGCTATGAAGGATCTTGGTCCTCTGAATTATTTTCTGGGTATTGCTGTGACCCGGAACAAAGATGGTATGTTTTTATCTCAACGAAAATATGTCAAAGAGATAATTGAGCGAGTAGGAATGTCTTCGTGTAAACCATTAGCTACTCCGATTGATACGAAGTCAAAGATTAGTGCTACATCTAGTACTATATTTAATGATCCCACTCTCTATAGAAGTCTTGCAGGGGCTCTTCAGTACCTTACGTTTACTAGGTCGGATATCTCTTGTGTTGTTCAGCAGGTTTGCTTACATATGCATGATCCTAGAGTAGATCATATGTCTGCTCTAAAACGGGTTATTCGGTATGTTAAAGGTACATTGGATTATGATCTTTATTTATATTCATCTTCTTTTTGTACTCTGGTGTCATACACAGATGCAAATTGGGATGGGTGCCCTAACACTCGTCGTTCTACCTCTGGTTATTGTGTATTTCTGGGTGATAATTTGGTTTCTTGGTCGTCGAAACGACAACCAACATTGTCAAAGTCTAGTGTAGAGGTAAAGTATCGTGGGGTGGTAAATATTGTATCTGAATCCTGTTGGCTTCGGAACCTTCTATTAGAGTTGCATTATCAGATTAAAAAGGCTACTTTTGTTTATTGCGACAATGTAAGTGCTATTTATTTATCTGAAAATCCATTTCAACATCAACGGACAAAACATATTGAGATGGATATTCATTTTGTCTGGGAGAAAGTTGCTCGGGATGAAGTTCGAGTGCTTCATGTGCCTTCTTGACATCAAATAGTATACATTTTTACTAAGGGCCTTCTACGAGTTTTATTTGACGATTTTAGGGACAGTCTCATGTCCGTAACCCTCCCGCTTCGACTGAGGGGGTGTGTTAAATATATTTGGTATGTATTTTTGGAATGTATATTTGGAAGAATAATATTTTTCTTCTATCAAAAAGAGTTGTTTTCTTGTTGCTCAATTTGAAGGATATGCCATTACATGGTGGGAGTACATGAAGAGATACCACCTTATTCAACAAGGAGGACAACCATCCACATGGACCGAATTAAAAGCTTTTATGAGAGTCAAATATATACCAGAAAGGTATAGGCAAGAATTACATGTTAAGTAGTACAATTTGACTAGGGTTTTGCAGCCTACTATGATGAGTTCCAAAATTTGTTCTTGAAGCACGAGTACGATGAGAATGAAGGGCATACTATCATTCACTTCAGACAATGGAAAATAAGAAATACTCATAAATACTACTAAGGAATTATATTTTTTGTGTGATTTTTTCAAGTGACAAAAATTTTACTCCCCTCGATATTTCATTTAGTCACTTAATTGATCAAATTTACCTTCGACTACACATAATCTATATTATATTAAAGGTGTGAAGACCCTTAGAAATGTTGTTTGAACTTTTTGCCCTTCATTGACCCTCCTTTAGACAAAATCGTCTTTTCATTTTATGTTTTTAAATTTATTAAGTATTTACTTATTCATTTATTTAATTTAAAGATTCATTTTTGAATTAGAATTTTTTTATATTTAGAATTCACTCTTGATTTACGATTATTCTATATAAATAATTGTCTAGACTGAGAAAGAAAAGAAAAATATTACTATTATTTTTTTAATATTTCAGACTTTAAATTTAATTAAAATTCATCTTATCAAATATTTTATTAATAAAAGTATATATATATATATATAACAATTTAAAAAAGAAAACGAGTAATTAAAATTGTATTGGGAATATTAAACTACTCCTTTTATATTTAGAAATCTTTTTTAAAATTAAAGTTTAATCAATTAGCTATTTAACTCCTAACTGTTCAACTCTAAATTACTACTTTTTGTATTCATACACTATTAACAAAACTATATCATAAGTAATTGAATTGATGTTCTCATCTTTACCCATACATAATAGATTAAACTATTACATCAATTAATAATATTTAATTTTGTTTATATGATTATTATATTTATTTTAATGACAAATACTATTTACATATTATTATTTGATTGGCACAACACATATATACAAAACACGTACACTAAACTAGTTTATATAAATAATGTCAACTCAGAACATCCATTTTTTCGCTCAAATTCCAATGAAATTGAAGCAATTTAGAAAAATCTTGAAATCATATAATTAAACATAAATTCATGCATATTTCATCTCAAAATCATGGAATCAAACATAGTTTGTGCAATTCATTGATAGATCATCACTCTTTTTTTATATTTAAAATTTATTTAAAAAAAAAGATTTTTTTTTTAGAATTCATGGATAAAAGTTAGTCCATGAATGAAGATCTACATACCTGGTGAAATTCTTGAAGAAAATCAAGAAATTAATGGCTTCAGTGGAAAAACCTTAGCCTGACCTTGATCTTGCCTTGTAGGAAGTTTTTAGAGAAAGAATTTTTAATTTTAAATGGGAGTTGAGTGAGGGAGAGTTTAGGTAGATAAAAATCCCTAAATCTCATATAAAATATCTCAAAATGATTAGTATAGAAGGTAAAACAAAGATCAATGACTAAAATAACTTCTAGAAATTAATTGTCGAACTGAACCACGAGGATCATCTGCACTTCATGATTTTATCCACAGACCATAGAATTTTGTTGAAACTGGACCAAAATTGCAGGCTCAAGATCTCAAACCATGAAACCAGTCTACGATTAATAAAATGATATATGAATCATCCTGCATATCTATAGAGAATATTCTACAATTATGTAAATTTGTTCCTCGATCCACAAAATCAAACCATGAATCAAAGTCCATTTTATGACTCATAACTATCCTTTGAAGAATTGTCCTTAAATTCAAATATATTCCAAGTGTAGATGGTGTTCGATGGATCACTTTTACAGCCCATAGCAATAGTAGATTTAGGATTTTATATTCATGGGTGCTCACTTCTACAACATCGAATAGCTATAAATTTCATTGTATATGTATACAATTATCTAAACGTGTTAATTTAAAAGGTTAATGAAAAATGTACAATTAATATTTACCATTTAAGAAAAACACTTTCTAAAAAAAAGAAAATTAATTAGTTTGAAGGATTTTTTGGCCAATAATGAAAAGGTTCTTCCAAAAAAAAAAAAACAAGAGAAGTGATTGAATTATTTTTTGTTTGTTTGTTTATTTTTTGCTCTTTCTTTGTCATAAGAAATTATGCAAAGAAAATTATAATGTGAACTTCAATTTAACAAAGAAAGAGAAAAAGTATAGGAGACTAAAGGAAAGATGAAACTGTACTCGAATTATAAGATAATAAAAATAGACCCACCTCAGTTTAGAACTGTTGACCAACCTCCCCTACAAAATCACCTTTGGTTCAGCTTTCTAACCAACGCAACCATCAAAATTTTATGTCAAAGGGTGCTTTTATTTAATTATATATCTGTTGTTTGAGCTATTTATATATACATATATATAGTTTACATCTTTTAAAGAACAAGTTTAAATGTTTCATATTTTCTTTTTTAGTGATATCTAAAATTATAAAGTATTAGTATGATATTTTAAATCACAAGTTTTGAATATCTTCTTCTTGTCCATACAAATACTGTGAAATTAATTTGGACGAAGAAAGCGTACCAATAAAGATAATATGGTTGAAGATTCGGAACTAATGGGTGCTTGAGCACCCAATATATTACACGTGAGTCCGTCCCCTGGCCCATAGAAGCAACCATGACCTATCTTATTATCTCGTATAACAACTATCAATGTTGATATTTTTTTCCAAAATTCAAGGCACCTTCTATGATTACTTTCCACGAGCCATAGTTCCTTATATGATTCATATACATTATTGGTAAAAATCACCTTAAATTCATAAATTTGTTTAAAATATGTAAAACACTCTACAAATTCTATGGCATGTCGAGTGTTCTATGACTCATAAACAAGTCTCTAGAATCTGCACTTGAAATCTTTTTTACGACTTTTCTCCTTACTCCAACTTTCTAAATTTTGGGGTATTATATAACTGTTCCTCGTCTTCAAGGTGATACAAATAGTAAAGCTCAATTCCTACTGAGTAAGGTATTCTAAAATAGAAATATTAGCATTTCAAAGACTACTCAAAAGGCTTGAGTGGAGTCCATTAATGTTCTTTAGCCCATTAATTCAAAATCTATCATTCTTATTCATGTGAATCATTTTGTTGAGATGAAATATGATATAAATTCATATTCATCTATAATTTTTTATTACATAGAATATCCATGAAATGAGAAAGTATATATCTAGATTTTTGGATTGTATTGGCATCTGAATGATAGTGTGATTTGGGATGTTATAATTTATTAGTAGAATGCCCAAAAATTAGAAGTGTGAATCTTTGTAGTAGACAGAACAATGAGAAGAATGAATTATCAAAGTAGTGTGTGTGTATGTATGTATAGTTATTTATCCATTAAATTGGAATTGGGGTGGTATATCTTCAGGTGTTAATTAAAGGGTAGTAAGTTGATTTAGTTCTTATGGTAGAAAGTAAAGAAGAGGTTATTGGTTAAGATGACTTAAATTATGATTGACTTAGGAAAGTAAAACTACAAGAAAGTGTTAGGTTCAATGTGTAATGGGTGAATGGATAATGGTACATTGTATAAAGATTGGTGTATTGAAAAAATGTGGAAGTTGCAACAATGAATGAATTCATTTCATTCATGAACATTCATGCAACTAGGGGTGTTCATAGTTCGGTTTGGATCGGTTATTGATTAAAGTCATATCCAAACCAATTTAGTTAGTTTTTAAATTTGTAAAATTAAACCAAATTAAATTAAAAAATAACCGTCAGTTTGGTTATTGCCGGTTTTAAAACGCCCCCAAAAAGTGCCAAAAAATGTGCCTCAAAAATGCTCATAATCCTAATTTCTATATATCTCAGAATCCATGTATGATATCAAATATCCGACTTCATATTCGTGATTAGGGGACAAAATTGAGTGAGAAATGAGTATAATTCCGATTTTAGAACAACCGTATCTAAATTTTATTTTTCCAAAAATTCCTTATCTAGAATCGATCTGCACCCCTGGCGCGACGCGGCCAGGGCGCGAACCTGTGTAATGTTGTCCTCCGCGTTGAGTCTGCATCGCGGACCAGACGCGAACCTGTACATTTGTTGCCATTTTTTTTAGTTCGGTCCAAGGCTTTGAGACCTTGGGCCCAAGCCTTCCTATACGTAAAAACACCTATACTTAGTCATTTTTCAACCTCATATCATTCAAGACATTCCCCAAAACCCTCTCTAACACTTAGTCAAATATTTCACCCCCAGTGTCCCAATCTCATTCCGAATCTAAGAATTTTATTTAAGCTTTAAGCTCTCGTTCCAATCTTCATCAAGGGAATCTCCAAAGTTAAGGTATGTGAGTTTCAATCATTGGGTCCTTTCACTCGTGGTATCCAACCTTCCTTTTTACACAAATTATATGTTTTCAAGTTACTTTACTTATGGGTACACTTACTATGTATATGATTATAAACTATCTTGGGGTTTTCATGAAATGTGGACTGTTTAAGCATGTTTTGGGCTATGAATCTATGTTCTATGATGAGATTTAATGAAGGGTTTTTAATGTATCTTGCATAAGGGTGTTACCAAGTGTTTGTGGGTTGATTTACAATAAGTTTTCTCATACGATTTCACTCTTGAATTGCATGATTTCGAACTAGTATTACACACCCGCTAAGTGTTTGGTAAAATATCCGTTTAAAGGTTTTTGAGTTATTGAAGGTCCATTGCATGACTTATGAGTTAAATGATTTTATGATAATGAAAGGAATGTATATATGTGTTGATTTCATGAATAGTATCTATAGTGTTGGAAGTTGACCGGTAGGCCCGAACAACCATGTTGGGGGGTTTGTACCTCAATTGCCTCACTTCAGGGGTAGTAGGCATGTGCAACCATGTTGGGGGGTTTGTACCTCAATCGCCTCGCTCCAGGGGTGTAATACCCCATAAAATTACCAAAATTCTCCTAAAATACATCATGCGCACAATGCATCTTCTACATCTCCGGTGGGAAATCTAAGACCGTATTTGCGATCAACATGAAAAATCAAGTCAGAAAATAATCTCAACTTGATTTAAAAGTAATCAGATCGAATTATGAAATTGCACAATTATGCAAAAACAGTATCAAATTTGCATCCCCTCTATGATGCACCAGCGGCGCGGAAATGCATTTAATGTTTTTTTTGTTTTTCGACGGAGTTTGAGAATCCGCAAAAAAGAGCAAAAATACATTGGTCCGTGACACGGACCCGTGTATATTTTTTTTGTAGTTTTTCTTTTAATTATGAGAAGGGCATTTTGATCCTTTCTAACATATTTTAATACCCCAAAACGTATTTTTAAGGCTTATTTCGTACGAAAGGATTTCAAAACCCATATTTTTCTAAGTCTAAAGGTGAGTTCTGAGAGGAGGAGAAGAAGAAGAGTTGAGGAATTCCAAGCTTGAGTTCGTGTCTTGTTGAGGGATAGCAAATTTATCATCCTAGGTATGTAAAGGCTACTCAGAACATGAAATTGTTCTTCCATATGACCCAATTTATAGACTAAGATGTAGAAAGTTAACTGATAGGTCTTGCATTTATGTTTCTTGAATATTTTCTTAACGTTATCTTCAAATCTCATATTTTATGTTAAATTGATGATCATCATGAATTAATAAAACTGTTTACACGTATTATGATATGATTATACATCTTTTCTGTGTGAATTATTTGTTAAAGACTTAAACAATGAATTTAGGGGTAATGTTGATTATTTGAATATGATGAATAATGAAGTCTGAGTATTGGGATAAGTGTTGTGATGGATGAAATAGATGTAAATTGATATCCTTGGGATTTAACTGAGTTTTTGATAGAGGTGAGGGAAAGAATTTCTTTCTTGAGTTGATAGAGTGACAGATGAGATGAGGACCCTGTTTGAGAGGGGGATTTGGCTGTGTAATAGTCTGACCTTGATAGACTTATGAGCATATTGAGTCCTGGAGGAGTATTAGCACCGAAATGGGTAAGACTAGGTCCTACTTGCACTCATTAACTACGTGACCAACATAGGAGAGGATTGGATCATAAAAGTGTATGCTTCTTTTGTCCCGCAGAGGACTTGATAGACTTCCTTGGGATCCTCGATAGACTCGACCCCCGGCAAGGTACTGGATGGATGTGGCAATGACATCTCTTCGTTATATCACTACTGGATCATAGGTAGTGATTGTTGATTATAAAAACTCCCAGATAGGTTCCTTGTTGATAGTACTTTGACGTTGATGTAATTGTATAATATCTTGATAGGTAGTGAGATGATAGAATCTTGTCCTTTATTCTGAGTTAAGGATGAGTGATTGATGAGCGATTGTATCTTATATTGTTTACTTTAGCCTGTTTCACATATAGTATATTCCACGTACTAACACCCCTTTGGTGTTTCATCATTTTATGATGCAAATTCTGTAGACAGAGGATTTCAGCAGCCTAATCATTGAGGTTCAGAGCTCAGTATTTCAGACTGAGGCGAGTCTTTCCCTGCCTTCAGAGGATGATTGTTTCATTGACTTTATTTCAGTATTTTTCTTTGATTATGGTAGTCATGTCCTATCATGATACCTTCCTAGCTATTAGTTATAGAAGCTTCATAGAAATAGAAAGTTGATGGATAGTGTCAGGATTGTTTATTTTCCATTTCCTTTCTTTAGAGATACTTCTTCATATATCTTATGATAGTGATAGTGATAGCCTACTAATATTTAGTTTCCTATTTAATCTTCTACATATAAATGGATTGAACGAATGCAATGAGACTAGGCGGTTCACTTAGGGACTATGATAGTTTCCGAGTGCCAGTCACATCTAAGATACCCTCTCGGGGCATGACTGGGGGTAGTAGGCCTATATAATGATGTTGGGGGGTTTGTACCTCAATCGTTTCGCTCGAAGGATGGCAGGCCCATGCAACCATGTTAGGGGGTTTGTACCTCAATTGCTCGCTCAGGGGGTGGTAGGGCCTCGCAACCATGTTGAGGGGTTTTTACCTCAATTGCCTCATCAAAGGGGCGGTACGCCTTGGTCTTTATATAATGGTCTCTTCCTCCACATGTAATATGTTCTAGATAAACATGTTTTACTTCAAGCAACATTCATGAATGCCATATTGTTACTATTCTCATTCATTACCTATATTTATGCATTTTGCTTATGTTACCAATCTATTGTTGAATTACATTCTACATACTTAGTACATTTAAACATACTAATGCATACTCTGTGCCTATATGATATTACCATGTAGAAACTGGAGCTCCACTTGATCATTTTCCTCATCCACATGGCTAGTACTATCTTTGAAGTAAGTTTGGTGAGTCCTCAACTCCGAGAATGATATCTTCTGATCTTATATTATGCAAATACCCTATTTCTTTTATTTTATGCTTTTGACTATAAGGGTGAGCCCGGAAAGTTGTCTTAGACCCCGTTCAATTCTAAGTTTGGAGGTGTTGTTGGACAAATTATATAATGATGTTTTGAGCTTTGACTCTATTGGCTTTTGTATGTTTTAAGCTATGAAAGACTCCCTTATCCCATTTTATCTTTATTTTATGTTCTTTTGTTGATGTTTAATTACTTTCACGACCAAAGATCTGTAATAATATGCTAAGAGGCTTGTTTGGGTCCCTTTGGGTTCCTCATCCGCTGTGACACGTCTAGGCCCTAGGTCCGGGTCATGACAAAGATGGTATCAAAGCACTAGATTGTTAATAGTCTTCGACATCTAATACACCACGTCAATTAGAGTCTTATTCATGGTTGTGAAGTGTACCACGACTATGAGTAAGAGGCTATGAGAAGTTTTATGAAATCTTTTTCTTTTTCTTACTCTATGTCGTGCTATAGAGGTTAAGGTAAGATTTTTCCCTAATGAATGTTCTTTCCTATGCTAGATCATGCCTATCCCAAGAGGAAGAAGAGCCCGCACTCCCGAAGAAACAACCAACTCATGAAGAGTTTCGGGATACTATTGCCATGCAAGCTCAAACCATGACCAATCAAATCAACCAAGGGGCCCAAGCCCCTCATGCTCCTACTCCAACATCTTGGATAAGAGATTTCATGAGGATGAACCCATCAAAGTTTAGTGGGTCTCAAGTGGATAAGGACCCTTAAGAATTTATTGATGAGGTATACAAAGTTTTATCTATTATGGGTGTGCAATCGGAGGAGAAGGCGGAGATGGTGGCTTACCAACTCAAGGGAGTAGCTTAAATTTGGTTTACCCAATGGAAAGAGGAGAAGGTGAACAACAATGTAATTCTTTGGAAGGAGTTTAAGGAGACTTTCCTTAATCGATTTTTCCCTCTTGAGCTTAGGGAGGCCAAAATAATTGAGTTCATGAATTTGAATCAAGGGTCTATGAGTCTAAGGGAGTATGCCCTCAAGTTTAATCAACTCTCTAAATATGCTCCACAAATGGTGGCCAAGCCAAGGTCTAGGATGAACAAATTTATGATGGGCATATTTGATTTGGTTAATGAGGAGTGTCGTGCCACTATATTGATAAGTGACATGAATTTGTCCCGCCTAATGACATATGCAGAACAATTGGAAGGGGAGAAGCTTAGAAAAAGGAGGATTGATGAGGCAAAATGGGCCCGTTTTGATAGTAAATTCCAAAGTATCAAAAGTGGCCAGCTTCATCAAGGTTAAGGGTCTTCTTATGCTAGGATAAATGGTTTTCTAATGACAACCCAATGGTCCAAGGTGATGGTCGGGTGGTGCCTAATTCTATGTGTCCAAAATGTGGTAAGGGTCATAGTGGCCCATACTTGAGGATACTAATGCTTGTTATAGTTATGGAGAAGTGGGGCATAAGGTGATGGATTGCCCTCAAAACTGGAACAAGGGTAAGGATGTTCATCTACAAGGTGCTAATGTGATTCCTAAGGGAAGAGGTGGCCAACAAGGTGGTGCCTAAGGCGCAATCGGTTTTATGCTATCCAAGGGAGATAGAGGATAGATGAGGTGTCTAATGTCATCACCAGTATGTTAAAAGTCTTTGATTTTGATGTGTATGCATTGATAAACACGGGTGCCATTCTTTCTTTTGTTACTCCTTTAGTTGCCAAAAATTTTCATGTTGAACCCAAATTGTTGTGTGAGCCATATGAAGTGTCTACTACCGTTGGTGCATCTATTGTTGCTAGAAGAGTCTATAAAAATTATCCCATTTGTATTTTACATAAAATATTGCCTTATGATTTTGTTGAGTTAAATATGGTGGATTTTGATGTCATTCTTGGGATGAATTGGTTGCATGCATACTATGCTTCTATTGATTGTAGAACCCTTAAGGTCAAATTCCAATTCCCAAGTGAACCCATTCTTGAGTGAGAGAGTCATGATGTGGTGGTAAAAGGTAGATTCATTTCTTACATTAATTTCCATTAGTTGATTTTTATGGGGTGTCTCTTTCATCTTGTGAGGGTTTGGGATGTTGAGTCCAAGGTTCTTCCTATAGAGTCAGTTTCGTTGGTTAATGAGTTTCTTGATATCTTCCTTAATGATCTTTCCAGTGTTCCTTCCAAAATGGAAACAGACTTTGGTATAGATCTTCTTCTCGATACTCAACCCATTTCTATTCCACTTTACCATATGGCCTCGATGGAGTTGAAGAATCAACTGAAAGATTTATTGGAGACGGATTTTATTAGGCCTAGCCAATCACCTTTGGGTGCACCGATGCTATCCGTGAAAAAGAAAGATGGGTCCCTTAGAATGTTCATTGATTATTGACAACTTAATAGAGTCACCATCAAGAATACGTATCCTTTAACAAGGATTGATGATCTGTTTGACCAACTTCAAGGGACTAGTCACTTCTTTAAGATTGATATTCGGTTCGAGTATCATTAAGTGAAAGTGAGGGAGTGTGATATTCCCAAAATGGACTTCCAAACTAGGTATGGGCACTATGAGTTTGTGGTTATGTCTTTTGGTTGACTAATGCACCAATTATCTTTGTGGATCTTATAAATAGGGTCTTTAAACCCTACCTTGATTTGTTTGTGATGGTTGTCATTGATGATATTTTGATCTATTCCCATAGTGAGGAGGAATATGTAAGTCATTTGAGGGTGGTGCTACAAAAATTGAAGGAAGAGAATTTGTATGCTAAGTATAAGAAGTATGAGTTTTGGTTGCAGGAGGTTGCCTTTCTAGGTTATGTGGTGTCGGAGGATGGTATTAAGGTGGATCATAAAAAGATGGAAGTGATTAGGAATTGGCCTAGATCTTTGACTCCATCGAATATTAAAAACTTCTTGGGCTTAGCGGGTTATTACAAGAAGTTTGTGAATGAGTTGCTTTGAGTAGGGTGTATATAGGTAGCCTAGCTCATATTGATGATGGTGGCAAAGAGGTGACTAGAGAGATCCATTGCTTGGATAAGTTGGGAGTTTGGTTAAAGGAGGTTGACAATGGTGGAGTAGTGGTGGTTGATGGTTCCAAATCTTCATTGATTGAGGAAGTGAAGTCAACGCAAGATCTTGACCCCACCTTACTAGAATTGAAGGCCTTGATGAGAGATGGTAAGGTGGAGGTTTTCTCCCAAGGGGAAGATGGTGCCTTTAGGTACCAAGGTAGATCGTGTGTGCCTTGTGTTGATGACTTGAGAGAGAAGATTCTTGATGAGGCTCATAATTCTTCATATTCTATTCACCCCAGTCCTACCAAGATATATAGAGATTTGAGTGAAGTGTCTTGGTGGGATGGTATGAAGAAAGATATTGCTAAGTTTGTGTCCAGTTGCTATAATTGCCAACAAGTGAAAGCCGAGCATTAAAGGTACGGTGGCCTAGCCCAAGATATAGAGATTCCTACTTGAAAGTGGGAGAAACTCAACATGAATTTTGTGGTTGGGTTGCCTAAGACTAGAAAGGGTTTTGATTCTATTTAGGTTGTGGCTGATAGAATGACAAAGTTATCTCATTTCCTATCGGTTAAGGTTATTTATGGTACTGAAGATTATGCTAGATTGTACATTAATGAATTGGTTAGATTGCATGGGGTGACCTTGTCTATCATATCGGATCTTGGTGCTCAATTCACTTCTTAGTTTAGGAGGTCCTTCCAAAGAGGTCTTGGTACCAAGGTTAAGCTAAGTATAACCTTTCACCCTTAAACAGATGACCAAGCCGAAAGAACTATCCAAACTCTTAAGGATATGCTTAGAGCTTGTGTATTTGAGTTTAAAAGTATTGGGATAACTGTCTTCCATTGATTGAGTTAGCTTATAACAATAGTTATAATGCAAAAATTGGTATGGCTCCTTTTGAGGCCCTTTATACTAGACGTTATAGATCACTGATTGGGTAGTTTGAAGTGAGAGAGATGGCTTTGCTGGGTCCAAATTTGGCTATAGAGACCTTAGAGAAAGTGATATTGATAAGAGAGAGGTTGAAAACAGCTCAAAGTCGTCAAAAGCCCTATGTCGATGTAAGAAGAAGGGATCTTGAATTTAAGGTTGGTTATTGGGTCTATTTGAAGGTTTCACCCATGAAAGGCGTAGTTTGTTTTGGTAAAAGGGGTAAATTGAGTCCAAGATTTATGGATCCTTATAGGGTGTTGAGGAAGATTAGTAAGCTGACCTATGAGTTGGGTTGCCTAGTGAAATGGACTTGGTTCATCTGGTCTTCCATGTGTCTATGTTGAGAAAGTGTGTGGGTGACCCAAATGCTATTGTGCCATTAGACATTGTGGGTGTTATTGAAGACAACTTGATTTATGAAGAGGTTCTGGTAGAAATTTTGGATAGACAAGTGAAGAGGTTGAAGAACAACGATGTAGCCTCCATTAAGATCGTTTGGAGGAATCAACAATTTGAAAATGCCACATGGGAAGCCCCAGCGGACATGTAAAAGCGATATCCCTATCTCTTCCATTCTACTCAAGCCTAAGGTACTAATCTAAGTCCCCTATGTGATTTCAAGTCTAAGGTTTCAACCCTCATGTCATTTACACACATTCATGTTTAAATGGACAAGTTCATGATAATTTTGACACTTATGTTGAGATTTTGAAATGATGTTTAAGTGCATTATTGCATTCATGTGTTGGGCTAAACTCATTTGATTATTTCTCTCATGTACATTTCTTTGGCATTCTGGGATGAATATTCCCAAGGAAGAGATATTGAAATGCCCCTAAAAAGTGCCCGAAATGTGCTTAAAAAATGTCCCTAATCATAATTTCTATATATCTCAAAATTTGTTCGTGATATCAGAAATCGAACTTCATATTCGTGATCAGGGGGCAAAATTGAGTGGAAAATGGGTATAACCTCAATTTTATAGCAACCGTATCAAAATTTTATTTTTCCAAAAATTCCTTATCCACAATTGATCCATGCGCCTGGCGCGACACGACTAGGGCACGGACCTGTGTAATGTTGCTCTTCGCGGTGGGTCTGTGTTGCGAACACGGACCTCTACATTTGTTGCCAATTTCTATTTAGTTTGGTCCAAGGCTTTGAGGCCTTGGGCCTAAGCCTTCCTATGCATAAAAAGACCTATACTTAGTTATTTTTCAACCTCATATCATTCAAGACATTCCCCAAAACCCTCTCTAACACTTAGACAAATATTTCAACCAAAATTCAAGTATCCCAAGCTCATTCCAAATCAAAGGATTTTATTCAAGCTGTCATTCCAATCTTCATCAAGAAAATTTCCAAGAGGTATGTGAGTTTCAACCATAGGTCCTTTCACCCATGTCCACCAACCGTGATTTTTACACAAATTATGTGTTTTCAAGTTGATTTACTTATGGGTACTCTTACTATGAATATGATTATAAAGTATGTTGGAGTTTTCAGGAAATATGGACTGTTTAAGCATGTTTTGAGCTATAAATCTATGTTCTATGATAAGATTTGATGAAAGGTTCTTAATGTATCTTGCATGATAGTGTTACCAAGTATTGGTGGGTTGATTTATAATAAGTTTTCTCATATGATTTCACTCTTGAATTACATGATTTTGAACTAGCATTACATATCTGCCACGCGTTTGATAAAATGTCTGGTTAAGGGTTTTTGAGTTATTAAAGGTCTATTAAACAGCTTATGAGTTAAGTGACTTTATGATGATGAAATATATGTATATATGTATTGATTTCATAAATAGTATCTAGAGTGTTGCAAATTGACCATGCCTCGTTTGGGAGGTGGTAGGCCTGAAAAACCATGTTGGGGGGTTTGTACCTCAATTGCCTCGCTTAGGGAGTAGTAGGCTCGTGCAACCATGTTGGAGGGTTTGCACCTCAATTGCCTCGGTCGGGGGGTAGTAGGCCCGTACATCCATGTTGGGGGGTTTTTACCTCAATTGCCTCGCTCGGAGGGTAGTAGGCTCGTGCAACCATATTGGGGTTTGTACCTCAATCGCCTTGCTCGGGGGTGATAGGCCCATGCAACTATGTTGGGGGGGGTTGTATGTCAATTGCCTCGCTCGGGGGGGGGGGGGGGGGGAGGGGGGCAGGCCCATGCAACCATATGGGGGGGTTTGTACCTCGATCGTCTCACCAAGGGGGTGGTAGGCCTTAGTCTCTATATGATGGTCTCTTCCTACATATGTAATATGTTCTATGTAAGCATGTTTTACTTCCAGCATCATTCATGCATGTCATATTGTTAATATGCTCATCCGTTGCCTATATTTATGCATTTTGCTCATGTTGCCAATCTCTTGTTACATTGCATTCTACATACTTAGTACATTCAAAAGTACTAATGTATACTCTATGCCTACATGATGTTACCATGTAGGAACCGAAGCTCTACTTGATCATCTTCCTCCTCCAATGTGGCTAGTACTATCTTTAAAGCAAGTTTGGTGAGTCCTCAACTCCGAGGATGATATCTTTTGATCTTATGTTATGAAAGAATCTCTTTCTTTTATTGTATGATTTTGACTATGAGGGTGAGCCCAGAAAGTTGTCTTGGTCCCCGCTCAATTCTAAGTTTAAAGGTGTTTTTGGACAAGTTATGTAATGATACTTTAGCTTTGACTCTCTTGACTCTTGTATGTTGTAAGCTATGAAAGACTTCCTTAACCCTTTTTATTCTTATTTTATGTTCTCTTGTTGATATTTAATTATTTTCGCGACTAAGGATGTGTAATAATATGCTAAGAGGCTTATTTGGGGTCCCTTTGGGGTCCCCATTCATCATGTCACATCTAGGCCCTAGGTCCGGGTCGTGATAGGTTTGGATCTGTTTGGTTAATTTTTCGGGTTATTTTTCAATTTAAAAGTAATACGTTTGTTAAGGGCATACACATCTTGATAGACGCAAACACCTAGTACATGAATAATCCACAAAAGGCTTCTATCTATTCAATCAAGCAATAGTACTAGAGTTATTATTACATGAACAAAGTGATTTAGTTAAGCAATACTAATATTATTACACACAAATAAAGTAATTTAATTGAATAATACTAAAATCGTTATACACCAAAATCAAATCTTCATTAAAAAATCCAAGCTCAACAATCAAATAGCTACCCGGGGAAGGTGGTACAAGAAATTCATATTCAAAAATACTAACAAGCGAATTTTCAAATATAAATGATAAAGTTAAAGATTTAAATTAATTAAAATATAACAAAATATTTTTATATTTTATTTATGAATAACATATAAACAATTATAAAATTTATAAATATAATTATTTGGTTCGATTTGGTTATTTTTGCAAATCTTTTTTAGTAAAATCAAAACCAAAATAAATAATATCGATTTTTAAAATTTAAAAATTAAACCTAACCAAATCAAATCAAATTTTGAATTTTTTAATCGGTTTGATTCGGATTGCGATTGCGGTTCGGTTTGGTTGTTTAACCATAACCATGAACAACCCTACATGCAACCTTTAATATTTTGGGGCAACCTTTCGTCTACTATGCATGAATCATTATATATACCATCCTATTGGTTATAAATATTTTAATCTTTGTTAGATATTGGTAGAACTTAAGAGAAAAAAAAAAAGAAAAACTTTTGGTAGAAAAGTTTAAAATAAATTTCAAAAGGAAAAGTACTATTTCAAAAAATTCAAGTGCGATTACAAACCATTTTTTGATTCGCTGGATAACAAATTTGAGGTGCCGCTATTTGTTTGTAGTAGGTCATTTTTTTCTGGAAGGATATATTCCATAACCTTGGGTACTTGATGAAAACAATTTTCTTAAAGAAACTCTGTGAATTCAGAGGACTTGGCTCCTCTCTCCTTTCATCTAATAAAATATTCTTGAAATTGATTTAACTTCATATTGAATATTACATTAATTTTATGAAATTCATATAAAGTTATTTCATTGAAAAAATTAGAGTTTGTACTACACAATTACAATTATTACTTAAAAAAACAACATTCTTAAGGAAATTAACATCTTATTGTGTAGTTATACTTGATTTATGAAGATTAAAACCTTTATGGGTTTATGCTCTGTTTGAACTCGATATTGACTCAGAGAACTTGCAATATTTGTCAAAACATCGAAGTTCATTCGGTTGACGGTTGAGAGTTATAAACTTCGCCGTTAGACTAGAACAAAGTGAAAATAAAGATCAAGTATTTATTTGAAGTGACTAAGTGTACTTGTCTTTTTTTAACATCAAGATGATAAATGAAACTGAAGTCATAAATGATACAACATCAAAAATTACAGCAATGAATATTGATTCGTCGAGTAGTACAACTATTGTACCTGCAATAGCATCGACTGAAAAACTTGAAAAATTCACTGGTATGAATTTTAAGAGGTTGCAGCAAAAGATGCCCTTTTATTTAACTACTTTGAATCTTCAAAAATTCATGAAAGAAAGTGTTCCTGTGTTACCAGCGTCAACTCCGAAAGATGAACTCTTTATGGTTATTGAAACTTGGAAGCATTCTGATTTCTTATGCAAGAACTATATTCTGAATGGGCTTCATGATGACTTGTACAATGTGTACAATAATATGGAAACCTCCAAAGACCTCTGGGATGCTTTAGAAAAGAAGTATAAGACAGAAGATATCGAATAGAAGAAATTCATCGTGGCAAAATATTTGGACTACGAGATGGTAGATAACAAATATGTGGTTACTCAAGTTCAGAAATTACAAGTGATTATCAATAATATCCTCATAGAAGGTCTAGTGATTATTCAGGCCTTCCAAGTAGTTGCTATGATTGAGAAGTTACCTCCTTTGTGGAAGGACTTCAAAACTTACTTAAAGCATAAGCGGAAGGAGATGTCCCTCGAAGATATCATTGTAAGATTGAGAATTCAAGAGGATAATAAAGTTGCTGAGAAAATATCTAATGAAAATTTAGCAATATTAGGAGCCAATATTGTTGAAGATGAAAGGTCTAACAAGAGAAAGAACAATTCTGCGCAGCAAAGCAGTCAACCTAAGAAGAAATTCAAAGATAATTGCTTTAATTGTGGCAAAATTGGTCATAAGTCTACAAATTGTAAGGATCTAAAGAAAGCACAAAATAAAGATCAAGCAAATGTTATTGAATTCAAGGATGATTTATAGGCCATGTTTTCTGAATGCAATCTTGTTGGCAATCCAAGAGAGTGATGGATAGATTCTAGTGCCACCCGCCATGTATGCGCCAATAAAGAACTTTTTGCATCATATGAGCCTACTCAAGGTGATGACAAAATCTACATAATAAACTCGGCAACTGCAAAGGTTGAAAGAATGATAAAAGTTCTCTTGAAGATGACATCTGGCAAGGTGGTGACTCTCAAAAATGTGCTTCATGTTCCTGAATTAAGAAAGAACTTGGTTTCAACTTCACTTTTTACTAAAAATGGATTCAAATGTGTATTTGTCTTTGATAAAATTATAATTAGTAAAGATGAAGTGTACGTAGGAAAGTGCTACCTTTGTGAGGGCCTGTTTAAGCTCAATATAATGGTTATTGCTGATAATATAAGTTCTGGTTCTATTTAATCACTTGAGTCAAGTGATTTATAGCATGAACGTTTGGGACATGTCAATTATAAGGCATTGCGAAGATTGATTAGCTTAGAATTGCTACCTAATTTAGAGTGCAATAAAACAAAATGTCAAATATATGTGAAAGCTAAGCTTTCAGTAATCTTACGAAAAATACTCCATCATCACAAACATTATTACAAAACTAACACTTCATTACAAACATTATCACAAACATGAACACTTCATTATGAACACTTGTAAGGAATTCACATAGCTTGATCATGTCAAAGGACACTTTCCTTAATGATATTTCACCTGGTAAGGGTGTATCCCCTAGGATTCAATAAGCTCTTCTAGTACAAAACTAGGAGCCAGAATCTAACAAAGATTATGTCACACCCCGGGAGAGGATCCAAGACGTGGCCAGTACCCAGAGATTATTTCTAGTCCCCAAGCGAACCATTTAGCCTCATCACATTCATTCAATCAATCATTTTACTAATCAGTGAAAGTTAACATAATGTAAATGGGTACATCAATCATCCAGTCTCAAAATAATAGTATAAATAAAATGCTAGTAGAAAGAACTAGCTCACAATCTTAACAATCAACATCCGACTCTAGTCTATGAAGCCTCTATCACTATTAGGTGGTGCCAATGACAGACTCATGACTACCTCAATCAAAATAAAAGCTAAGCAACTTTAACTCTAAAGCATGATGAAAATCAAGTAAATGAATCCTCCGAAGTAGGGGAGGCTCACCAATCCACTAAACATCTAAAGATCCTCAACAATGCATTTGCTGATGATCTCTATCCCCTGTATCTACATCATAAAATGATGCAGCCCCAGAGTGGCATCAGTACATGGAATGTACGGTATGTAAAATAGGTGAATGAAACTGAAATAGGTAGAATAATATAGAAATGACAATCAACTCAATATAAAAACTAATTTATATGTCAAATGTCTATCTAAAGCAAGAATAAGGAGTAGACTTATAACCCATCAACCAATTAACTCATCAATCAAATCAGGCTCATTTTTGAGGGACTCATCTCAATTCATTTCATCTCATCTCATCTTAGAGTACTCAGTTTAGGAAATTTCTCAGAGTTTCTCTTATCCGACAATAATCACTTATGAGCCAGTGATTGTACAACAATCACGTTGATGTTGCCATAATCGTTATGTACTTGCTAGGAGAGAACGAATCTAAACTATAAGGACAAGTCCAAATAGAGATAACAGTCTATAAGTCCTCTATTGATTCCAGGGACTTCTAATCAGAGGGAACCTCAACATAATATGATGTGATGGTCCTAATCCTTACCTATGCTTGGCTACATAGTTTGACAAGTGCAAGTTTGTTTAACTCTTACTCTTTTAGTGCTCGATACTTCTCCCATGACTCAATGCTCATAAAATAATCCATCTAATCTAACTATCTCAATCCAATCAGCTCAATCAGTCTCATGGAGATACAATCTTTCAATAAATCTCATAGAGACTCTAATCATATTATCAATCAATAGCTCAAGACTAGGAGCAATCATTAGGGAACAATCGAATAGGCAAATCATTAGAGTTCATTTAGAAAGACTCATGGACCATCAATTTCTATCAATCCATCATCATTCTCATATTCTCAATCACAATCACTATCAACATTCTCAATCTAGACTCTAAACTCAATCCCTATCTTCTTTCATGCATGTTTTCAAATGTTAACACACAGGGTTTATTCAATATCTCATGAAAATATTCAACTCAAGAAAGCAAGTTTATGATGATCATCAACATGTGAAAGACATGAAAAAATTATAAATTTGTCAAGAAAATAATCAAGAATCATGTATGTAGATACAAGAACTTTCAACTCTCATCTAAGACCATCTATGGGGCACATGAGAGAACAATATAATCTCATGCTTTTAGTTTAGCATTACATACCTAGGATAACGCTCTTTCAATCAACCATCAAGAATCCTCATTGAATTCTTCAATCTCACATTCTTCTTTCTCCTCTCTCAAGCCCTAACTTTCAAGTGTTGTGAAGGACTTAGAATGGGATTCTATACCTTAGTTACACATTTAAATGGTCTAAATCGATCATGTTTTGAGTTTAGAAGGGGTTGAAAATTGAGAAGAATGCCCCTCAAATTAAAAGAAAAAGTTTCATCCCAAAATGCCAAGTCCGCGTCATGGACCTATATATTTCCTTCTGAAATTTCCTGTCTAAAATAAATAAAAAAATAAAGTGTTGGTCCGCGTCCCTAGCACGTCGCGCCTCGGGCGCGCAGCAACACTATTTTTCATTTAATTATAAAAAATTATTTTTGACTCGGTTGCTCTAAAATCCGAATGAGATCATTTTTCTACTCAAATTTTTCATGTTGATTGCATATTCGGTCTCCGATTCACAAATGGATCATGGAAAGACGCGTTATGCACACGTCTCTATTCTAGGGATATTTTGGTAATTTTGCCGGCTGTTACAGATTTAAGTAGAAAACTCGCCATTACAAATGTAGGAGGAGGAATTTATAATATAATATATTGTTTCATTTCATTTAATTCTCAAGAAGAATATATCACTATGTATAAAAAAAAGATTTCACCTTGTAGTCCTCGTATAAAGAATCCATGAATTCAGAGTAAATACATTGAATTAAGAAAGAGTATGATGACAATAATATTCTCGTATTAATCATTCATTCAAGACTAATT
The DNA here is from genome assembly GCA_025642045.1 of Solanum sejunctum. Classification (NCBI taxonomy): domain Eukaryota; kingdom Viridiplantae; phylum Streptophyta; class Magnoliopsida; order Solanales; family Solanaceae; genus Solanum; species Solanum sejunctum. The sequence goes on along the minus strand of JAOTQJ010000001.1, from coordinate 6,120,880 downwards.
ATATTATATTAAAATAATTAAAAAAATAATCTTAAATGAAGATATATTTTTAAGACACTAAAATCATTTTTTCCAACAATAAAGGAGATCCTTAAGTATTAAAAAGATAGAATTGAACCTAAGATAGTATGTGGTTGCATGCAAGATATTCAAGTGTCATGTGTTCCTAGGTAGCATGTTTGAGTATCTAGGTGTGGAGATAATATATATGTTCGTTGTATATGGTGTTTTTAAAAGTTGAGAGAGACGTTGTTGTGTCTCTTAATGAAGCTTTGTTCTCCATTAATTAAGAGGGGTATGAACTTAGAGGTATGATGTCACTAGAATAACAAGAAAGATTAGATTATGAGGTGCTAGCAGAATTGGTTGTGTTTTCTAGTAAGAGGTTAAGTTATACAATGGTTGTGTTTTCTAGTAAGAGCTTTAGTTATACAATGGTGATTAGAAGTTAGATGAAGTTAAGAATGGTATCTCTGATTATAATGAAGCTAGTATCTTCCAAATATAATTTGTCCGAATAAGTTAAGCATTCATGTGTATATAATTTCTACATTTAGAGGATATGGAATAAACTCATAGACTTGGAATGTCGGTCTTGAACTAACCAAGGAGATAACTGCCAGCTTTATGGCAACTAGAGGCAAGGAGACAACTTATATAATTTGAATGAAATACAATTTGAATGTGTAATAAAATATAAAGAGTAACTATGTGTTAAGACAATTTAATACATGGTCCATGGATCACTGTTTTTAAATGACAAAAATTATCAACTAGTCGATGTCAAAAGTGTGCGCTTCGACTTCAATTTCATCCAGAAACATACAACTAAATCTTGAAAATGAGAAGAAGGTGTAATTTGGAACTGAGTCTTATGCCTCCTAACGACTTCTCAATGTAAGTTTCCCTTCATATATATATATATATATATATATATATATAATAATTAGAGAGGATGAGGTATCAGAGAAGCAATCGCAGCAGCTAACTATATTTTACAATGGCAAATTTGTGACTGACCTTCAGGTATGTCTCTTCCTTTAATTGTTTCTGCAGATCTGAAGTGAATGGCTAGTACTCCCTCTGTCCCCATAGTAAAAAAATGTTAATTTACTGTAATTAAAATTAGTTTAATTTATTAGAATCTTTTTTATTTTATTGAAATGATTTAAAATCATACAGAATTGCTTAAAATCATAACTTTTAATTTTTTTTTCCCCCTTACAAAATGAGAGGAAACTGTTGTCTTCTTATATTTTCATTGAATGTGACCAAATTTAATTAATAATGAACTGAACTTCTTATCATTTCTAATAAAATCATTTTACTATCGGGCCCAAGAGAATTTCCTACGCTTTTCTTTATTCTGGTCCAAAGCGTGAAGGGACCGCGCGCACCCGAATTCTAACCCCACATTAGTATGATATTGTCCGCTTTGGGCTAAGCCCTCACGAATTCATTTTTTGGGCATCTCCCAAAAGGTCTCATACTAATGTGATTGGGTTCGACCTTATAAGTTAGTCATTTTACCTTTCCACAACCAATGTGGGAGGGAGAAGTTTGCATTTTTGCATCCCAACAAACCTCCCCTCAAACTCCGACCACACAATCTCATGGCCTCCCCTCTAGAGATTATCATTTCAGATCTACCACCATCTTGTACCACCGAACAACCTGCGGGACACGCCGCCCGACTATCCCGTCGAGAAGACTTTCGACACAAGGCATTACCGTAGACCTCCACATCGCTAAGTTACGCCATCTAGAGATTATCATTTCAGATCTACCACTATCTTGTACCACCGTAACAACCTGCGGGACACGCCACCCGACCATCCTAGCGATTATCATTTCAGATCTACTACCACCATCTTGTACCGCCGCAACAACCTGCGGGACACGCCGCCCGACTATCCCGTCGAGAAGACTTTCGACACGAGGCATTACCGTAGACCTCCACATCGCTAAGTTATGCCATCTAGAGATTATCATTTCAGATCTACCACTATCTTGTACCACCGTAACAACCTGCGGGACACGCCGCCCGACCATCCTATTGAGAAGATTTTTGATACAAGACACCCTTGCAGATCTTTAGTCTAATGCCACACCGGTAACTCCGCACACGTCGGTCCATTACTCCTACCCTCCGAACCTAGGCTCTGATACCACATGAAGGGACCACGCGCACCCAAACCCTAACCCCACATTAATATGATATTGTCCGCTTTGAGCCAAGCCCTCACGGATTTGTTTTTTGGGCATCTCCCAAAAGGCCTCATACTAATGAGATTGGGTTCAATCTTATAAGTTAGTCATTTTACCTTTCCACAATCAATGTGGGAGGGAGGAGTTTGCATTTTTGCATCCCAACAAAGCGGTGGTCGACGAGAATATTTTCAAACAAGTTTCATTTCTAACCATAAAAAATATGCATGCTTTTTATTTTCTAATAACAATTAATAAATGAGTTGTTTTCTTAATAATCTTATTTATATATTTTCCAAACTGCAGGCTAAAGCCATAATATATAGAGAAATGGAGGAGAAAAATTGAATTGGAACAACTTCACCATATCACCACTAACTGCTACTGATGGACTTCAAGGTCCATTATTTGTAGATATGTTTTGTATTTTGGTGTTACAAATACATATATGTATCATTCATTTTAGAGATTTTTAATAAATTCTTGAACATGTCTATGTGAACTTGATTAAGATTCATTTTGGTGTGGTCTTGTTAATTAGTGTATCTGTCAGAGCATACTTGGCGCTCATTGGATGTATTCTCACTTAGAAATAATAATATAAACGGCTTTCAAAGCAAGGCCAGCTGCAAAAACAGAGCATCACCATCACTACATAATAGCTATGCCGTCAACATCACCAATAGCGATTAGTAAAATTTAGTGGCTTTTCGTTTAATTATTTCTATTTCTAGTGACCTTATTTACAAAAACAAAAACCAGATCCTTCCACATGATCATAATGTAGTTTCTACTTCTTCTGCCTCAAGCAGCTATCTCCGACAGTTTAGGGCTGATGTTCTCTAGTATGTATATCACCATTTCCAATAATGATGGCAACTCAACCTATCCGATTAGAGATCTCATAATCTTAATCACCACATAGACATGTTCAAGAATTTACTTTTTTATTAGAAATCTCTAAAATGAATGATACACATATGTATTTGTAAATCCAAAATACAAAACATATCTACAAATAATGGACCTTGAAGTCCATCCGTAGCAGTTAGTGGTGATACGGCGAAGTTGTTTGAATTCTGTTTTTCCTCTTTTGTAGAAATCTCTGTAAAGATCGCTTCATGAAAAGACCAATTTGAGGTTGTAATAATGACGATGACGACTCTGATGACACTGGTGATGATGTCTTATTTGTTTTCCCCTCCATTTCTCTACTTGCAAGATACATTATGGCTTTAGCCTGCATTTAGGAAAAGATATAAATAAGGGTTATTAAGAAAACAACTCATTTATTAATTGTTATTAGAAAATAAAAATTATGCATATATCGTCGCCCACCAGTTTGGACCAAAACCAAGAAAAGAGTAGGATATTCTCTGGGGCGCGATAGTAAAATGATTTTGTGAGAAATGATAAAATAAGAAAAAAATTTAAAAATTAAATTAATTTTAGTTATGGTAAAATAACATCCATTCACTTCAGATATTAAAGGAAAAAAAAAAAAACTGGAGATTGAAGAGACATACCTGCAGGTCAGTCACAAACTTTCCATTGTAAAATATAGTTAGCTGCTGCGATTCCTTCTCTGATTCCTTATCCTCCCTAATTATTAAAAAAAACACAAATATATAATCAATACCTTACAAGGACTAAAATTAATGACAAGGATTATATGAAAGGAAACTTACATTGAGAAGTTGTTAGGAGGCATAAGACTCAGTTCTAAATTACACGTTCTTATCATTTTCAAGATTTAGTTGTAAGTTTTTGGATCAAGTTGTGGTAGTAGAGAGAGAATGAATTTTTGGAGAAGAAGGGGGACTTTGAATGATTATATATACCATTGCTTGGAAAAGTGGGCCGGGTTGGTATTAAAATTTAGCAGTAAAAGCCACGTTTTTTATTTGTCTAGTTGATAAAATTGAACATGAGATGCACACTTTTGACAACGATATGAACGTTGCACAGACACCACATAAACACAAGCAACTAAAACACGTGCCTATTTTTATGTCGACACAAAAACAGCGGCCAATCTGTGTTGTATTCGAATTTTGAATACAGCTAAAACCTTTTTTTATACCCTTTTTATTTCAAAATAAGTTAATTATTAGGAGAATTTTTAAATTTTTAAAATAATTAAATTATTCGCTTTTCAAAGGATATATTGAAAATTATTTTTAATTTTATCCTTTATTAATTGATTTTTTGAGGTTGAATTTTATACTAGAAATAAATGATGTATTAAATGAGTGTTTGAAATTTGAAAAGCATAAAAATAGAAAAACATGATCAAATTTTATTTTTGTTTCTTTTTCTTAATATATATGATATAGCTCATCAATTCACTTATATTGAAATAAAGGGAGTATATATTAATCTAATAGTTTAGTACCACGTATTTTTGTATATATGTGTCGTATCAATTTAAAAATTATATATAAATAATACTTATCATTAAAATAAATACAATATTAATATAAATAAAATTAAG
>JAOTQJ010000001.1:6082116-6116078 GCA_025642045.1 Solanum sejunctum | reverse complement strand
TAGCAATGTGTAAGGACCTAAACTTGGTATGACCTTAATAGTGCTTGAAATTTGGTTCCGCAAAGTTTTTGACCAAGTTGTGGGTGCTTAGCTACTCATGGCTAAAGCAAAACTAACAAAAATTCAAAGACAAGACATAGTTGAGAGTTTTACCCAAAGCAATGAAGAAGGATAGCACCACAAGTTGCAAACCACAAGCTTGATATATTGAGAATGAATACAATATGGAATTTGCACCCCCGAAAGTGGGTTTTCCAAGAGAAAATGAAAATCTATCCTAAAATCCTAAAATATTTTAGAGAATATTCAAAGGTATTGTTCAATGGTCCAAAATTTGGAATCTCCTAAGTAAAACCCTAACTTAAAGTATTTATAGTTGTTACACATTTAGCCCTACAAATTACATAGAAAAGACAGCTGACAGTTAGTACATCTTGCAGATATGACTCGTAGGGTGACCTACAAGTCATAATTAAGGTCTCATATCAGGTGTTTGGCATTTTGGACTCAACTGGTATGACCCACTGGTATGATTCATTACTTGGGCTATGAGTCGTATGCTACTATCGTAGTCTAGGCCTCCAATTTTTGGTTCAAAGTTTTGGCTCTCTGTTCCCTGCTACGATTCCACTTATATGAGTCGTATTGAGACTTATGTCTCATAGGGTGGCCTCGTAAGGCTGACCTCCACTTAGCTAATTTTTTATCTTTGCTCTTTATTTCTGGCGACGAGATCACCCTACGACTCATTTCTTGTGCTACGACTCATAGGTGAGCTCGTATGTTCTGCACTTCAGCAAAATCTGAAATTTTTTCTCCAAAATCATACCAACCTACCTTTTCTGCAATAACAACACAAAAGCACATAAAAACCACAAAAAGTAGCTTTAAGAATTCACAAAATTCTTTGTTTTAGGAATCAAATGTGTTGTATTTTGACATCACATCAACACCCTCAACTTAGAATAGTTTTTTGTCCTCAAGCGATGACTTAATCTAAGCAGACAATGAGGAACACATAGCAGTTATACTAATGGCATATACATTATTTACTCTAATTAGGTACCCAAATTTCATTTTCAAAACAAGATTGCAATGATACTAAGTAAAACAAAACACAAAGATGAATATGGCAACCCAACTATGATAAGCTAAAGAGCATCAACCATCCGCAATCATTGATATAGTCATATGCTAATCAAGTAGTGCAAATGCTATCACAGAAAAGAAGTCCCTCTTACTCACTCAAAAAAGCATTTAGAATTCAGGGACGGTGGAAGCATTCTCACTCTTACGAATGAAATTCATGCAAAATGACTAACCCCATAGGCTTGCCCCTATACTCAATTTCTGATTGGCAACAAAGTGGATTTGGATCACTTTAGGACTTAACGGCTTGTAACATAGGCTCATGGGGCTTTGGTATGGCCTTTTAGGCAATTAGTGATTATAAGCTATCCTTGAACCATGTTTACTAACACTTTTACCTTTATAACCCAAATATTTTCACTAAATCCACCTTATTCTCCTATTTCATGCTTTCCTCGTGTGCCTTCTTTTTCTTTTCAGATGTGCTTTATTTCTGAACTCCTTTTGCTAATTTTTCTCAATTCAAGGCACTTTTCATTTCTTTTTCATCAACTGGCTCATGATTTTTCACTTTTTTTTCTTTTCTCCAACTAACCAACTTATTTTCATTACTTTATCAAAAATAAGGGTCACCCTCAACTTAGGCTTTTAGCCTGACATGAAGTACACAATATCTTATCCCCAAACCAAGGCCACCATTTGTAGCCACCCTCAACTTAGGCTTTTAGCCTCAATCAAGGTTCACATGTTCAAGGATAGACCAAGGCCAATATCAAGGTATTTCATCAAACAAGGTTAAGCTGGTAAGGTGTCAAGAAAGAAGGAGTACATGAGAAGCTCAAATATTTGGAACAAGTGATTTACTATCTCATTTGGTAGGTCATTTAGGAAGTAGTGGACTTACTAAAAGAACAAAGGCCTAAGATCCCTTCCAAATCAACCATATTACCAAACTAGTCTTAGAGAAATAAAGCAAGTTCTGAGTCCATACATGATACATGAATGCAGCAAAATAAGCTCACAACACATATGGCATTGCACACACAATCAAGTATAGACACATAGGTCATAATTCATGCCTCAATTTGACTTTACATTATCAGAACAAATATCACCAGAAAATCAAAATGCATGTTTGCATCAATAACCAACAATCTCAAAACTTTTGAGGGTACCTAAATTTTTCAAATCGTTCAAAAAGCATTTAAAGATTATGTATATGCCAAAAGACCATGTCACTATATATTTACACATTATCTACACTACCTTAACATGCCGATTTAATAAAAATTAAAACATCCACAAGGACAAAAAAATACGAGAAGAAAACCTTGGGTTAAAAAATAGGAAAAGTTATGGACTCGAGGCTACTCAAACTTTACCTTAATCCATAACTTTCCACACCCCACCAAAATAGAATAATTTGTCCTCAAAGTAAAGATATGAACAAAAAAGTACAAGGGGCATACCTTGGGTTACCTCCCAGGAAGCGCCTGATTTATTATCGCGGCACGATAGGAAGCTTTTTGTACTCATGCCTCCTCAAGATCCCAATCCTCCACTACTTGATTTCTTCTATATCGCTCATGTACAGTTTGACCCTCTGACTATTGACTTTGAAGATTTTACCATCCTTGCTTTCTAACTCAATGGCTCCGTAAATGAAAACGTGCACCACCCTGAAATGTCCCATCCACTTGGATTTGAGTTTCCCTGGAAACCACTTCAACCTAGAGTTACAAAGCAAAACCATGTCTCATGGAGAAAATTGGTAGTTCTCAATTCTCTGATAATGCTGAACTTTTATCCCTTGCTTGTACAATGCAGAGCTCTTATATGCTTGCAGCCTAAACTCATCAAGGTCATTTACTTGCATTAGTCTAGATGTTGTCGCTTCATTTCAATCTAGATTTAGCTTTTTCAGTGCCTATAGTGCTTTATGCTCAAGTTTAACTGGCAGATGACACACTTTCCCAAAACATGAATTAAAATGAAGACATCCTGATTGGAGTTTTGAAGGTTGTACGTTGGCCCATAAGGCATTGTCCAACTTCTTTGACCAATTAGTGTGATTCACATTCACCATTTTGGATAAGATTTGCTTTATTTCCCTATTTGATACTTCCATTTGCCCACTTTTTTGGGGATGGTTCGGGGTTGCCACTCGGTGCTTCACACCATACCTTTAAAGGAGAACTCTGAATAATCAGTTGCAAAAATGAGCACCTCTATCACATATAATTGCCCGAGATGTACCAAACCTGGAAAAAATATTTTGTCAAAGAAACTCGGTAACACTCTTGTCCTCATTATTTGGTAAGGCTATGGCCTCTATCTATTTAGAGATATAATCATCTGCAACCAGAATGTACTTGTTACCATGAGAGCTAACAAAGGGTCCCATAAAATCAATGCCCCAAATATCGAATAGTTCTATCATAAAATAGGATTAAGCAAAAAGTTCGTGCCTTCGCAAAACCCTATCATCTCTTTGGCATCTATCACAAGGCTTAACATAAGCATGGGTGTCTTGATGTATAGATGGCCAATTGTAGCCACCTTGTAGCACGTTATAAGCAGTTTAAGCACTATTGTGATGGCCACCCACCAACGATGAGTGGTATGCTTCAAGAATACTCATTATCTCAATCTCTGGAACACATCTATGGATGATCCCATCCTCACAAATACGAAATAAGTATGGATCATCCCAGAAGAACTTCTTTGTATTGTGCATAAACTTGTGATGTTGATGTGTTTTCAAATCAGAAGGCGCTATATCACTTACCAAGTAGTTAGCATAGTTCGCAAACCAAGGTATATGATTATGTAAGGCAGCCAAAACTCTCTCATCGAGGAATGAATCATTGATGTCAAGTCCATCATCAAATTTCACCATAGCTTCATCTTCCAATCTAGAAAGATGGTCAGCTACCTGATTTTTTAACCCGTTTCTGTTAATCACATCAAAATTAAATTCTTGTAAGAGAAGTACCCATCTGATCAGTCTCGGTTTTGCATCCATTTCAGCCGTTAAACATTTGAGTGATGCATAGTCTGTGTGTACTATCACCTTAGCTCCCAACAAGAATGAATGAAATTTTTCAAAGGCAAAAACCAAGGCCAGCAATTCTCGTTCAGTGACTATATAATTTTTCTCGTACATATTAAGTACTTTGCTAGCATAATAGATAAGATTCAGAATCATATCCCTGTGCATCCCCAACACCACACCTAACGCAACCCCACTTGCATAACACATTAATTCAAATGGTTTTGACCATTCTGGAGCCACAATTATGGGTGTCAAAGTCTAGTTTCTTTTCAATTCTTTGAAGGCTTGCATGCATGCAGCATTGAATACAAACTTTACATCTTTCTCCAACAACTTACACAAGGGTTGCGAGATCTTGAGAAAATCCTTTAGGAAGCGTCAGTAGAATCCTGCGTGGCCTAGAAAACTCCTGATACCTTTTATAGAGATTGGTGGTAGCAGTTTCTTGATAACCTCTATTTTTGCTTTATCCACCTTAATACCCTTGCCAGAAATTCTGTGACCAAGCACGATGCCTTCTTTGACCATAAAATGACATTTCTCCCAATAAAACACCAAATGACTCTCAACATACCTCTGCAACATATCAAGCAAATGTATCAAACATTCTTCAAAAGACTATCCAACCATAGTAAAATCATCTATTAAAACCTCTATAGTGCTTTCAATCATGTATGAGAAAATAGAGATCATGCATATTTGAAATATGACTGGAGCATTACACAATCCAAAAGGCATTCTCTTAAATGCAAAGGTACCACATAGTCATGTAAAAGTTGTCTTCTCTTGATCATCGGGCCCAATAACAATTTGATTATACCTAGAATATCCATCAAGTAAACAATACCATCCTTTCTCTGCTAGTCTGTCAAGCATCTAATTCATGAAGGGCATAGGAAAATGGTCTTTCTAGGAAGAAACATTGAGTTTCCTATAATCCATATACACTCTCTATCCGGTGACTACTCGTATAAGAATCAACTTATTATTTCCATTAGGCACCACTGAGATACCTCCATTTATTGGCACACACTACACTGACTAACCCATTCACTGTCTGTAATTGGGTAGATTACTCCTATGTCTAACCACTTGATGATTTCTTTTCACAAAACTTCTTGCATTAGGGGGGTTCAATTGTCTCTGATGTTCGACACTAGGTTTGTATTCCTTAATCAGTTGAATCTTATGAGTGCATATCCTGGAGGGTATTCCAATAATGTCTACAATTGTCCTTCCAATGTCCTTTTTGAATTACTTGAGAACAGAGACGAGGACCACTATTTAGACTTCACTTAAATCAACTGAAAATATGACTGGAAATGTGTTGTTTTCGCCCAGGTATTCATACTTCAGATATATGGGTAGTGCCTTTAACTTTAACTCAGGTGGGACTTCTACAGAAGGCTTTGTAGGTGGTGTTTCCTTGTTGCACAAATCCAACTACAACCTGGCTTATCACCTAGGCCCAAAAAACACTCAAATAGCATTTACTATTTCCTCATAATCAGGGATGCTTTCACCATCGAAATTTATCAACACAGCTGCCAAAGGTACAACTCCTAGCTTCTACTCAACTGGATCTCCACTTTATCGTCTTCACTCATTTTAATCATTGAGACAACCTGCAATTTACAACTCTTTCTATCTTGTTGGCATACTTGAAAAACAATTGCCTCTTCACCAAACCTGAAAGCAATTAGACTCTTTTCCATATCAACCAATGCTCGACCTGTGGCTAAGAAGGCTCTTCCCAGGATGATTGGAACTGCAAAATCAACCTCACAATCAAGTATAACAAAATCTATAGAAAATAAAAAATTATCTACCTTGACCAGCACATTAGAAAGTATCCCTACAGGCTTCTTGATTATTCTGTCTACCATTAGCAACCGCATCTTTGTAGGAACAAGAGTGCCAAGAGGTATTAGGTTAATGCTAGCTCCCAAATCACATAGTTCTTTGGCAAATGCGAGTTCCCCAACACTGCAAGGTATGGTGAACACACCCGAATGTTCCCGCTTTTGCACTAACAACTTTGTGGTGATGGCACTACAATATTAAAAATTTTGGGTAAGGTCTTGGCTAGCTTTTTACTTCTTCTTGACTAGATCTTTCATCCATTTGGCGTACCCTGGCATCCTCTTAAGATCTTTAGCTAAGGGGATGTCCACTGACAACTTCTTAAGCATCTCCAAAAATTATTCAAACTTACCTTCCTCTTTTCTCTTCCCAAGCCTTTTGGGAAAAGGCACAAAGGGCCTTAGGAAGCTTTTATATTTCTTTGGTTGCTCTTTTGTGATAGGTGCTTTTGTCTCTTCATTTACCCTCTTATTACAGTTTCCATCCATAACCCTTGGCATAGGGGGAGGGGGGAGGAGTCAACAGTGCTTTTGCCACTCTGAGTCATGACTACCATGCAATGCCCTTTATTTTTAGGATGGTAAACTATGTTGCTTGGTAAGGTAACCTTGTTGGCATTGGTTCAATTGCGAAGAAACTTGCCTAAATTTGTTGTTTTAGTTACTTAATTGCCACAGAGTGAGGCTCAATTTTTTGGTTAATACTTGAAATATTCGCTTTCATTCCCTTCAAGGTCTCTTCTTGGTGATCGGCCCTCTTCAATAAATTGTCAAACATCTCTTCAAGCCTCGAAGTGCTTGGCACGACATCATTATTATGGGGAAGCACATAAGGACCATTCCTATAACTATATCTTCTACCCCCTTTGGCATTCGACACTCTATCCCTTTTATGGTACCCACCTTGATTATCTCTATAAGCACCATCATGGTTGTAATTCCAACTTTGATTCTCAGAACCTTTACCTCTATTAGTCTGAGTTATACCCTTGGGGGTTATTCCAAAAATGCGCTACTGGATTACTCATGAAGCAAGCATCTTCATCAAAGAATGGATCATCATATGTGGGAGCCTTAGGAGGTTAGTAAGTGACTGCTTGGACAATTGCTTGGTTTTGCTTCAAGACCAAGTCCATACTTGAGCAAAGTTGAGCAAGTTGCTCAATGATTTCTTCATTGACCTTTGATTGCTCATTGTTGGTGTTGACTGCACAAGAAGTCTTCATCAAACCTCGCTCTCGTTGACCCCATGCTATTAGTTTTAACCACTTGTTCCATCCTTGCGGCCATCAATGCAAATGGTTGGTCAAGAAACATTCCTCCCATGATTGTGTCGGCACAAGCTTGACTATTCTAGTCAAGATCCCGATAAGAAATCTCAACCAAGGCATCACCAAAAATTTTGTAATAGGACACCATCCTCAAGCATTTCGTAAATCTCTCCCATGTAGTACTAGTAGGGTCACCCAGTAATTTCTCAAAGGTGTTTATTTGATCATTGAGCTTTAGCTTCTTTGATCTTGGAAAATATATTTCTAGAAACACTCTCTGAAGCTCTGCCCAACTTGTAACATATGGGAACACTCGTAAACCAACTGCATTCAGAGAAAGATTTTATGTCCCCATAACACTCTTGCAAACAAAGACCACATTATGGAGATGATGGTGAGGATCCTCTAGAGGTAGCCCTGTGAATAACCTACGGTTTAGAGCATTTGAAGTAATCCACTTGACACCAAGAAAGTAGCGTCTGTCAATAATAGAGGCAACACTATAGCACCAGTAACGTCCACGGCTATAGGGTTCAAAGGATATTGGTTCCAACCATAAGCATTCTCGTTAAAATCCCTAAGTTATGGTCTATCTTCTCTCAGTGGTAGATTCTACTCTCTTAACATATCATCATTCATATTTATTTCTTCCTCAATCGTGATATCCTCATTCACTTAAGCCATTCTTCTAAAGAGTCGATGGATCTCCAAATTGATTGAAGCTAAGGGATTGCCTTTGCTCCTTATGTCGGGCATATAATCTAGTACACCCTGTAAGTAAAATCAAACAATAAAAACAAAAATAAAAGTAAAATGCAAGAGAGTCTAAAAATTAATACTTGAACTAACTAATAGTAAAATCAAGTCAAAAACCTAGCCGTATTCCCCAACAATGGCGCCATAATTTTTTATGATGTTCACGCTCCAATAAGAAAGTGGTCGCTATCAGCAACTAACCTAGATGAAGGTTAGGGTTAAATACACAGGGAATACAGTGCGTGACTACAAGAATTCATTATCAATCATTTCGAGTATCGACCACTAAAATCTCTAAGTGGGGGGGGGGTTGTGATTCAAAAATAAAAAGTAAAATAAATACTACAATACTATGCGAGAAAACACTCAATTTTAGGGACAATTTAGGAATTATGTTTCCCATGGCTCATTGACTCGATTACCCTAGACAACATAACTACAATTGGAACTTTGCATGCAGGATGGTAACTTAGGTTCTTCCAGCCCTCTTGTGAAAGTAAAGGTTGAATTTCACCGTGGCGCGTGGTTGGCAACCATGGTGTGCCAACTAACCGTTTCCTATTGTTATAGTCAACATCGCCCTGGTTAGGTTTGGTTGGTTAGACGAGAACACATCAATCGAATCCTGTCATTTACTTTCCTTTTCCTATTCGTCACTACCTTGGTCAGGATCATGATAGTAGGTGGGGTTTGGTGTTGGCCAACACCAAACAATAATTAAAATAAAGGAAAATAAATAATACATGCAAAACTCCAATCATAGAAATGCAATAAATCTAGGCCATCTCAAGTCAATTATCCATGGTTCCCACAACCCCAAGTTGTGGGTGCTTAGCTACTCATGGCTAAAGTAAAACCCAAAAAAATGCAAAGACATGACATAGTTAAGAGTTTTACCCAAAGCAATGAAGAAAGATAGCAACACAACTTGAAAACCACAAGCTTGATATATTGAGAATGAATACAATATGGAATTTGCACTCCCCAAAAGTGGATTTCCAAGAGAAAATGAAAATCTATCCTAAAACCCTAAAATATTCTAGAGAATATTCAAAGGTATTATTCAATGTACAAAATCTAGAATCTCCTAAATAAAACCCTAGCTTAAAGTATTTATTGTAGTTACACATTTAACCCTCAAAAATTACACAGAAAAAGATAGCTAGCAGCTGGTACGTCTCACAGGTATGACTCATAGGGTGACCTAAGAGTCATAATTGGGGTCTCGTATCAGGTGTTTGGCATTTTGGATTCAATCGGTATGACCCACTGGTATAAGTCATTGTTTGGGATACAACTCGTATGCTTCTCTCATAGTCTAGGCCTCCAATTTTTTGTCCAAAGTTTTGGCTCTCTGTTTCATGCTATGACTCCACGTATACGAGTCATATTAAGACTTAAGACTCATAGGGTGGCCTCGTAAGGCTGACCTCCACTTAGCAGATTTCTGATCTTTGCTCTCTATTTCTGCCTATGAGATCATCCTACGACTCACTTCTTGGGCTACAACTCATAGGTGAGCTCGTATGTTTTGCACTCCACTAAAATTTGTAATATTTCCTCCAAATCATGCCAACCTACCTTTTCTGCAATAACAACATAAAAATACATAAAAACTATAAAAAGTGGCATTAAGAACTTATAAAATTCCTTATTTTAGGCATCAAATGTGTTGTATTTTGACAGTACATCAATGCCCCATGCGCACCTCCACGAGCCATGTGACTCACCACAAGCCATGAGGAGGGGCCTTGAGGTGATCCTTGGCCTTGTGTAACATATGTCGGCCTTAACCTAGAGTTTAGGACCAAAGTATACATTATATTAACCCCACACAATCTGTGTGGCACTTTATGGACTGTGTGGTGGCTTGTGCAATTGAGCCTTGGCCTTGAAAATCATTTTTTGGCTAAGGCTTGTGACACATGAACCTCTCACAGACTGTACACCCCCTTCATAGTCTGTGAGGCCTTCTATATGGACGTCGATGTGAAAATTTTCTAAGTATAAGATCACTATCTCGAAACTTTGTCGATGGAGATTTTTTCTAAGTGAATCATCATGGGTCACACGGTCCGTGTGACCTCTATACGAGCCATGAAGCCCTCCATATGGGTGTTGGAGTGCAAATTTTCTAAGTATGGATTTATCATCTCACACTTTCGATAGTGGAAATTTTCAAAGTGTTGGATCAAGTAAGGGTCACATGGTCCGTGTGACCTTGTATGGAGCGTGAGACCTTCCCATGAGACCCCTGGTAACATTTTTCTATCCGTTTCATTAATGCATTTTCATAATTGTGGCTTCTCCTAAGGGACTTTCGTGACTCTCTATGTTATCCTAAGACATTTAAATGAAATATATGTGCTCTTCTTCTCTCATTTTAATTCATTCTCACACATACAAATATATTCAAACTCTCCTAAGAACTCCTCTCAAAAACTCTAGTGAAGACTTAGCTTGGGAATCAGGGGAAGAATCTTTTCTTCATTAAATTCTTCTCGTTTCTTTTTCGTGAACTAAGGTATATGGGATTGATACATGGTCCCTTTCAATCATGAAGACCCTAAACTCTTTTACACTTGATTTTTTATGAAATTGAGGTTACTTTAAAGATGGATTTTTAGGATTATGGTTTACTTAATTAAAAGTGAAGTAAGGGTTATGTTTAATTGATGTTTCTAAGGTGATTTAAGCCCTAATATGTTGAATTGCATTGATACTATGAAGATTTGAATGTGCATGTTCTCTTTAAAGTTTGATTTAGGCATGGGTAATCTAATTGAACATGAATTTTACTCATGAATTTACTTGAATTTCATATTGTATTGTTGATTTAAGATTGAATCTCTATAGTTCATGTTGTTCTCTACTCATTCATGGCATGTGCGTACATGAGTATGGTTTTTATGAAGATTATGAAGTGGGCTATGACCCAATTATGTTTTATAAATATGATAAGTTTGGTTATGACAAGAATGTGATCACATAAATATCTATGATATGGCTCTTTGAGCAACTCTAGGTGTTTATATATATGAATGAGTTATTCGTATGCATGAAGATTTGATTTGAAGTATGATTTTGCTTTTAATCCTAAGTATGAATTGAAACAATTTGAAAGACTTATGCTTCTTTTGAAAAACCTATATATGTATATGTACACTTATGGGATGATGACTTAGCACCGAGCAAACTTAGGGGGGAGGCTATCTCCAAGGGTCCAATACCCAAGTCGCATAACTATGTGCCAACTATAGGTATATGTTTATGAAAATTCTATCCAAAATGGGGGTGCCCATAAGAAAGTTTAATGCTCCAAAATAGGGGTACACATAAGGAGAAGTATGATATGATATGAAATCCTATCAAAATGGGGAGGCCCATAAGGAAGGTTACTTCTCCGAAATGGGGGTGGCTGTAAGGAGAAGTATGGTTTACCTTTGGCAACTAAACCATCTTTTTATCAGTGTGGAGATGATATCGGGTTTCCAAGTAATAGCTTTCTTGGTATTACATATGGTGGTTGAGGTCACATCCCTACTATAGATAAACATTATTGCATACCATGCATCATAGATTTCATGGCATAATGCTACATTACTTCACTTCACTATATACATCTCTTTCTATATTATGTGCCCTTGTCATCTAACATTGATGCAGGTTTGATAAGTCATATGCATTGTATGTATGCATACTTAGTACATTCAGACATACTAATGTACACTTTTGCCTACGTGATTTAACCATGTAGGGATTAGATACTACCTTCATCCACCATTTGATGACTAGATCGGACTTGAGACATTTGCAATGATAAGTCCTATATTCCAAGGACAAACCTCCATTTCCTCTACCTATGTTGCTTTGTTTATGTTATTTACTTTGAGGGTGAACCCGAGACATGTCTTGGCCCCCGTCCTATCTTATGATTAGAGGCATTGTTGGACATCTTGTAGACTATTGTATGGATATATGCTATGTCTTGTATTCATAGATTATGATTGTGGTCACCTATTAGACATGATCATTGTAGATTGATTATGGGTATTATGACATGGATTCATTTTATGATGTGAAAGATCCTAAGTCCCGTTTTGCCCCCATAGAATGAGTCACACTTACCCACCCCTTAGTCTTTATATGAGATGTGTTATGTGAATCCATGTTAATCCTATTCTTATGACATCCCCATAGCATCAGAGCTACTTTCTTATCCGTTAGAACTATGTGTTTACTACTTCACATATGCTTTCAAAATGATGATGTGTGAATGAATATTATGAGGCTTGTTTGGGGACCCTTTAGTTTCCATTTGCTATGTCACTCCTAAACCCTAGGTCAAGGTCAAGACACTATGGTTACTGAGTTAAAGGTTTGTGGATGATTTAGGAGACTTTGGTGAGCATTAACAGCTCTAGACACTCTGTAGTCTCCTTTTTATTTTGGTGGGCATCTTTGTATTCAGACATTGGCTTGTGTTCTTAGGAGTTCTTCCTGGCTATATATCTTATCATTATTATCTGTGTGTATATATGTGTTTGTATGCATGCACGCGCATGCATGTGCTTGAATCTATACTAGCTCTATGCAGATGACTTCCAGGTTCTGGGTAAGTTATGGTTGTGTTATTGGTACATTACTAGTATTGCCATGTTTAGTGACTCAGGACAAGTACTGTGGGTTGTGTTTGCTTACCTGTAGGTGAAATCTAATAGGATCCATCATAACCTTAGACTGGATCGTGATAAGATATTATCAGAGTTATTGGTTCACTAGTCTCATTTGTATAGAGCTACTATCTATTAGAGTTATGCAGATAGGTGCGAAAATATTTGTAACTTATCTATAAGAGGCTATAGGATGTTTTGGAAACTTTTTGTGTTGTTGATTCCTTTTGTGTGATATTGTCAATAGTCCATCAATTTATGGGAATCTAAATATTTCATTCATTCGCAGATTTATTAGGTGGAGGTCAGACTCTAGGAAGCGGTAAGATTTTATTGTTAGTACCAAATAGGGAGCAGACACCAGAGCCCATCAAGTCGAGATAGGATACCCTAGCTCTTCCATAGTAGGAGGCACTAGCTCCATCATATACCTCAGCCGCTTTTGTTATAACACCATAGGTAAAGGGAGCTCTAGGGTAGTTAATAGTCGCATATGGGGCCAATCAGTCAAGACTAGTTCCTTCGCTGTAGGTTCCAGTCGGGTATACCCATTCTAGGGAGTAGTTTAGTCATAAGGCCGGGGTGGGGGGAAGCGATACTTGATTGTGGCCCAGAGAGATTCTTGCAGATGCCGAGCTATATTTAGGAGATTAAGGGGTAGACTACAACTAAGATTTCAAGCTGGGTCATCGTATGCAGCTAGTTAGAGCTTCCAGGCCTCACTGGCAGGTGATGCCAGCCGTTATAGTTGGCCTAGTAGATCCCAAGATTTCCCAGGATGTTACTATTATGGAGCATTAAACCACTAGGTTAGAGAATGCCTAGAGTATAGAGCAGCATATTTAGCTTTACAGGTTATAGGATTAGTTTCCCCATTGACCATTAGGGCCAGAGGGCCGAACCTGGGTCATAGAGATGATTGACATGAGCATAGAGAGGATCAATAGGGTTCTTGGTAGAGCCAGCAGAGGCCCGGGGGTATCAAAAGAGGCAATGGAGTTGGGGGCAGAGGTGACACCGTAGATGGAGGTTGTTAAGGACATACTCACATAGCCCTAGTTCATTCAGAGGATGAGGCTTCAGATGAGTCCACCTACAGGTATTATGATTTCTTGCTAGTGGCCGACTTCAGCTTTATTTGATTCAGGTTCTACACTATTATATATATTGGTTATGTTGTCAATTACTTAAGTAGGGCTTTCAAGCCTCTTCTATCTTGGGTTATGCATTAACATAGTAGGGGATCATTTTTACTAGTGGCGAATTAGGTGTGGTGAATCTTCAAGATTGTGATATTTGGTCAGGGTTGATATTGTCGAATGGGCTTAGTTTTGCTATTATCCAAGGTGTGGATCAATTTAGCTTCTTATCCTATTAGGAAAGATAATTAAGCCCGAATACACTTTGTCTATACATGATAAAACTTCAATAGCATGGTAAAGGCTCATTATCGAGGCATTGGTTAATATTCTTTCATATACGCAGGTTCGGAGATTAAAGCAAGCGAATGTTTAGTATACTTGTCCATGCTTAGGATACAATAGCTGAGGCCATATTGGGGAACATGGTTTCTGTAGTTGTGAGCCCTTAGATATGTTCATGTTGATTGCCAAGTTATAGTCAAAGAGAGGGGGTTGATTGTACTATAAGGGACGTTAGATTGCTACTGATTGAGGGTTTAGATGGAGATATTGCAGAGACTGCACCTAGATCCGTTATAGCCGTTATGATTAGTTGATTATGTAGGTTAGGTAAATTCATTTGAAGACCAAATAAATTCAAGCAAGTAATTCATTGAAGACCAAACAAATTCAAGTCAAATTTATCCAAATTTCTCTTACTTCATTAATGTATGTGGATCTTCATCCATGGATCCCAATTCATTCTCCTATTTTCAATAAATTCTAATCATTTACATTAAAGATTTTCATGATCTTATTCAATTGTTCAAAATGATGTAAATGGTAATTATTTATTTAAATATACGTGACAGGTTGCATGAATTAAATGATCTACATGAATTCTCTAAAGTATGTTATTGATGGTTTATAAAAATTATGATTGGGTTCCTTAAATTTCAATTAAAATAATCTTAAACTATATGATTATATATGAATCTATCTTAATTACATAGTTTTAAGCTTATTGATTATGAACCTTGTCATGATCCAAGTCTAGGGCCTAGACGTGACACAGCGAATAGGAAACCCGAAGGAACCCTCAATAAGCCTATTAGCATATCAATCACACATCCTTGGTTGTGAAACAAAAGTATCAATAACAAGAGAGATAAATAAGGGAAGACAGAACTAAGGGAAGTCTTGATATTTATATCGCGTCAAAGCTCAAAGCATAAGTACACTATTTTCTCCAATAACATCTCTAAATATATATATTGGAGTTGGGGCCAAGACACTTTCCGGGCTCACTCTCTTAGTACCAAGTGTTCAACATGAGGAAATGTACAAAAGGCAATAGTAACATAGATAGCATCCTCGGAATTGAGGACTCACCAAAACGTATCTCCAAAGCACTGAACTAGACACATGGAGGATGATCAAGAGGTACTCTGGCTCCTACATGGTAACATCATGTAGGCATAAAGTATGTGCTAGAATGTACTAAGTATGTAGGATGCTATGCAATAAGACATAAGTCAATATAATCAAAATGCATAACCATAAGCAATGGATAAGTATGATATCAATGTGGCACACATGATCAATGCTTGAAGTAAAACATGCTTGTAAATCATTGTATAGAACATAATACATATGTGGTAGGAGACCATAATCATGGACCAAGCAACTAATCTAAGGCATGTCATCCCCTTAGAAGGTGATTGAGGTACTTACCCTCAACATGGTAGTACGGGCATGTCACCTCCTAATGAGGTGGTCAAGGTACATACCCCTCGACATAGTAATACAGGCATGTCACCTCCCGACGAGGTGGAAAAGGTACATACCTCTCGTCATGGTAGTGCGGGCATGTCACCCCCCGACAAGGTGGCCAAGGTACATACCCCTCGACATGATAGTACGAGCATATCATCCCTCGATGAGGTGGTTAAGGTACATACCCCTCGATATGGTATTACAAGCATGTCACCCCCTGACGAGGTGGTCAAGGTACATATCCCTCGACATGGTAGTACGAGCATGTCACCCCCCGACGAGGTATGATCAACTTGCAACACTATAGATACTTTTCATGAATTCAATATATACATACAATTCCTTAATCATCATAAAGTCCCTTGACATCTAAATTATGCATTAGATCATCAATAACTCAAGAATCCATGTCAAGATAATTTATCAAACACTTGGCGGGTGTGTAATGCTAGTTCAAAATCATCCAATTCAAGAGTGTAATAATATGAGAAAACTCATTATAAATCAACCCACTAACATATAGTAAAACCCTCATGAAAGATACCTTGAAATCCATCATCAAATCTTATAATAGATCATAGTTTCATAGCCCAAAACATGCATAGTCTCAATAGGCAAAATTATTTCATAGTACAAGCTTGGAATAGTTAAACATGCATAATCAATCATCATTTCATAAAACTCCAACATAATTTATAATCAAAATTCACAATAAGAGATATTAATAGATAATACAACTTGAAAACAGGCAATTTTCATAAAAAGAATGATTGGGCACCATGGGTGAAAGGACCCAATGGTTGAAACCTACATACCTCAAACTTGAATTTTCTTGGTGTAGCCTTGAAGGAGATTTGAAGCTTGAATAGAGTTCTTGCGATTCAGAATTAAGCTTGAGACACTTGAATTTGGATGAAATGGTTAAGTGTTGGAGAGGGTTTTGAAAGGGTCTTGAGTGATATAGAGTTAAAAAATGACTAAGTATAGGTGTTTTTACTCATAAGTGGGCATGGGTATATAACCCCAAGGCCCTTGGGGCGAAACAAAATTTCAGGGGAAAATTAACACTGATTCGCGCCCCTGGCGCATGGCAGCTAGGGCGCAGATCGCCACTGGAAATTGAATTTTTTTAAAATTATTTTTTGCTACAAGTCCTCTAAAATCAGGATTATACCCATTTCCCACTCGATTTTGCCCCCTGATCACAAATATGGAGTCAGAGTTTTGATATTGCACATAGATTTTGAGATATATAGAATTTACGATCATGGGCATTTCTGAAGCATATTTTTGGAGCCTTTTTGGAGCATTTTAATATCTCCCCCTTGGGAATATTCATCCCTGAATGTCAAAGAAGCATACATAAGACAACTAATCATGAAGATTTCAACCCAACATGAATGCAACAAACGCATTTAAACATCATTTTCAAAATCTCAACATAAATGTCAAAATCACTATAAACTTGTTACCATAATCATGAATGCATGCAAAATGACATAAGGCCTGAAACTTAAGACTTGAAATCATATAGGGGAACTTAACATAGTACCTCCTGCTTGAGTAGAGTGGAAGAGATATGGATATCTCTTTCTCATGTACACCTCGGCTTCCCATGTGGCACTTTCAACTTGTTGTTTTCTCCAAAGAACATTGACGGAAGCTACATCCTTATTTGTCAACCTCTTCACTTCTCTATCCAAATATTCCATTGGGACCTCCTCATAAGTCAAATTATCCTCTACTACACCAACATCTAAGGGGACAATAGCACTTGGGTTACCCACACACTTTCTTAACATATATACATAGAAGACCGGATGAACCATATTCATATCAATGGGCAACTCCAACTCATAGGCCCCCTTATCAATCCTACTCAACACTCTATACGGACCCACAAACCTTGGGCTTAATTTACCCTTCTTGCCAAAACAGACTACACCTTTAAGGGGTAAGACTTTCAATTAAACCCAGTCACCTACTTTAAACTTAAGATCTCTCCTCCTCACATCAGAATAGGACTTTTGTCTACTTTGGGTTGTTTTCAACCTCTCCCTTATCAACCTCTCCCTTATCAACCTCTCCTTCTCCAAGGCTTCCTCAACCAAATTTGGTACAATCAAAGTCATCTCTCGAATACACCTCTCACAAATCTCTATACATATTTGTAACTGAAGTGAATAGAATTGGACGAATTATAATCCCTATCTAACATCTTCTTTCTCAAGTCATCAACACTAGGCATACTCAATCTACCTTGGTATCTACAGGCACCATCTCCCCCTTGGGAGAAAACCTCTACTTAACCATCTCCCACTAAGGTCTTCAACTCTAGCAAGATAGGTCAAGATCTTGTTTTGTCTTCACCTCTTCAATCAAAGAAGATTTAGACCCATCAACAACCATTACACTACCATTATCAAGATCATCCAACCTAACCCCCAATCTAGTCAATCGGTGAACCTCTCTAGCCACCTCTTTGCCACCATCATCAACATGAGGTAGACTACCCATAGACACTCTATTTAGAGCATTGGCCACAATATTAGCTTAGCCGGGGTGATAATGCACACTCATATCATAATCTTTAAGGAGCTCTAACCACCTTTTTTGTCTCAAGTTAAGATCTTTTTAGGTGAACATATATTGGAGACTCTTATAATCAGTGAACACATCAACATGAACCCCATACAAGTAGTGATGCCAAATTTTCAAAGCAAATACTATGGTCGCCAATTCAAGATCATGGGTGGGATAATTCTTTTCATGCACCTTAAGTTGTCTAGAGGCATATGCTATCACCTTACCACGATGCATCAAAACACATCCTAAACCAATTATTGAGGCATCATAATATACAA
Source organism: Solanum sejunctum (assembly GCA_025642045.1). Classification (NCBI taxonomy): domain Eukaryota; kingdom Viridiplantae; phylum Streptophyta; class Magnoliopsida; order Solanales; family Solanaceae; genus Solanum; species Solanum sejunctum. The sequence continues at coordinate 6,097,611 of JAOTQJ010000001.1, read as the reverse complement.
CAAATCCTTCTAACTCTTCCAGTAAAGACAAGATAGGAGTGAAGATAAGCTTATCTTTCAAAGTTTGGGAACTCTTTTCACACTCACTAGTCCACACAAATTTTTCCTTCTTTTGGGTCAACTTAGTCATGGGAGAAGCAATAGAAGAGAAACCATTTACAAACCTCCAGTAATAACCCGCCAAACTTAAGAAACTTCTAATGTCTGATGGGGTCATAAGTCTAGGCCAATTTCTAATAAACCTCCATCTTCCTAGGATCCACCTTAATGCCATCACTCGACACCAAATATCCCAAAAAGGCAACCTCTTTCAACCAAAACTCATGTTTTTTTCTATATTTAGCATACAACCTCTCCTCCCTCAAGATTTGCAACACCACCCTCAAGTGATCCACATGCTCCTCCTTACTATAAGAATAAATCAAGATATCATCAATAAAGACCACCACAAACAAGTCAAGGTAGGTTTTAAGGACCCTATTCATGAGATCCATAAATATAGTTGGTGCATTAGTCAACTCGAAGGACATAACCACAAACTCAAAGTGCTCATACCTAGTCCAGAAGGTCATCTTGGGAATGCCACACTCCCTCACTTTCACTTGGTGATATCCAAACCGAAGATCAATCTTAGAGAAGTGACTAGCCCTTTGTAGTTGATCAGAAAGGTTATCAATCATTGGTAGAGGGTACTTGTTCTTTATGGTGACTCTATTAAATTACTGGTAATCAATGCACATTCTAAGAGAACCATCCTTCTTCTTCACAAATAACACTGGTACACCCCAAGGTGATTTAATAGGTCTTATAAAACCCCTTTCCAACAAATCCCTAAATTGTTCTTTTGAGTCCTTCAACTCCACCTGGGCTATACAATAAGGGATAATAGAAATGTGTTGCGTATCGGGAAGAGGTCTATTTCTCTATTTCCCTTTCGGGAGAAACACTGGGAAACTCATGGGGAAAGACATCAATAAACACATTAACCATCAGAACTAACTCAATAGGAAGGACTTTGTACTCAATAGTCGTAACTCTCACGAGATAATAGAGGCACCCCTTAGAGATCAACTTTTGGGCTTTAAGACAAGAAACAAATCTACCCTTAATCACCACATCCCGACTTTCCCACTTAAGGACGAGCTCATTAGGGAATTGGAATTTGACCCTATGGGTTCTATAATCAATAGAAGCATAATATGCATGCAACCAATCTATCCTAAGAATGAAATTAAAATCTACCATATCTAACTCAACAAAATCACAAGGCAAGATGTTATGCAAAATGAACATGGGACTGTTTCTATAGACTCATCTAGCAACAATGGATGCAACAATGGAAGTAGACACTTCATAAGGTTCACACAATAATTTGGGACTATCATGAAGCTTTTTGCAACAAAAGGAGTAATAAAAGAAAGAGTGACACACGAGTTTATCAAAGCATATACATCAAAATCAAAAATCTTTAACATATCTGTAAAGCACTATGCCAAGTCTAATGACCACTAGAGGGGCATGGTTGGAAACATCGATGGTCATCGTCATAATCCTTAGTAACCTATGGACAATGTCCCGACTCATGATCCTTTGCACCGCACGTGAAACATACACTCTAACCGGCCACATGATCTCTCGGATAATACCTTCCACATTTATGACTCGTAAGGGAAACTTGAACACTAACACCCTTGCCTATCCCTTGAACAAATGAACAGTTAGGAATCTTATGGCCTATCTTGCCGCACCCAAAGCATGTACCAGTGTTTCTCCTACATATGCCACTATGGTTTCTCCCACGTTTTGGGCACCAAGGATGAGTCATTCCACCACCGCCACTGAGCTTAGCATATGGAAGCCTACCTTCAATTTGAACTCTTCTTCTTCCTTCCTTTGAGGACACCAGGCAATCTCTCATCTTTTGTCTATCACCACCACACTTGAAGCAATCTATAATTCCTGCCAAATACCTTTCTTGATGTTTCTTGCTACACTATTGACAAGTGGCAAAAGGGATCCTTTTCTCCTTGTACTTGGGAACCGGTATACTAGTAGAAGATGAGACACCACCAACTCGGGCTCTCTTAGCCTCCCTTTACTTCCCCTTACCCCTCGAAGTCTGGGAGCACCCACTTGTTACTTGAATTGAGCAGTTACAACCTTGTACAATAGCCATAGAGCATTATGAACCTCTGCATTTAACATGTCACCATTGGGAAGTTGACCCTCAAGTGAGGGATGGTCACCACCTTGTTCACCACCCTAAATAGCATCATACATGTTTTGAAATGTAATGATTAATAATCAGAAATAAGCCTTAGTGGACTTAACTCTATCGCACGATATAGATCATAAAGAAGTAAAATATTTCCAAAAATGCCTCATAGCCTCCCATTCGTGGTTATGACAGTTGTGGTGTGCTTCACAACCATGAATAAGATTCTAATCAGTGTGTTGGATTTTGAGGACCATTAACAACCTAGTACTCTGATACCAAGATTGTCACGACCCAAGCCTAGGGCTTAGATGTGACACGACGAATGGGGAACCCGAAGGAACCCCAAACAAGCCTCTTAGCATATCAATCGCACATCTTTGGTCATGGAAGTAAAATATCATCAACAAGAGACATAAATAAGGAAAAATGGTACTAAGGGAAGTCTTGATATTTATATAGCATAAAAGAGTCAAAGCTTAAAGCATAAGTACATCATTTATTCCAACAATACCTCCAAACATAGATTGAAGCGGGGGCCAAGACACTTTCCGGGATCACCTTTAAGTAACAAGTGCTCAACATAAGAAAATTTACAAAAGCCAACAGTAAAATAGATAGCATCCTCAGACTTGAGGACTCACCAAAATAAATCTCTAAAGCACCGAACTAGCCGCGCAGAGGATGATCTAGAGGCGCTTCGGTTCCTACATGGTAACATCATGTAGGCATAGAGTATATATTAGTACGTTTGAATGTACTAAGTATATAGGATGCAATGCAACAAGACATAAGTCAATATAGTCAAGATGCATAATCATAAGCAATGGATAAGTATAACATCAGTGTGGCATGCATTATCAATGCTTGAAGTAAAACATACTTGTAAATCATATAACTTGTATAGAACATAATACATGTGTGGTAGGAGACCATAATCATAGACCAAACGACTATTACTTGGAATTCAAGGCATATCACCCCCTTGGAAGGTGATTAAGGTACCTACTCCTCAATGTGGTAGTACAAGCATGTCACCCCCTGGCTAGGTGGTCAAGGTACATACCCCTTGACATGATAGTATAGGCATGTCACCCCCCAACGAGGTGGTCAAGGTACATACCCCTCGACATGGTAGTACAGGCATATCACCCCCCAACGAGGTGTGGTCAACTTGCAACACTGTTGATACTTTTCATGAATTCAATACATACATACAATCTCTTAATTATCATAAAGTCCCTTGACTTATAAATTATGCATTAGATCATCAATAACTCAAGAATTCTTGTCAAGATATTTTATCAAATACTTGGCGGGTGTGTAATGATAGTTCAAAATCATGCAATTCAAGAGTAAAATAATTTGAGAAAACTTATTATAAATCAATCCACCAACTCATAGTAAAAGCCTCGTGTAAGATATCTTGAAATCCATCATCAAATCTCATAATAGATCATAGTTTCATAGCCCAAAATATGCATAGTCTCAATAGGCAAAACCATTTCAGAGTATAAGCTTGGAATAGTTAAACATACATAATCAATCATCATTTCATAAAATCCCAATATAAGTTATAATTAAAATCCATAATGAGAGATACCCAAAGATAATACAACTTTAAAACATGCAATTTTCATAAAAAGGGAGATTAGGCACCATGGGTGAAAGGACCCAATGGTTGAAACCCACATACCTCAAACTTAGATTTTCTTAGTGTAGTCTTGAAGGAGACTTGAATCTTGAATAGTGTTCTTGAGATCCGAAATTAAGTTTGAAACACTTGAATTTAGATGAAATATTTGGTTAAGTGTTGAAGAGGATTTTGAGAGGGTCTTGAGTGATATAGAGTTGAAAATGGTTAAGTATAGGTATTATTACGCATAAGTAGTATTGGGAATATGACCCCAAGTCCCTTTGGGCCAAAATAAATTTTCAGGGAAAAAATTAACACTAGTCCGCGCCCCTAGAGCGTCGCAGCTATTGTGCGGATTGCCACTGAAAATTAAATTTTTTTAAAAAATTATTTTTCACTATGGGTTCTCTAAAATCGTGGTTATACCCATTTCCCACTCAATGTTTCCCCCTGATCAGAATATAAAGTCAGAATTTCTATATCACGCACGAATTTTGAGATATATAGAATTTACGATTATGGGTGTTTTCGAAGCATATTTTTAGAGTCTTTTTAGAGCGTTTCAAACCCATACTTTTACCCTAACTTTCAACTCAAGTCATGATCATGCAATTGTAAGGATTCAAGAAACTTTATAAAATAAGGTGACCTAAGGCCTACTGGTGACTTTAGATTCTAATCCACTCAATATGAAGTACGAAAGTTAACGATGGAAGGCTTACACCCACAGTGCCTATTTTACATGAAATGAGCTACTCTTATATATATATATATATATTATGAGACTATGAACAAGGTCATGAATATATTGTTGTTATAATTTTATGCCTGTGATAGGTACTCTAAGGGATTTGACTTAGCACCGAATGATGTTAAGCTGGGACTCGACCTATAGGGTCATTATAGAAAGCTTCTTCTCACATATCTATGTGCTATCATAGAAATATGATTTACTAATACGATTTACTCGTGGATCCTTATAGCTCATTACACTCATGTAAAGTTCTACTTTGACAAGTAGACTCCTTTTTTTTATGTAGGGGCAACACCAAGATCTCATGTTATAGCTCGTATGGTCTTATTATTAGTTATGATGACCTTTCGCATATGTATGATTTATTATGTTTCATGCATGATGTCATTTATGGCATATTGGTATATTGATATCTCTTTTCTCGCTCTTGCTCTATTTATTCACTTGCACATGTACTTACTTATTCATTTATACTATATAGTTATTATTATATTACATATCTACATACTTAGTACATTCAAACATACTAACACATACTTTATGCCTATATTATTTCACAATGTAGGTATAGGTGACTATCCATATATATCCTTATTCTCATGGCTAGATTCGACTTGCTCCACAAACTTATTGTTGAGTTCTCAAGCTCAGAGGACGAAGCCTATATTCTTCTAGCTTATGTTATGTTTGAGGTATTTGAGACTAACCTTTTTATTTTCTTATTGAGGGTATGGTAGGTGACATATCTTAACTCCACCTAGTCTAGTACTTAGAGGCATTGTTGGTTATGATGTATGGGTTTTATGTTGACTAGTATCCTATCTTTATCAAATGTTATACACCTTGGTGTTTCATTCTAAGTTTTCGCTTATGTTTATCATCCATTACCTATAAATGTTTGTGATATGCTGAAAAAGCTTGTTTAGAGTTCCTTTGAGAATATCATTTGTCGTGCAACACCTAGAGCCTAGCTTGGGTCATGACAATACATCCAATATGTCTATACTAGAATGAACTTATACAGGGGTATAGAACATGCTTCTAGTTCACCCTCATTGAAAAAATAGTCTTAGGTAGCCATGAAAGTCTAGAAATAATAAAATATCATGATTAGTTTGTCCTTGGAGCATGGTGACTGACCAATCAAACTTTAATGAACTCCAAAGCTAGCCACGAACATGAGAAGTAAAGTGATCATTCGTCCCTACATTGTGATATATTATAGAAAAAATAGTATGCTTTAGTACTTTGAATGTACTAAGTGTGTGACTAATATGCATGAAGTAAACATAAATATCATGAAATATAAGACATGGGATGCAAGACTAAAATGAGTGTGAGTTATAGAACATATGGTCAATCCATCAAATCATAGTAAAACTTGAAAATAAGCTTAGTCATTTTGTTTGATATCAACCTTAACTAACAGTAAATTCATACGAGCTATAATATGAAAATCGATGTAACTCCTACATCAAGAAAGGAGAGGTTACTTTGCAAAGGTAGACTCCATGGTGATATATCCATTCAATATCATTAGCTATATATGGATTTACTATCTAAGCCAATAATGCAACCCACGGTGGCATGTAGTTCCAGGCTAGAGGTTTCTTCTAGGATTCCTTTAGGAAGATAACCGTACGTCTTTCAAATTGAACCTCACCTCAAATCTTTTCGGTGCTAAGTCAAACTCCAATTGAATAATAAATCATAGTACATTATATATATATATCACAATTTGAGTCATTAAAATCATCATATGTATAGAGTAACTTGTTAAACAGTCAAGATGCAAATCGTACTTATCACATCATTGGATTCATTATTAGGTTAAAAAAATCCTTTCACCAACATTCATTCACAATTAAAGAATTTTCATAAAACTTGAATGAATGTATTTTTTTGTCCATGATCATAGTTCATGATAGACTAGGGTAATCTTCATGGTTCTATCTCAAATCATTCTTAAGACATGTAATTTTATGAAATCATTTATAATTATAATGAAAATCATCAATTGAAACATGAAATATATAGGAACCCATATTATTAATTGAAATCATGATAATTTATAGGAATCCATATTAATGCTCATGAACCCTAGAAAAACCTTATAGAGGGATTTCTTGAAAATCATCAAAATCACGTAATTAATAGCAATCTATGCATAATTGAATAAAAAATCATTACACTAACTAAACTTATTTCAAGCAATTAAACAAGAATTCATTAAACCAATAAAATTCCATAATTGAAATTGACTGAAAAGTGAAGGATTTCTTTGGAATCACGATTGAAAGGGCCTAATGGATAAATACTCACATACCTTAAATTGAGAATTAGTTTGAAATATGAACTTTAACGAAGGAATTTTTAAGAAACCCTAGCTTGATCTTTCTTGAGTTTGGGAGTATTTGGAGAAGGGGTTTTAGTAGGATTTTTCTGAAATTGGTGAAATGTTTGGGATTAAGGTTAATAATAGGGTCAAAACAATATAATTTAGAATTAAGGAGGACAGGAAAAGTCAAAAATACTTTCAGTTAAATTCTGTTGGACAAGGTCCATGAGACCCATCTACGATCTGTTGTTCTTTAGATGGATTGTAGACACTGTTCGAGAATACTAGACAAGAATTTCATGGTGCAAAGTCTCAACAATGACTCCACTTTTATAGACCATAGATCTTTCTACTAATCGTAAACACCCCTTGTAGAACCTCCTCGTATTTATCCAATTTTTCAGTTCACCAGGTCAAATCCATGAGTCTGATGTACGACTCTTATATACTTTTACGAACTCGTCTTATTCAATCATAATAAAAGTCATACAACTAGTTTCCCTGATCCTGAACTCATTTCTATGACCTTTAATTTACAAGCCGTAATTCCTTTTATGCCCTGTATTCCCTACTCGTAGTTCATCAATTTTTCCCAAAAAACTTCTAAGTACAGGATTCTAGGTCTCCCGAGGTGGTCACTGTTGGATCGTGGTGAGCTCTTGATGTTTGCATTCTTTTTACTATTATGTTTTGTATTTTAATTAGACAAACCCATTGTATATAGTCTACTTTTTACATTTAGATATTTTGAAAAGGGTTAGTGGAAAGAGCATTTTAAAAAGTAGAAACGCCACGTAAAGTATTCACGAGCACATAACAAATAGGAATCCAACACGATGCACCTAATCAGTACGTATCCTTCGTTGGCAACAGAAGGAAAACAAGGACACGAACAAAACAACTCCGTAATTTCCCATAATTCAATTCACAAGAAACTCTCTCTCTCTCTCTCTCTCTCTCTCTCTCTCTTTCTCTCTCCCGCGCGCACTCGGCGATCTTAAGCTCTTTATCTGGTCAGTTCTTAAATCCCTTTTTTCCTCTTACTTGTTTATTATAAATCTTTTTTCTGTGTTTGTGGATCTGTGGATTATTTGAAGAATTGGGTAATCTTTTGGTTCAATTATTGTGTGGTCTAGTTTTCTTTCTTTGCTTGATTTTATGTCTTTGAGGTTTATTTTCAAATTTTACCCTTTTAAGAATTATGAATGTTATTGGGGTATGGTATGGTATAGCCTATGCTTGTACAAATTTGGGATGTTGATGAAGCTTTATGACTAGTTGATTACTCTTTTTTTTACTCCTTCGTTTTTGACTTTATGTAGTACTGTAGTTGGGTTTTTGGGACGAGGTGCTTTCATGAGGTAAAGGTAAGGTCATATATTCTACCCTTCCGGCCCCATTTGTGGGATTCCACTGATATGTTATTGTTGTATACGACTGTGGTAAGAAAGTTGCTAGATTGTTTGAAGTTTTGAACCAAATGCCATGTTTTTCGTTTTTGGTGTACTTAACTTATAACGTAAGCTTGTCAAAACTCAAAGGGGCCATGTTTTATTGTGAAAATTGGAAAAAGAAATGTTGTTTTCAAAGTGAAAAGTAATATTTGAAAACCCTGAATTACTGGTTCCTGATTTAGTTAGTGGATGTAGGTATTTTTGATTATCTTACTCATATTACCTTAGTAAAGGGGAGTCAATATGTATGATTCATATAGCCTACTCCAACTGATTTCGATGGAAGCATGCAGGGTTGGACTAGATAGGGAGCGAAGGGTTCATCCATACCTCCTTACGACGAAAAATTACTATATATGCCAAGTTAAACTTACTCTTTATTATATATATAAAATAGATGTTGAATCCCTTGGCTTTTTCGTGTGTTCTTTATTTTTCGATCTCCCTTACTAAAAATCTTGGTTCGACCACCGGAGGCATTGTATATTACTTGAAGTCCATTAAATATTGGCAGTGATGTATTTTTCCTTTTGGCTGAATATTACTCTGTTTATTGTGTTTGAAGAACGCATGTATTTTCTTTATCTTGTCTTGTTTTCACTGCCAAGAAGAGCTTCGTTGATACTTGCTTGTATACAATGTGGATGATTTCTCTGGGTAATTGGTCAGAGTAACTTAAATAGTCTTCCTCAGCCAATATCATGTCTGTCTAATGTTACATGGTTTATAGCGTGCCAAAGTAGCAAATATGTTTTCCGTTTTGCTGTTGTCTTCACTCTCAAGATGCAGGTTTATGAGGTTTCTTTTGTAGTTTTGTATTGATGCTGTTGTCTCTGTTGTGTTTTGCGCAGGTGTGTTGACAATATGGAGCATGATGAGACGGGATGCCAACCGCCTCCGGAAGGCCCTATTTTGTGTATTAACAACTGTGGCTTCTTCGGGAGTGCTGCAAACATGAACATGTGCTCCAAGTGTTACAAAGACATGGTATTGAAACAAGAACAAGCTAAGCTTGCTGCATCATCAATTGAAAACCTTGTCAATGGATCGTCTGCCAGTGAAAAGGGAATGGTCGTTTTTTTCCCTGTAGATGTGCAACCTGATTCTCTTGAAGCAAAGTCTATAGCTTTGCCTTCAGCTCAAACTTCAAGCTCTAGTGATGTGGCCGAAGTAAAGGCTAAGGTGGGTCCTAACCGCTGTGGCACTTGTAAAAAAAAGGTTGGCATCAGTGGATTCAAGTGTCGTTGTGGTAGCGTTTATTGTGGAGCACACCGCTACTCAGATAAACATGACTGTCAATTTGATTACCGCTCTGCTGGCCAGGATGCAATAGCAAAGGCCAACCCTGTTGTTAAGGCGGAAAAGCTTGACAAGATCTAGAAGGGGAGCATATGGCAATTTGATTTAGTGTCCAAAAGGGTCCTTCTTTGATTGGCAACATATATTTTGAGATCTTATTAATCCTGGGGGGACGAAGAACTAAAAGGATATGTGCAGGTTGAAGAATTATTAGGAGAATTTGTGTGTTTGCTCTAGTTTCGGGTCCTTTCATTTGCTGGTTTGATAGAACTTTGATTTGTCTGTCATGTCTTTCTGACTCACCCGGTATTCTATCTGATATTACATGTTTAAATGCTATGTGCAAATCTGGATAACATGCGAAAACAATCATTGACTTGGTTGTGTTTTGTCATTGTAAAGTTTTCTTCATGATCTCTTGCATTTCTTCATCCAGTTTTCGTGTCAATGTTTCCTCCAGGAAACAGTCTCTCTACCTCTATGAGCCAGTAGTAAGGTCTGCGTACATTCTACCCTCTCTAGATTCCACTTTTGGGCACTGGGTATGTTGTTGTTGTTGTTCTAGATATGTCGAACCTGTGTTAGCAGAAATCATCTGAAATTTGGTGATTTTTGTTTAGTTCACGAGGGTCTGCCTCTTGTTGGCAATTGATAACATAGGATCTTACTAAACATGGGGCCAAAGAAAAAAGGATCTGTGAAGGTGGAAGCTTTATTTGGGAATTTGTGAGTTGGCTACGGATTCAAATGTTTCTGTTCATTTGATATCACTTTGATCTTGTCTGATATATGTCATTCTACTTCATGGGTAATCTATCAAATATGTTACATGTCTAAACTGGTGTGTGCAAATCTGGATAACATGGAAAATGTCCATTGACATGGTTGTTGTAAACTGCTAGGCATTTTAAATTCTGCTTCATCCATGCTTCAGATATCACATTCAATTCACTTTTCTTTTGAGCTATATCTACATGTTCATGCTACTAATTGGGAGCTTCAATTTCAATGTATCAAGTTCTCCATGAGCGCATATGTTCAGGACTATTCATGTTTTCAGGAGTAGATACATATTCCACAGTTTGTGAGCGCCTATGTTATGGACCATTCATGTTTTCAGGAGCAGATTATCGGTAGATTATAAGTGGCAAATGGGCGGATTAGATTTGGATGGATTGAGTCAAAATTGATTGGATCACAATTCATTCATATAAAATATAGATAAATATAAATTTGGTCAAATATGATTTGAATAAAATGGTTTCAACCTATTTTAATCTGCTAAAGCCAAAAAAAACATTAAATCAAAGGTACGATGTTAAACCTCAACTCCTATCACCCTAACTCTATTCTCAAATAATTATTTTTTAAAAAATAATTTTTTCATTGAAAAAATTAAATTTTTTATGCCCACCCTATACCCACTTCAACCCTACTCCCCACCCCCTAGTCCCATCAAACCCCATACCTCCAACCCCAAATTTTTTTAAAGAAAATCTTTTAAAATTTATAAAAAAAAAAAAAAAGTTAAATTTTTTACCTTCCAATGGTCAACCTCTAAATTCTTTTAATGAAAAATTAAAAAAAGTATTTTTTTTCTCTCACCTCTCACTTCCACCCTACTCCGCACCCCCTACCCCAATCGGACCCCTTACCTCCGATCCCAATTTTTTTTAAAGAAAAATTCAAAAAAAATTTTTTAAAAAAAAAATCACCCCACCCTTCACACTTCCTCGACTCCTATCCCCAAATTATTTTTAAAAACAATAAAAATAAGTTAAATTCTTTTCGGCTCCTCCCCCGCTCCCTCTACTTCCAACCTACCCCCAAATATTTGTAAGAAAAATCACACAAAAAATTGTTTAGTGCAATTAAGAATTTTTTGGAGAACAATATTTGTATGAGTTCATCAATCCATAGTTATTCATATAAAAAATATGAGTGATTCATTAAAATAAATATGGATTAAATGAATTTTTTTTAATCTCATTGTCACTCCTAAAACAGATACATATTCCACTAAGGTTGTTTTCAAGTATTTCATTTTAGGAACTGGGAGTTTGATAGGTAAGGCTTGTCAGAAATAGGGTACAGGAGCTATATTTAAATTTTTATATTTGGATTCTGGTATTGGAGAGACGTGAACTAGGGAGAGGAAGTGGTAAATCACCTTTTCATGGTTACACTAGAGGGTCCGTTATTTAATAAAAAAGGAAGCATAATAGGTCCTTGGATAAATTACTACTCATAAACCAAATGGAGATAAAATAGTCGGAATTGTTCTTCTTTATCCCACCAAATAAACAACCCTCAAGTGTATGGCTCGCTGGGCAACGAATTGGGTACAAATCTTGGAAATCGAAGGTCAAATTTCATGAGACAGAATATTAGGTGATTGAGTTATCTTGTAGCTCTTCTAATAGAAGATACATGGTGGAATAGCGGAGGTGCGCGCAAACTAATGGCAAAAAGTTACTTGACTCGGAGTACCTAAGAGTATGGCTCAGTTGTCAATTAAGTGGATTGAGAATCATGTGATCCTAAGTTCAAATTTTAACCAAGACAAAAGCACTAGGTGAATTCGTCCCATCGGTCTAATAGCCCTGATGGATAGAATTATCTAGTATTTGTTATTGCTAGGAAGTGATAGAAATCTTGTGGAATTAGTCTACATGTATGCAAACTGGCTCGAATACTACAATACTCCACAAAAAAAAATAATAGTTATGCTGGTGAGAGCTAAAATAGTAGGTAGGCAATGATATAGTGGAGATGCATGCATATTGTCCTGAATATCAATGTTATCATAAAATGAAATTAGCTTTTTATGGTTAGTCATGCATGCATTTTTCTTAGATGTTTGGTTCTTCCTTGATATTGATCAATTATCAGTAATTTTGGCAATTTTAACATTGCGACCGTTGATGCATTTTGCTGGATGTGATTCAGATTTTATGGTGTTCATCATCTACCCTAACAACTTTCTCCCGCGCGACGGATCTCTATGTTGATGCCATTTTCTCTCTCAACTATTTTGATTGAAAATTTGACTTGTGAGCAACTTGAGGAACTATCTAACTTCATTATGTATGTAATGTCTTCCAAACTACAATTTTTTTGACGTTAAAGTGGTCTATGCAAAACACAGTAGCATAACTTTGTTGAGGTCAAATCCCATGGAGAGTGTACTAGAGTTTGCTTATAATTTGCTATTGATGAAATTCAGAACGTAAATATCAATGAAGAACTAAGATTCGTAATTATAACCCATTAACTACTTTCTACTTATCAATATATAAGATAAATTAGGATTACAGTTCTTAGATTTTGATGTTTCAATACACGCTTTATTTCCATTCATTCAAGTGTGTTCATTGTTCAAACCTGACGCATAAGTCTCTTAAAGTGGAAATGAAGTAGTGAGTGAAGACGCACTTTTGATAGTTGATACAAAGAGCAAAGAAGAGGATACATGAAGTTTTAAGGTTGCACACCCACAGAAGCTTCATGAGGAACATTGGGTTGATCCAAGGAGGAAAATCGACAAGAAACAAAGGTTTGGTGGGAGAAATAAAAGAAGCGTGTATTAGGAAACCCTACGGACGTGAAATGTTCTTTTATAGTATAGTGTTGGGCTTGGTCAGATATTGGGCCAAGCCGATTTTTTGTGTGTTTTTTAAATAAGAATTGGGGTTGAGCCCACTTCAACTCTGTATTGTTTCTTTATTAATAAAAGTCCCAATTAACAAATAAAAAATAAGTCTCTTGGCCCAATCAAGAGAATATCACCTTAGATCCTTCTTAGACACTTAGATGTTAAATTAATTTGTCACCCATAAAAAGCTTCGAGTTAACTATCTCCTCTAGTTCTCAAGTTATTAGATGTTTATTGGTAACACCAAATCCCTATTAATGAACCTTTTTCTAATTTGTGCCTCTATATTCAAGTATGTCAGAATACGAGCAAGTTTCTTTATGAATTGTTGGTAATCATCTTTAAAGAAAGTGTTGGAATTAAATATACAATGATCGCCCCTTTCATTAACATACATTTTATCGTAGAGTACTTATTATTGTCTTCCCTAACCTATGTTTCCTAACTTTAATTAGATATGAATTTAGCTACCCATAATTAATGTAGGATAACAATTATAATAAATTAAACTACTGAAAATTATGAATGTAAAGGGTAATATGACAGAAACCTTTGATGAAGTTGAAGAACAATGACCAAAGCAGTGAACCAGCTCTGCGATGGCTCTATGCCATGGAGATCGGCAGATTTCTTGATGCACATGAGATAATAAAGTTGAATTATCATTTTGTACCTATACTAAATTAAAATATTATAAAATATATACGATTAATAAAATATATCTAATTAATTAAATATAAAATAGTAATCATACTGTTATTTTATTATTACAAATATCAACTTCATAACTCACACCTTTTTCATTTTCATAACTTATATTCTAATAATATTGATTTATTTTGTGCCTTTAATTCAAACATTCTCATCTTCATAACTCTTACTTTTAATGATCTTCATTTCAAATTCATAACCTAAATAATATGTTATAATATTTAAAATACTACTTTAAATTCAATAAGTGATGAAAAAATTAAGTATACAAATTTTTCTATAAAATTACAAGGGTTTACAAATTTTTTATTATTTATACCTATATACCAATTTTAATTACAAAATAGCTAAAAGTGGTTAGTTGTTAGTCATTAATTGTGATACCAAATTGATGTGATTGGAGTTGGGAAATGAAAAATAAAAATAAAAATTAACATTGTTATAGTTACAAGTCAGCCGTAGTAACACCAATAATAAAATGAATTTTAGTAGATTATAGTAATTAATTGTGATATCAAGTTGATGTGATTGAAATTGGAAAAGAAAAATTTTAAATAAATAAAAAAGACAACTTTGCCTACTAAGTCACATCACTGAATATATATACTACAAAAAAAGTAGACCCTTAATTATTATTATTATTATATTATTATATATTTGTAAAATTCTTTTTGTTTACAAATAGCTAGGGGTAGCGACGGGACCGATACCGATAGCACTGGACCAATACCAACAAGAAAAAGCCGAAAATGATTTGGAGTCGGATCGGTACCGATACTGAAAGTATTGAGAGAAAATTCCAGTACCTTATCCGTCCGATACAAATCGATAGTGGACCGGACATATGTATCGAATTTTTTTTTAATATTTATTCTTTTAAATTAAGTTTATATTATAACTTATAAGTTTAAAATTTTAAATTAAGTTTATATTATAAGTTTAAATTGAATTTTATATTATAATTTTATATATTAAGTTTATATTATAATTTATAACTTATAAGTTTATATTAAGTTTATATTATAAGTTTAGATTTAAGTTATATAACTTAAATATAATTTTTTAAAGTTGAGCTTTGAACTTTGAACTTTGAACTTTGAACTTTGATGTTTGAAGTTTGAACTTTGAAGATATATTTAAAAAATTTTAAGTTTTCAAATTTAAATATTTTGAAATTTAACTTTTGACTTTAAAAGTTTAAAGTTGTTTTGAACATTTGATTTTAATCTTTTATATTTTAAACTTTAAAGTGAATGTATATTAAAGATTTGAGAAAGAGAAATAAGGGAGGCTAATATAGAATTATATATTAAAAAATATATAAACTTAAAGTTGTAAAATATAAATTCAAGAATCAAGATAATTAAAAAAAAAATAAGGTGAAGAACCTTTAAATTTATTACGTTACTGTTAGATCACGTAATTAATTCAAT
>JAOTQJ010000001.1:6012341-6059447 GCA_025642045.1 Solanum sejunctum | reverse complement strand
TATGCGTACTCAAAAACAGCAAAGCAAAATTCGACAACAACAGTGATCTCAGCCAATATACCAGTATGTTCCTTGATCTAAACTCAAGAAGGTACCACCAAATGTATTAAGATATGAGGATGAAGGCAGAGGATTAGTAAGAGCAATGATTCAGAACCAACGTGTATTATGAATTACAACTACCACAGCTGCCAAATGACATAATTCAAATAGTAACCGCAAAACATACTGAGCAAGGGCCAGAAAGTTACTGGTTATGCATCTGCAACGAAGGCCTAACAAACTTAAAACAGGAATTTGAAACCAAAGCGTAGCAATAAGGAACACGACCCTCTAACCAAAACATTTATGATATAATGAAGGCATATACTTTTTATTCAGGACCAAAACATACAGATTCTTAGAAGAGAACTGAGTCGAAGCAAAACTAACACGATATCATAGTATAATAGGCAGATTTCACAGAAAAATAAACAGCCGTCATCTTAAGAAATCAGTACACTTATCAAGATGAATTAACAAATTACACAACAAATTATATTTACACATTGCAGTAGATATTTGAGGAGTACAATTGCTTCACACTAGTCTTTAAACTTTAACAACTTACAGCGAGTGAAGACAATGATAACAACATCATTAATCTTAACAGTCACCAACTTATCAAACCAGAAAATAAGGAAAACAACATGATAGGCATAACAGGGTCTGAGCATAATATATTAGAGTGAAACTGAGCTTTCCTATATCCAATTAAAATAACATCCAGACTAGCAATGTAACGACCCAAACAACAACAACATCGAGACATTAATTCAGGATACTTACAGTTAAGATGAATAAAGACACAAATAGGACAACTTCAACATAACTATGACATTCACATTTCAACACAGTGTGCGAGACTTGAAACTAAAAAGTGAGATAGGGGTATTACCTTTTTTGGAGCAGCGAGACTGAGATGACGAGTTCGCCGAAGCTTCAATACCACCGAAATAGAAGCTGTAGGGACTGACGAGAGCTTTTTAGCTAAAATCGACCTGGAATCAATTGAATGTTGCTGAGGTTCTCGACCATTGATTGCTGACTCTCTGCTTATTTCCATTTTCAACCTGTCCCCCGACTTCGAATTCGTCCCCCCCGTTAATCTCAATCCGAAAGCTGATTATATGGGCGAAAACAGAGCAACCCGCTCTATTCGACAGGGGAGAATGGACTTATGGACTTTGCAGGCACGCGTGAGGTGGTGCGACCTATCATCTCTGACAAAAAGGTCATAGTGCGATCTGAGGGAGAATATGGGAGGGGTGCGGCTTGTTAGCGTTGTCGGGGAATCAACCGTTGGGATTGATTTCGCGAAAATGGGAGAGTGATAGAGACGGAAGAGAAAGGTTGGGGACGAAGGGGAGAGAGGCGGTGAGGGTTTGGGTTTTCTGGGGTTTTTGATTTTGAAGGAAAATGGAAGAAAGATGAAGATGAAGATGATAAAAATGAAATTGGGGGCGCGTGGGTATCACACGCCCGTCATTATTTTTTTTTGAAAATAATGGTATAAAAATCGTTAAAACAAAAATAAGACTCGATAATTAATTTGACACTGTGAAGAGTAAAAATTGGGTGTCAACAGTTTTGTGACCAAATTAATTAACTAATCTAATTTGACTACTTTTAAATTTTTATTGGCCATGAATATAATTTCAAATGGCTAAAAATCTCCAATCAATTTCCTCCATCCCTTTAACCCACCGTTATATTCCTTTACAATTGATGGTGTCCAATTTTGGACCCAATTTCGTTGGCCCAATGTCCTTATCCAGATCCATTTCTTTCCCATTTTTATTTTAACACAATATGTACATAACACATATATTATAAGGGAACTTACAGAAATTCCAACTTGTAAAAAGGGAATTACAAAATGTTCACACTTTTTTCATAATTATTAAAATTTCTTTAAAAAAAGCTATAATTTGATACTCTTTTTATAACGGAGTGATACATTTTGAAAGCACATTCTCTTTCTCCATAAAATAAGTCTATTTAATGTTGATATGATTGATTTATAATTAAAAAAGCAAAAGTACACTTTGCTTGAAAAGGTGATGAAAAATGTAATTACGAATGTACAAAGAAATGTATAGTACTAGTAGAGGGCATTTAATGATATAATAGTGGAGGACATTTAATGATGATTTGACATTTTTTTCAAAAAACAAATATTTTGTACTCTTAGTGAAAATTGATTTTGTTTTTGCTATAACTTTGCAATACATTAAGAGATTTAACAAAGAAAAAAATATTTTTTTGTTAGGTGTATCTGTCCATATTGACATTATGTATGCATTTTGTATCATATTTTTTGTCCTTTCAAGTTTTGAATCATGAATCCCTTATTGGGAAAATGCACACAAATAAGTTTGGGTAATTATTCTCTTAGTCTCCCTTTTTTGTATCATGTAAATAACTGTTATATTTTTGTATCATATTTTTTTGCCCTTTAAAGTTTTGAATCATGAATTCTTTATTTTGAAAATGCACATAAATGATTTATGTGTCTAAATAAAATTGTATTAAGGTACAATTTGGTGTGTTACATGTATCAATTATTTTTCTAGTATGAATCTATGTATCACATACATTTTATCATTCATTATTTATACTATATATATAAGTGATGCAAGTGATTTGTGTATCAAAAGTCTTGTAATTTTTTTTTGACTAGTGTATCATCACTGAGTATAACCAATGCTTCTAGTACCATTTTGTGTATCATGTAATATATAATATTTATAATATACTATATTAAGTAATTTTGGATACTTATTCTCTTAGTCCCAATTTTTTATATCATGTAAATAAGTAGTACATTTTTGTATCATATTTTCTGCCCTTTCAAGTTTTGAATCATGAATCCTTTATTTGGGAAATGCATACATATGATTTACCTGTATAAATAAAATTGTATCAAGGTATAATTTGGTGTGTTACATGTGTCAACTATTTTTCTAGGATGAATCTAAGTATCATAAATATTTTATTATTCATTATATATATAAAACTGATGCAAAAAATTGTTGTAGTTTTGATTTTCGACTAGTGTATCATCATTGAGTATAACCAATGCTTCTAGTACCCATTTTGTGTATTACACTGAGTATGACCAATGCTTCTAGTACCCATTTTGTGTATCATCTAAATATAATACATATAATATAGTATTTTAAATAATTCTGGGTACTTATTCTCTTAGTCTCCCTTTTTTGTATCAACTAAATAATTGTTACGTTTTTGCATCATATTTTTGCCTTTTCAAGTTTTGAATCATGAATTTCTTATTTGGGAAATGCAAAACAAATGATTTGTGCATAAATAAAATTGTATCAAGGTACAATTTGGTGTGTTACATGTATCAACTATCTTTCTAGTATGAATATATGTATCACATATATTTTATCGTTCATTATTTTATCTGACTGTATCATCACTGAGTATAACCAATGCTTCTAGTTCACATTTTGTATATCATGTAGATATGTAATACTTATAATATACTATATGAAATAATTTTGGGTAGTTATTCTCTTATATCATAAACAAAGATGATACTTGTAGTGCTAAATAATATTTTCGATAATGATACACACAAATATTGTATATGTTTAGATGAAGGTTGTCTAGAAATTTATACATATTTGATGATACTTAGGTTGTGATAACAACTAATGAATGAAAATATGTTATTATACAAGTTGAGTGGTGCAGAATTTATACATAAGTTTGTGTATAGAATTAGATATACATTATTGATGATACCTACGAATATAGTATATTATATGTGGATATTTATTATCTTAGACATAGAAGATATTTTTAGTGTTTGATATAAATAGGAGATGTGCTATTTTGTACATTTTCATATAGTACATTAAAAATGGTGCTTGTAGGAATATCATACAGAATTAAATGTATGCTATGCAAAAAAAAAAAAGCAAAATATATTGTGTAGGGATGCACATAAAGGATTAATTACAAAGTATCCAAAAAGGCATCCAAAATCAAATAGTTAGCAATTACAAAGTATCCAAAAAAGGGACATCCAGGATCACATAGTTACTCAAACAACTTCAATAAAATTATGTGGGTTCTGCGATAATGTATCATTCTTTGGCCTTAGTAGGTCATCATTTTCGCTGATTTATTCCAGAAAGTTGCATTTTTTCATCTTTAGATAAGGAGCAAATATTGTTTGACGAAATAACGCAATTCCTTCATCGCTAATGAATTTTTTCAAATCACGAGCCGGATCTGGGGCCTAGACGTGACACGACGAATGGGGAACCCGAAGGGACCCTAAACAAGCCTCTTAGAATCTCATTATATATCCTTGGTCGCGGAAGCAATTAAACAATAACAAGAGATCATAGGATAAGGACAATGGGACTAAGGGAGCCTTTCATAACTTAAAAGTATACAAGAGTCAAGAGAGTCAAAGCTCAAAGCATCATTACATAACTTGTCTAACACCACCTCTAAACTTAGAATTCGGGGGAGGGGGGGCAAGACAACTATCCGGGCTTACCATCATAGTCAAAATATAAAATAAAAGAAAGAGAGTCTTTGCATAACATAAGATCAAAAGATATCGTCCTCGGAGTTGAGGACTCACCAGACTTGCTTTAAAAATAGTTCTAGTCATGTGGAGGAGGAAGATGATCAAGTGGAGCTACGATTCCTATATGGTAACATCATTTAGGCATAAAGTATGCGTTAGTACATTTGAATGTACTAAGTATGTAGAATGCAATGCAAAAAGAGTTTGACAACATAAGCAAAATATGTAAATATAGGTAATGAATGAGCGTAGTAATAATATGACATGCATAAATAATGCTTGAAGTAAAACATACTTATATAGACATATTATGTGTGTAAAATGAGATCGACATTATAGAGATCAAGGACTACCACCCCCTTGATGAGGCGATTGAGGTACAAACTCCCCAACATGGTTGCACGGGCCTACCACCCCTCGAGCGAGGCGGATGAGGTACAAAACCCCCCAATAAGGTTTCACGGGCCTACCACTCTCCAAATGAGGCGATTGAGGTACAAAGCCCTCAACATGGTTACACGGGCCTATTACCCCCCGAGCGAAGCAATTGAGGTACATATCCCCAACATGGTTGTATGGGCCTACCACCCTCCAAGCGAGGCGGATGAGGTACAAACCTCCCCACATGGTTGCACAAACCTACCACCCCTTGAACGAGGCGATTGAGGTACAAATCCCTCAACATGGTTACACGAGCCTACTACCCCCCGAGCGTGGCAATTGAGGTACATACCACCCAATATGGTAGTTTGGCATGGTCAACTTGCAACACTATAGATACTATTCATGAAATCAATACATATATACATTCCTTTTATCATCAAAAAGTCACTGAACTCATATGCCATGCATTAGATCTTTAATAACTTAAGAATCCATAACCAGATATTTTATCAAACACTTGACGGGTGTATAATGCTAGTACAAAATCATGCAATTCAAGAGTGAAATCATGTGAGAAAAATCAATGTAAAATCACCCACTAACACATGGCAATACCTTTATGCAAGATACATCAAAACCTCCTCATCAAATCACATAATGGATCATAGATTCGTAGCTTAAAACATGCTTAAACAGTCACAATTTTATGAAATTCTAACATAGTTTATAACCAAGATCATAATAAGTAAGACCCACAAGTAAATCAACTTAGAAATATGTAATTTATGTACAAAGGAAGGTTGGGCACCATGGGTGAAAGGACCCAATGGTTGAAACCCACATACCTCAACTTTGGAGATTTCCTTGATGAAGATTTGATTGAGAACTTGAAACTTGAATGAAATTCTTAGATCCGGAATGAGATTGGGACACTTGAATTTGAGTGAAATATTTGTCTAAGTGTTTGAGAGAGTTTTGGGGAGTGTCTTGTATGATATCGAGTTGAAATATAACTAAATATAGATGTTTTTACGCATGGAAAGACTTAGGCACAAGGCTTTAAAGCCTTGGATCAAAATAAAAATAACTAGCAAAAAATTGTGTAGGTCCGCGCCTTAGCCACATCGCGCGAGGGGTGCAGATCGATTTTGGAAATCAGAAATTTTGGAAAATTAAATTTCCACACAGTTGCTCTAAAGTCGGGGTTATACCCATTTTCACTCAATTTTGCCCACTGATCACGAATATGAAGTCAGATTTTTGATCTTATGCACGAATTTTTTTGAGATATATGGAAATTATGATTGTGGATACTTCCGAAGCACATTTTTGGACACTTTTCGAGGTTGTTTTAGCAGTGATGCAATGATAGTATGGGATGAAAAAAATGTTGAAACAATGATGTTGTAGTGATACACTAATCAATCCCATTATACAAGATATTATTTATTAAAAAAGTCATAATAATATGTATCATGTATTGAAAATTAAGAAAAATAGATGTTACAACTATCAATTAGATAATACTTAATGAATCTAGTGATACTTATTATAAATTTCATAAAGGTAACATATTAGAAGACATTCATAATGTGTATCTATTGGTATCCGTGATACACCATGATGTGTAACGTATGATCATGCATAATTAAGAAAATAAAAATGTACATCGCATAATGATACAAATAATTTTGTACACACATGAAATGGTGTCCACCAAATAAAGCTATCCTTCTCATATTCATGATACAATATGATGTATATCATATCTTGATACATAATAAAAAAAGGGTACACAAAACAAAGAACACATCTATCATTGTGTGCCATTCAAAAATAATGTAGAATGTGCCGTGAATCAATCTACAGAGCTTTACAGAAAAATAAAGCCAAAAAAAAAATATTAAAAAATGACAAAACAGTCCAAGAAAGTTGTATCATGTTTTATAGTTCATGATTCACACAACATAAAAACAAAAACAAAAAAAATTGTCATTCATGGTGTGAGCAAAAACCAAAAAAAAAAAAACCTTTGATAAAGTAGGGCGCAAAATAGCAACTTCAATTTTTCAAACTCTTTACCCGAGAGTTTTAGCAGTTTCAACTTTCCCCCCCTTTGGTTGAATTTTTTTTTTCTGATGATTTTGAAGTTGTGTTTGGAGCATTCTTCATGCTTTCTTTGTCATACATATCCTTCAACAGTGGATCGTGAAGACTCTTGAATCTTTGTTCGCGAAACCTTTTCCCCTCAAAATAAAAAACACGTCTAGGAACAGTTTCACTTTGAGGGTCTTCATCAATTTGGTGGACTTCGTCGATATTTTTAGGGGTTTCTTTATTCTCCACATTTTTCATGGGTCGATTGAGCTGGACAGATTCAGTGTGAACATATTCGACTTCATCTTGGTGAGACTCATCTATTTGAGTGAGACCTAAACTAAACTAAAAGACGAATTTGAATCCATATAGAATGGCTAAAAAATACTGACAATGAAATCAAACAAAATGGAGCTTACAAAAATGTAGAACAACTTTGAATTTGAACAAAAATAAGAGGAAGATACATTTGTTCGGAAGGTTCAAGAGGGAGAATACATAGTTAAAGAGTAGTCATCTCCTAAAAATGATAATTAATGGATAGGGGCATATAGGAGCAGTCAGATGAAAAGAGAAGATGAATAGCCATGTATCAATTTTAGTTCAAAGAAGAGATCAAGTGAGGGATTTTTGTAATAATTTTAAACAAATGTGATTTTTTGATAATATGAAAACATAAGTGGTGTAGTTTGGTAAAAATTCCTATATTATATACAAAACCCACAGAATCCTTGCCCTCAAACGCGCCTGATGTTTTTTTCTTTCTCCTTTTCTGTCTTCTCACGCATCTTCCTCTTTTAACTAGACGGGACAATGACCAAACGACGAGCAGCAGCAAAAACTTTCCAAGCTAACGTCCAAACGACGACAACTTCAATGACCTCACCCTATTCTCCTCTTTCTCGTCAAAGCCAACAACGACAATGATCGAACAGACCCAAAAACTTCCAAATTATGCAGAAAAACACAGATGATAATGACAACAACACAAATAACAATCGTACTCCTCAACATTTGAAATTTAAAATTCAAATTAATCCTAATCCGATCTTAAGTTCCCCCTAAAAAACCTCAAATTTTTCCTATAAAATCCTCCATCTTTGCTCGACTGAAGGTGGGAGAAAATTTTTTTTTGTCAGCTTTCTTTGGAAAAGAACTCCACTAATAGATATTCAATCGTCTTTTTCTGAATTTCCTAAAATTTGATAAACATTAGAGGCTACGACTTTGGTTTGTTCCCTGTTTCTATAGCCTAAACAACGGAGTGCTGTTGAAGTTCTACTCAAAACTCATCTCATATGAAGCTTCGCTGTTCCAGGAAAGGCAATATCCCTATTTGTTTCTCATTTTCTCTCTTAAAACAACATATGTCAAGTTTGGATTTTGAGTGAGTGATTGCAACTTTAGAATTTCGTTTGATTGTTGGACTGTCGTATTTCGTGGTGTAGTTTGCATAAGGGTGTGATATTAAAATTACGTTCAGATATGCTTTCCTAACCACTGCTGTGATTGTATCGCTATAACGTGTCTTGTATTTGTCTCTGTGAAGCTTACTGCTATGATGCTATTCTTGATGGTCTCAGTCAAGAAATCTAAATTTTAAATCAAGCAATTTTAGCTTCATTTTGTTCTAATTTCATGTCAAACCGAGTCTATCTTGCCTGCTCATGTGGTTCTAATTTGATTTATCTTTAGTTGTTCTAATTTCGAGGTTTAGATTATAGTCTTTTGTGAAATCAATTGATACATCTGCTAGTTTGGATGATAATGGTATTGTTTTCTATGTATTACTAAAATACTTAGAATAACAACTTTTGTTGAACAAAAATTTTTGCAATAAACAAAACTTTTGTGGTATAGTAAATAAAACTTTTTTAGGAAAAAAATATTTTGTAAAATAAAACTTTTGTAGAACAAAACTTGGTGAAAATAATACGCACAAAGATTCTAATCAAGCTTTCAAAGCTAGCAAATTAGAAGTAATAAAAAGATGAAAAAGAAGAAGTATCCGAGTCCACAGAATTCACTGTGTATCCTTAAGTAATTTAATCCCCTCACTGTACCCAAGGTTGTGGATTATTTTCTCCCGGATAAAATAGATGTACCTGTTAAAGAAGTAGCGGTACCTCAAACTTCAATAACTTCAGCGAACTCAAAAAGTAGCAACGAAATCACACTAAGACTCTATTTTTATTTGAAAGAAATGTATGCAGATGAAGGAAATGTTATATACAAAAATGAGAGAGGAACTCTCTATCTATAGTCAACAAAAGGTGCTTATTGTGCCTTACTAGAAAGGTCACACCTGTCTAGAAAAGTCATAATCTTTTATAAAGGTCACAACTCTTAGGAAAAGCTATGACCCTTTAGAAAAGTTACAACCCTTCATTTCCATTCACACCTTTAAAAACCCAACAATCCCCCACATGAATGGGAATGATTATTTTTTTAAAAAGAAATACATGCATGAAAAAACTTGTCTGATTCATAAGTAAGGATTTATTGCATTTCGATAAGTAGGTTTTCCTTTAAACTTTCCATAGTGAACATATGTCGGATATACTCGGTCAATCGGTAGATGTGATATATTTGAACTGTCGATCTTTGTTGTATACATAAATAATATAAGTCACACAACTAACCCCTTAATTGGTCTTGGTTCTCATTGTTTTGTTCGTTTTAGTCATGAACACTTCTTGGTTCATAAGTGTACAGAGAACTGGCCTTATCGGATTCTCCTTGAAACGACTTAGATTTCACACTTACATAGGTAATTACTAAATGTGTTATCCTATAGATACACTATTTGATATACCTTGTTCAAACTAAAAAACCATTAAAAGGTCATATTACCTTATCCTTGTTCCCGAACATTGTCTTATCATGAGAACGGATATTAATCATAGTTTTGACAATGTTGAACCGTCATCAATGATTTTGTTTGATCTCCTTGAACCTAGATCTTGGGATCTCCAGTCTCCTAGGTAGAGTTACCATCACGATGATTTATCCTCGGCTATTGTCCCATTCTCTTTGATGACCTCTTAACTCCCTCTCTAGTTAGGCCTTTTGTAAGTGGATCTGACACATTATCCTTTGATTTTACATAATCAATTGTGATAATTCCACTACAGAGTAGCTGCCTTGCGGTATTATGTCTTTATCATATGTGACTGGACTTACCGTCATACATAACGCTCCCAGCTCTTCCTATTGCCGCTTGACTATCATAATGTATGCATATAGGAGCCATTGGTTTGGGCCAAAATGGAATATCTTCTAAGAAATTTTGGAGACATTCAGCTTCTTCACCAGCCTTGTCTAAGGTTACGAACTTAGCCTCCATTGTAGATCGAGCTATACATGTTTGTTTGGATGATTTCCATGATATTGATCCTCCACCTATGGTAAAGACGTATCCACTTGTGGACTTAGTCTCACTTGACCTAGTAATCCAATTTGGATCACTATATCCTTCAACAATTGCGGGATACTTGACATAATGCAAAGCAACATTTTTAGTATGTTCCAAATACCTCAAAATCCATTTCATTGCCATCCAATGAGTTTGGTAGGGATTACTCATGTACCAACTTAATTTACTTAGAGCATAAGCTATGTCTGATCACGTACAGTTCTTGATGTACATCAAACTTTCCAATACTCTAGCATAATTCAATCGTGACTGACTTTCACCTTTATTCTCAGCCAGATCAAGGTTCAAATCAATTGGGGTTCTTGCACTTTTGTAGTTTAGGTACTTAAATTTTTCTAGTACCATTTTGGTATAATGAGATTGAGACATGCTAGACCTTGAGGAGTTTTATTAATCTTAATTCCTAATATCAAGTCAGCAACTCCTAGGTCTTTCATATCAAACTTACTAGCAAGCATACACTTAGTAGCTTTTATATTTGCAATGTCGTTACTCATTATTAATATATCATCCACATATAAGTAAATAATGACAATTTTATTTGGAGTGTTCTTAACGCAAACACATTTGTCACACTCATTAATTTTGAAACTATTTGAAAACATTGTTTGGTCAAATTTTGCATGCTATTATTTGGGTGCTTGTTTGAGTCCTTTCAAAGACTTAACAAGTATGCGCACCTTCTTTTCATTTCCATGAACTATGAATCCTTCTGGTTACTCCATATAGATTTCTTGCTCTAAATCTCCATTTAAGAAAGCTGTCTTGATATCCACTTGATGAATTTCTAAACTGCACACCACAGCTAATGCTATTAACATTTAAATTAACGTAATTCTTGTTGCCTGTAAACATGGTTTAAATCCATTAACAACAAGCCTCGCTTTGTATTTGTTAATAGTGTCGTCAACTTTCATTTTCCTTTTGAAAATCCATCTAGACCCTAGGGGTTTATTTCCAGGAGGAAGAACAACCAATTCCCATGTATGATTATTCATTATGGATTCAATCTCACTATTGACTACCTCTTTCTAATATTGTATTTTTGAAGAAGTCATAGCTTCTTTGAAAGTCTGAGGCTCATTTTCTAACAAAAATATTACAAAATCAGGTCCAAAGAAAGTAGAGGTCTTTTGACGTTTGCTATGCCTTGGATTTTCCTCATTATGATCGCGCTGCTTTGCTTCTTTACGAGGTCATTTAGTTCCTTCACTAGATGATTCATGTACTTTCTTATACAAATATATTGTTTCAAAGAATTCAGCATTATCTGATTCAATTATCGTATTAACATGAATGTCAAGATTTTTTTATCTATGCACCATAAATCGATATGCTTTACTATTCAAGGCATATCCTATGAATACACGATCAACAATCATAGGTCCTATTTTTTTAGGTTTAGGAATCTGAACCTTAGCCAAATACCCCTACACTTTTAAGTATTCAATGTTAGGCTTTTGCTTTTTCCATTTCTCATATGGAATGGATTGTGTTTTACTATGGAGAACTCGATTGAGTATTCAATTAGCCTTAAGGATAACTTCCCCCCACAAGTTCTGGGGCAAACCAGAACTAATTAACATGGCCTTCATCATCTCCTTAAGTGTTCGATTCTTCCTTTTCGCAATTTCATTGGATTGTGGTGTGTAAGGAGCTGTTGTTTGATGAATAGTACCATGTTTCAAGCATATTTTCTCAAAAGGAGATTCATATTCTTTGCCCCTATCACTTATGATCATTTTGATCTTTTTGTTAAGTTATGTTTCAATTTCACTTTTGTACTGTTTGAATGCTTCAATTGCCTTATCTTTACTACTTAGGAAATAAACATAGTAGTATCGCGTAAAGTCGTTAATAAATGTGATGAAATACTTCTTTCTACCATGAGAAGATATTCACTTTATGTCATAAATATCTGTGTGAATTAAATCTAAGGGATTTGAATTCCTTCAACAGACTTATAAGGATGCTTAACATACTTAGATTCCACACAAATTTGACATTTTGACTGTTTAGTTTTAGAATTAGGTAACAGATTCAAATTACTCATTTTCGACAAGATTTTCTAATTTACATGTCCTAAACGTGAATGGAATAGATCATTTGACTCAAGTAAATAAAAATAAGCCTAAACTTTATTATTTTCAACAATCATTACATTCTGTTTGAAAAGGGCTTCAGTAAGGTAGCCTTTTCCTACAAACATATCTTTTTTGCTAATTACAACTTTATTAGAAATAAAAATATATTTGAATCCATTCTTGACCAAGAGACTAGCAGAAACTAAGTTCTTCCTCATTTCTGGAACATGACAAACTCTGTTTAGAGTCACCACCTTGCCGGATGCCATCTTTAAACATACTTTGCCATAACCTTCAATTTTTGCTGTGGAAGAACTTTTCATGTAAATGGTCTCATCAGGTGCAACAAAGGCATATGTTGCAAAGGCTTCTTTTACAATATGAATATGTAAAGTGGCTCCAGAATTAAGCCACCACTCCTTGGGGTTTCCTACCAAGTCGCATTAAGTCAATATGGCAAGTTCTCCACTTCTTCATTCTTCTCAATCATATTTGCTTGATTCTTTTTCTTTTTCTTCTTTGAAGAGCGTCAATCAACAACTTTATGTCCAACCTTTCCATAATTATAACAGTTACACTTGAATTTCTTTTTAGGCAGATTGCCTTTTGGTCCAAACAACTTCTTTCTTTTTTTGACATTTGGTCCTTCTTTAAGAATATTTGCCCCAACTATTGTTGAACTTGTTTGTGACTTGTTTTTTGCCGCCTTATTATCCTTTTCAATTCTCAAGAGAACAATAAGATCTTCAACAGTCGTCTCCTTGCATTCATGCTTTAAGTAATTCTTGAAATATTTCCAAAGTGGGGGTAACTTCTTAATGATGGTTGCACTTGGAAAGCATCATTCACAACCAATCCTACATCAATCCAAGAATTTTGCCATAATAAACTTTTTCATTCTAGCATCTTCAATTTTGTACTTCTTTTCCAAGGTATCCCAAAGTTTCTTGGAAGTCTTTATGTGGCTGTACACATTGTACAATTTATCTTGCAAGCCACTCAGAATGTAATTCCTACGTAGAAAATCTGAGTGCCTCCAAGCTTCAGTCACCAAAAGTTTTTAATCGTCCGGTGTTTCTTCAACTTGTACAGGAACATTTTCATTAGTGTATCTTTATAGGCTTAGGATAATCAAGTAGAAGAACATCTTCTGCTGCCACCTCTTGAAATCTACACTAGAAAATTTTGCAAGTTTTTCTACCGGTGGAATTATAGTGGCAACATTTGAATGACTCGAAGATGCAGTAGATGGTATTATACCAGTCGGCGTTCCAACATTCACTTCATTTGAGATAGTCATTGTTTCTATCACAAACAAACAAATACTCAACTCTCAGAAGATTCAGAAATTTTAAAATTAGAAATACAAAAGGGAAAAAATAAAACTTTAAATTCCTTAAGATTGTTGTTTTCTATCTATTACTAAAATACTTAGAACAAAAACTTTTGCAGTAAACAAAACTTTTGTGGTATAGTAAACAAAACTTTTGCAGTGCAAAACTTTTGTAGGAAAAAAATATTTTGTAAAACAAAACTTTTGTAGAGCAAAAATTTTGTGAAAATAATAACCACAAAGATTCTAATCAAGTTTTCAAAACAAGTAAATCAAAAGATGAAAAAGAAGAAGTATTTGAGTCCATAGAATTCACTGTGTGTTCTTAAGAAATTTAATCCCCTCACTGTACCCAAGGTTGTGGATTATTTCCTCCTGGATAAAATGAATATACCTGTTAAAGAAGTAGTACCTCAAACTTCGAGAACTTCAGCAAACTCAAAAAGCAGTAATGAAATCATACTAAGACTCTATTTTTATTTGAAAGAAATATACGCAGATGAAGGAAATGTTATATACAAAAATGAGAGAAGACCTCTCTATTTATATCCAACAAATGATGCTTATTGTACCTTACTAGACAGGTCATACTCGTTTGGAAAAGACATAATCTTTAGAAAGGTCACCACTCTTAGGAAAAACTATGTCCCTTTAGAAAAGTCACAACCCTTTATTTTCATTCGCACCTTTAAAAACCCAACAAATGGGGATGCGACGATTGATGATTTTCGAATTAGTGGACCGCGTCGGAGTACTAGAAGAGTAATTCTACCTAAAGGGTTGGAAAATTACTTGTGGTCTGGAAGAAAAGTCACGTGATCAAAAGGCAAGGGTCTGTTATGAAATTGGTATAAAAGTGTGAGAATGTGTTTAGGAAAGGATAAGGAAGTTATTTGTGATTTGAATAATCTCTTCTCCTTCTTCATCTTCTCAACGCCATTCTAGCATTCTAGTTTTAGAGTCAATTATGTTTCCCTGCATAATTGCAGCCTGTAATTTCCTTATTGTATTTCTATTATCGTATTGTATTAGAACTCAGTAAAACATATTTCTACACATATATATATATAAATAAATTAGTGTTTGTATTAGTTGTTTCATTGGTGCTTTCATTGAGCATTCTCTAATGTAGGAGGACCCATATCGCAAGGTTTTCTCCAATAAAAGAGAGAGTGTATTACACACACCATAGAGGTGTATTTCTCAAACTAATAAGTGATAGTTTAGGTATGAAACTCACACTTGCAATAGTTTAGGTATGAAACTCAGAAGAATGGAATAGTTTAGGTGTGTTTTTGACACTTATCTCTAAATAATATTATTAAAATATGTTAAGGAATCTTTAAAAACAATATTATTAAATATAAGGAACCAATAGTCAACAAAGTAAAATAACAATTATGATTGAGTCAGTCAACAAAGCAAAGCAATAACAATTATGATAAAGCCACAAAGCAACAACAAAATCTTCTACATCAATTTTAACAAATACAATGGACATGAATTTAAACTAAAATTTTAAATTTTTACATGTAGTAAAAATGTGAAATTAAACTAACCTTTTTCGTTTTTTCAAATGGAGAGCCCTCAAAATCCAACGGATAAATTTTCCTTGGCCATGTTTAACAAGTAATAAACTTAAACTAATAGATTTGAATTTTAACAACATAACAAATATTATTCTAAATTAAATTTTTCCGTCCCTTTGAATGGGAAGGCTTCAGAATCCAACGGATAAATTTTTCATCGGCCAGGTTTAACAAATAATGAACTTGAACTAGAAACTTGAATTTTAACATGTAATAAATAATGAACATAAACTAGAAAACTTGAAATTTAACATGTAACAAATATGAATCTAAACTAACTTTTTTCATCCTTTTGAATGGGGAGGCCTCGAAATCCGACGGATAGATTTTTCCTCGGCCAATTTTAACAAATAATGAACTTGAACTAGAAAACTTGAATTTTAACATGTAATAAATAATGAAATTAAACTAGAAAAATTGAAATTTAACATGTAAAGAATATGAATATGAACTAACTTTTTTCGTCCTTTTGAATGGAGAGGCCTCGAAATTCGACAGATAAATTTTTTTTCGACCAGGTTTAGCAATTTGAACAATAAATTACTCAAGTAAATGGAATTATAGTAATGTTTGGGTGAAGAACAGTAACCCATAAAAAAATATAAGGAAAGTAAAGAATCAATAAGTTGACTGAAAATAAAAATACGAACGTAAATAATTTCAACCATAACAACAAAGAACAAGAACAAAATGAAGATTTATAGAAAACAAAATCAACAATTAGGAGTATGTAAAGCAATCATGGAGATTGGAACAGAATAACAAGGTAAAGTAAAGTAATTATAAAAATTAGTTATCAACCCATGGACAAATAATAAAGCTATTCAACCAAGATAATGTCAAAAAATTATTTAAGCATGCTAGTTAAAATAAATAAATAAATAAATATCACAACACCTTGGGTGCAATATGGAACTCCTAAATTAAACAAAGACTAATAATATCAAAATGAACATATAATACTCACAAAATTCAGAGCAAGTAGAGGTTACCATTTCTAAGGAAGACTGCCAGGTTTCGAATTTTTCAGCCACAACTGGAGCTCAGATCCGTTGCTTTGATGTATTATTTATTGTTCTCTGGTGTCGCAATGGTGTGATGCTGGAGGCGATTTTCTGGTTAGGGTTGTTTGCTGGAAAATTGCATTTTGCTGCTGGTTTGGTGTCTCTTTTAGTAGCGTTTTGCTGCTGGTTTGATGGTGGTTGGGGATTGATTTTGTGGTGGCGGAATGGTGGTTTTCTAGTGGAGTATTGGCGGAGTTTTTTTTATCGAAAAAGGGGTCATTTAAGAAGCTGATTTGGCGTGCTTTGGCGCTGGATTTTTTAAGATGTTTAGGTAGTGTAAAATGGTGTCATGGTGGCTAAAAATGGAGCTTGCTGGCTGAAAAATAGGGAAAGGAAGAAGAAGGGTGGTGGTGGAAGAGGAAGATAGAGAGAGAGAGAGAGAGAAAGGAAGAGAGAGTGAAACATGGAGATTGTGGTCTTATGGTGAAGGAAAAAAGGAGTTGAAGAGATTAAAAAAAATTATCCGTTGAGTGTAAAAAAGAAAGTGGAGTTTTATGTGGTGTGGAAAGATAATGAGTGTTGGAGGAAAATTGTGAGTGAAAAATGATGGTAAGGAATAATAGAAAATATGAAGGGTCCGATTAATTTAAATAATGATGAATTGAATTTGATCAAAATTAATTAACTCAATTGTGGACTAATTAACTTTAAAATAATTTGTAATTAATTAAGATAAGAAACAAGAATATAATCTTTTTTTAGGGTAATTATGAAAGTACGTAGTTACATATGTATAAATTATAAGAAAAATATATGTACAACACAAAAAATAAAATAACAATAAAGAATGTTAAAAATATGTGAATATTTGGATAAAATTGAATATAAATAAAAAGACCTATTTTAATTAAATGACACTCTAAAATGGGTTATAGGTGTCAAAATTGGGTGTCAACAACAAGTTCCAAGGCCAAGGGTGTTCTAATGCTCCTAATAGCAGGTTTGCTAATGACAACCCTATATGCCAAAGGTGTGGTAGGAGTTATAATGGCCCATGTTTGAAGCATATTAATGCTTGTATGGTTGTGGTGAGGTGGGTCATTAAGGTGATTAATCGTGCTCGTGCTCAAAACAAAGGTAGAGATGGTCATCCACAAGACCAAGGTGCAAATGTGGGTCCAAAGGGAAGAGGAGGTCAACAAGGGGGTGCTCCAAGAAAAAATAGATTTTATGCTTTTCAAGAGAGACAATGAGTGAATAAGGTGCCCGATGTCATCATCGGTATGTTAAAGGTTTTTGATTTTGACGTGTATGCTTTGATAGATCGAGTACCACTCTTTCTTTTATTACTCCTTTTATTGCCAAAAAGCTCCATGTTAGCCCCAAATTATTGTGTGAACCTTATGAAGTGTCTACCCCCATTGGTAAGTCCATTGTTGCAAAAAGAGACTATATAAATTATCCCGTGGTCATTTTACATAAAATATTGCCTTGTGATTTTGTTGAATTAGATATGGTGGATCTTGATGTCATTCTTAGGATGGATTGGTTGCATGCATATTATGCTTCTATTAACTGTAGAACCCATTGGGTTAAATTCCAATTTCCTAATGAACCCGTCCTTGAGTGGCAAAGTTGTGATGTGATGGTCAAGGGTAGATTCATTTCTTGTCTAAAAGCCCAAAAGATGATTTCTAAGGGGTGTCTCTATCATCTTGTGGGGTTAGGGATGTTGAGTCTAAAGTCCTTCCTATAGCGTCGGTTCCAGTGGTCAATGAGCTCCTTGATGTCTTTCCTGATAAGCTTCCCGATGTTCCTCTTGAAAGGAAAATAGACTTTGGTATAGACCTCTTTCTTGACACTCAACCCATTTCTGCTCCCCCTTATCGTATGACCCCGACAGAGTTGAAGGAGCAATTGAGGGATTTGTTGGAGAAGGGTTTATAAGGCCTAGTAAGTCACCTTGGACTGCACTGGTATTGTTTGTGAAGAAAAATGATGATTTTCTTAGCATGTGCATCAATTACCGACAACTTAATAGAGTCACCATAAAGAACAAGTACCCTCTACCAAGGACTGATGACCTTTTTGATCAACTTCAAGGGGCTAGTCACTTTTCTAATATTGATCTTTAGTCTGGGTATCACCAAGTGAAAGTGAGTGAGTGTAACATTCCCAAGATGGCTTTCCGGACTAGGTATGGGCACATTGAGTTTGTGGTTATATCCTTCGGGTTGACTAATGCACCGGCTATATTTATGGACCTCATGAATAAGGTCTTTAAACCCTACCTCAACTTGTTTGTAGTGGTTTTTATTGATGATATCTTGATTTATTCCCATAGTAAGGAGGAGCATGTGAATCACTTGAGGTTGGTGTTGCAAATCTTGAGGGAGGAGAGGTTGTATGCTAAATACGAAAAATGTGAGTTTTGTTGCTTTTATAGGGCATTTAGTATTGGGTGATGGCATTAAGGTGAACCCTAAAAAGACAGAGGTTAGAAATTGGCCTAGACCTTTGACTCCATCAGATATTAGGAGTTTCTTGGGTTTGGTGGGTTATTACTAGAGGTTTGTAAATGGGTTCTATTCTATTGCTTATCCTATGAATAAGTTGATACAGAAGAAGGCAAAATTTATGTGGACCGATGAGTGTGAAAAGAGTTTCCAAACTTTGAAAGATACACTTGTCCCCGATCATATCTTGTTTCTACCTAAAGGGTTGGAGGTTTTTTTTTGTATATTGTGATGCCTCAAGAATTGGTTTAGGGTGTGTTTTAATGCAAAATGGTAAGGTGATAGCGTATGACTCTAGACAACTTAAGGTGCATGAGAAGAATTATCCCACCCATGATCTTGAATTGGCAGTCGTGGTATTTACTTTGAAAATTTGGCTTCACTACTTGTATGGGGTTCATGTTGACATGTTCACCTATGATAAGAGTCTCCAATATATTTCACCTAAGAACATCTTAACTTGAGACAAAAAAGGTGGTTAGATCTTCTTAAAGATTATGATATTAGTATGCATTATCACCCCAACAAAGCTAATATTGTGGTTAATTCTCTAAGTAGGGTGTCTATAGGTATCTAGCTCATGTTGATGATAGTGGAAAGGAGGTGGCTAGAGAGGTCCATCGATTGGCTAAATTGGGGGTTAGGTTGGATGAAGTTGATAATGGTGGTGTAGTGGTTGTTGATGCTTCTAAGTTTTCTTTAATTGAGGTGGTAAATACAAAACAAGATCTTGACCCCGCCTTGCTAGAGTTGAAGACCTTGGTGAAAGATGGTAAAGTGGAGGTTTTCTCCCAAGGGGAGATGGTGCCCTTAGGTACCAATGGTAGATTGTGCGTGCCTAGAGTTGTTGACTTGAGAAAGAAGATTTTAGATGAGGCTCATAATTCCTCCTATTCTATTCATCTCGATTCTACAAAGATGTATAGAGATTTGAGGAAAGTGTATTGGTGGTGTGGTGTGAAGAGAGACATTTCCAAGTTCATATCTGAATGTCACAATTGCCAACAAGTAAAAGTCGAACATCAAAGGCCGGGTGGCCTAGCCCAAGATATAGAGATTTCTACTTAGAAATGGGAGGAAATTAACATGGATTTTGTGGTTGGGTTGCCTATGACAAGGAAATATTATGATTCTATTTGGGTTATTATGGATAGAAAGACAAAGTCGGCTCACTTCCTACAGGTCAAAACTACTTATGGTGCCTAAGATTATGCCAAATTGTATACTCACAAGTTGGTTAGATTATATGGGGTGCCTTTGTCTATCATTTCAGATCGTGGTGCTCAATTCACTTCTCACTTTTGGAGGTTCTTTCAAAGATGTCTTGGTACCAAGGTTAAGCTTAGCATGACCTTTCACCCTCAAACGGATGGCCAAGCTGAGAGAACTATCCAAACCCTTGAGGATATGCTTAGAGCTTGTGTTTTGAAGTTTAAGGATAGTTGGGATGAATATCTTCCAATCATTGAGTTTGATTACAACAATAGTTATCATTCAAGTATTGGTATGACTCCTTTTGAAGCTCTTTTTGGTAGGCGTTGTAGATCACCAATTGGGTAGTTTGAAGTAGGTGAAATGGCTTTGCTAGGTTCGTATTTAGTCATGGAAGCCTTGAAGAAGGTGAGGTAGATTAGGGAGAGATTGAAAACAACCCAAAGTAGACAAAAGTCCTATTTCGATGTGAGGAGGAGAGGTCTTGAGTTAAAGGTTGGTAATTGGATTTACTTGAAAGTCTCACCCGTAAAGGGTGTAATATGAATTGGCAATAAGGGTAAATTAAGCCTAAGGTTTGTGGGTCTTTATAGAGTATTGAGAAGGATTGGTAAGTTGGCCTATGAGTTGGAGTTGCCCATTGATATGGTTCATCCGGTCTTCCATGTATCTATGTTGAGAAAGTGTGTAGGTGACCCAAGTGCTATTATACCTTTGGATGTTATGAGTGTGGTAGAAGATAATTTGACTTATGAGGATATTCTAATAAACATTTTGTATAGACATATGAAGAGTTTGAGAAACAAGGATGTAGCTTCCATCAAGGTTCTTTGGAGAAACTAACAAGTTGAAAATGCCACATGGGAAGCCGAGTCGGACATGAATAAATGATATCCACATCTCTTCTACTCTACTTAAGCCTGGTACTAATTTAAGTCCCCTACATGATCTCGAGTCTTAGGTTTCACTCTTTATGTCATTTTGTATGTATTCATGGTCATGGTAACAAGTTTATGGAGATTTTTGACATTTGTGTTGAGATTTTGAAAATGATGTTTAAATGCATTGTTGCATTCATATCAAGCTGAAATCTTCTTAATTACTTATCTTATGTACTTTTCTTTGACATTCAAGGATGAATGTTCCCAAGGGCCCCAAAAATGTGCGTCGAAAATGCCCATAATTGTAATTTTCATATATTTAGAAATCTATGTGTGGTATCAAAAATCTGACTTAAAATTCGTGATTGGGAGGTAAAATTGAGTGGAAAATGGGTGTAACCCTGATTTTAGAGGAACCATAGTGAAAAATAATAAAAATTCAATTTTCAGTGGCGATCCACGCCCTGGCCGCCACGTGCCAAGGGCACAGATCAGTGTTAATATTTTTACTTGATAATTTATGTCAGTCCAAGGGCCTTGGGGTCATAGCCCCATGCCTACTTATGAGTAAAAACACCTATGCTTAGCCATTTTTAAACTCTATATCACTCAAGACACTTCAAAACCCTCTCCAATACTTAACCAAATATTTCATCCAAATTCAAGTGTCTCAAGCTTAATTTCGGATCTCAAAAACTCTATTCAACCTTCAAGTCTCCTTCAAGACTATATCAAGAAAACCCAAGTTTGAGGTATGTGGGTTTCAACCATTGGGTCCTTTTACCCATGGTACCCAACCTTCCTTTTTATGAAAATTGCATGTTTTCGAGTTGGATTATCTATGGGTATCTCTTATTCTGGATTTTGATTATAAACCTTGTTGGGGTTTTATGAAATATTGATAGACTATGCATATCCTGAGCTAAGAAACTATGATCTATTATGAGATTTGATGATGGATTTCAAGGTATCTTACATGAGGGTTTTACTATATGTTGGTGGGTAGATTTACATTGAGTTTTCTCATACTACTTCACTCTTCAATTGTATGATTTTGAACTAGCATTACACATCGACCAAGTGTTTGATAAAATATCCTGACAAAGATTCTTGAGTTATTGATGGTCTATTGCATGGTTTACAAGTCTAATGATGTTATGATGATTAAAGGATTGTATGTATGCATTGAATCAATGGAAAGTATCTATGGTGTTGCAAGTCGTTTACTAGTAGCAAGAGCGCGAAAAATTGTTGGTAGGGCTACTAGGACTTGGGTCTCTCTCACCTTATTAGGGGGTGACATGCCCAATCACCTTAATGAGGGGGTGACAAGCCTCAATCACCTTGTCGAGGGTTAGAATTGAAACAACCCCAAAAAGTACCCAAAAATATACCTCGAAAATGCCCATAATCGCATTTTCCATATATCTAAAAATCTATGCGTGATATCACAAATCTGACTTTATATTCATGATCAGGGGCAAAATTGAGTTTGAAATGGGTATAAGCCCAATTTTAGAGCAACCGTAGCAAAATTTAATTTTTTCCAAGTTTGCACAAACAGTAAGGGTGTACGATGGTTCCGCGATGTGGACCCATCACGGACCAGTGTATTTTAGCTACTATTTTTTCCATATTCGACCTAAGGCCTTGGGGTCTTGGAACTAATCCTTCCTGTGTGTGAAAACACCTATATATAGTCATTTTCAATCTTATATCACATTCCCTAAAACCCTCTCTAACACTTAGCCAAATATTTCTTCCAAATTCAAGTGTTACAAACTCATTTTGGATCTCAAGAAATTTATTCAACCTTCAAGCTCTCATTCAAATCAAATTCAAACTTATTTATGTCGTTAAAGACCATCATGGGTCCCCTACATTAAGCCAAGTTCTACGGAATTTCTGTTGGCTAAGTTTTGCACAAGTACCGATAGGAGGGTCAACTTTAAAGGAGCATATCTCTTAGCACACAAAGCACTGGGTGGCCCACGACCTATCAAATTAAAGATCTTTGAATTAGTTTCGAATGCACTTAGTTTTACCTTATTTAGAGTTTGGATGAAGAAGTTATGACCATTTTCATAAAACTTGTCTGTGCAAGGGTATATACGAGTTTTTGCCAAATTCTGTTTTATTAATGACATTTTATAAATTAATTTTTCTCTATTGGTTTTTTTGGGGAATCCTATGCTATTTTAACACTTCCTAAAGGCCTAAACCCTATTCCTAAAGGCCAAATTCACTCCTCTCAATTGGAATACATCTCAAATTCTCCAAAGACTCTCTGCCAAACCCCAATAAGAATTCAAGGAAATTCAAGAACAAGTGGTGGATTTTAAGACCCCATCCCAAGCTTCAAGTCTTTTTCAACTCAATTCCAAGAAATTCAAGGTCAAAGGTATGTGGGTTTCATTCATGGGTTCCTTTGGCCCATGAAGCTCAATCTTCCTTTTTATGAAAATTGCATGATTTCAAGATGTATTTCTTATGGGTATCCATTATTATGTAACTTGAGCATGAAATATGTTGGTGTTTTGTCAAATATTGTTGATTATGCATAAATATCTATTTTGAGCTTATACTATGAAGTGATCTTTGTCTATTACGACTATAAATGATTCAAGCTATGAAATCTATGAACTATTGTGAAGTTTTGATGTGATTTATAAGTTACACATGATGGGATTTTACCATAATGTTGGTAAGCTGATTTACATGATTTTAAGATGTATTGATTTTACTATTTCATGATCTATACTCTTACATTTTGCATGATTTGAACATGTCCTCATATGTGTCCATCATGTGTTTGATAAAATGTCAAGTCAAGAATTCTCAAGTTATTTACATGTTTCGTCAGACAAGTGACTTCATGATGAATATGGTCTATCAAGTATGTTATGAATTCGTGAAATTATCTATGATTATGCAGGTATGAAGCTAAGCCCTTTTTTCAAAGATTATACCACTTGTGAGTCTTTTGATGTTAATGAAAGGGTAATGTTTGATGATGATATATTCTTATGTTTTGAAGTTAGCTCACCATTAGAGGTCAAGGATGTTGAAGAGCTACTCGTGTGATGATTCTATATTTCTCATAAGTTATTAAAGTTATGATTATTCCAATTATTCCATGGGATTAGGCTTAACACCAATGGATGGAGGGTTTGCTCTCTTTCCTTGAACTATATGCCACCATAGGACTATGTTATACCTTTGTAATACTAGTGGATCCACTTATTACACTTTCTCTAGAGGTTCTTCCCGAAATTGGGTCGTGTTCTCGTAAGGTGAAGTTCTTAATGAAATCCTTTTTGAAATTGGGTTATATTCCAATAAGGAAGGTTACTTCATATGAAATTGGGTCATGTTCCCATAAGTTGAAGTACGGTATATCTTGGCAAGTAGACTACCACTTTACTGGTGAGGGGTAATCATCAGGATTCGAAGTTATAGCTCACTTGGTCTTATTCTATATCAGTTGAGGTCTCTTCCCATGCGTACGTTCTATGCTCTATGCAATATAAATGATTTATTGGCATATTTTACTTTAAGCATTGATCATGCATGCTATATTGTTATCATGTTTATCTATTGCTTATAATTATGCATTTTGATTATTATGCCTATCTCATGTTACATTGCATCCTATATACTTAGTACATTCAAACATCCTAATGTATACTCTATGCCTACATGATGTTACCATGTAAAGACCAGAGCTCCATTTGACTATCCTCCTCCACGTGGCTTACATCTTGAAGATAAGCTTTGGTGAGACCTTAAGTTTAGGGACACAAACTATGCTACTCTTGTTCTTTTGTTATTTCCTTATATTGGATATTTGCTACTATGAGGGTGATCCTGGTTGCTTATCTTGGGCCTCGCTAAGTTTTATATTTAGAGGTGTTATTGGACAAGTATGTAATGATGCTATGAGCTTTGACTCTCTTTGACTCTTTTAATATTTTATGATATGAAAGATGTCCCTTAGCCCTGTGTTCTTTTTTACTATCTCTTATTGTTATTTTATTGATTTTGTCACCAAGGATGTGTAATGATATGTTAAGAGGCTTGATTGGGGTCCCTTTAGGTTCCCCATTCGCCGAGTCACATCTAGGCCCTAGGCTTGGGTCGTGACAAACTTGGTATCAGAGCGTTAGGTTGTTAATGGTCCTCGGAGTCCAACACATTGCATCGATTATAGTCTTATTCATAGTTGTGAAGCGCACTACAACTATGCATGAAAGGATATGAGGCATTTTAGGAAATGTTTCCCATCTTCGTGATCTATGTCGTGTCATAGAGTTAAGTTTCCTAAGGCTTATTTCTTATTTTAATCATTGCGTATCAAAATATGTCTGAAGCTACTCAGGATGGTGATATATTGAATGCAGAGGTTCACAATACTCTTGATATTTGCAAAGTGGTGATAAAGTTGACAACTCAACTCAATCAACAAGTGAGTGCCCCCGAGACTTTAAGTGGTAAGAGGGAGGAGAGAGAGAGGTCCTTTTTGAAGGAAAGTTCGAAATTCCCAAAGGTGGTGGTGGTGTGATGCCCAATGCTATATGGACAAGGTTTGATAAGATGCATAGAGGCCCATGTTTGAGGGGCACCAATGCTTGCTTCTATTGTGGTAAAGAGGGGCATAAGAGGATAGATTGTCCTTATAAACGCATCAAGGGTAAAGGTGGTCATGTTGATCAAGAGGCTCAAGGAGTGGATTTGGTTATCGGTATATTAAAGTTTCCCTTAACCTTGATGTGTATGCATAGGACGATTTAGGTGTTCCTATTTTCTTCATTATTCCTTTTGTTGATAGTGGGCTTCATGTGTGTTTTGAATTGTTATGTGAACTTATTGGTGTATCCCATTGGTGAGTCTATTTTTTCTAGAAAGATCTATAAAAATTATTCTGTGTCATGTTGCATTTAGGTCTTACCTTGTAATAGGCGGGGTCAAGATCTTGTTTTGCCTTAATTTGATGTGGTAGATTTTGATGTCATTCTTAGATGGATTGGTCACATGCATATTGTGTTCCCATTGATTGTAGGACCCATAGAGTTAGATTCTAATTTCCTAATAAACTTGTCCTTAAGTGGTAGTGACGAGGTGAGACTTTCTTATCTCGAGGTACAATTGATCCCTAAGGGTGGGATTTATCATCTTGTAAGAGTTAGGGGTGTTGAACCTAAGTTATTTCTATTGAGTTGTTTCGGTGATAGATGAGTTCCTTGACGTCTTTCGTAGTGAGCTTCCCGGTGTAGTTTGTGTAGAGGAAAGATAACTTCCTTAGAATGTGTATTAACTACTGACAACTTATAAGGATCATCATAAAGAATAAATACCCTCTCCCTAGGATTTATGATCTATTTGACCAACTTCAATGGGTTAGTCACTTCTTTAAGATTGATCTTAGGTTCGGGTTTTGTTCCCAAGTAAGGATGAGGGTAGGTGATATCCCTAGATGTCTTTTTGGATTAGGAGTGAGCATTTCGTGGTGAAATTCTTTGTTGACTTATGCTCCAATTATGTCTATAGGTCTCATGAATAGGGTCCTTAAACCCTACCTTGACATGTTGTGATGGCCTCTAGTGATGAAGTATTGATTTATTTAGAGATTGTGAATCATGTGGGGGTAATGTTGCAAATATTGGGGGATGAGAGATTGTTTGCTATATGAAACAAGTGTGAATTGCGGGTAACAAGAAGGTGGTTAGATCTCCTTAAGGATTATGATATGAGTGGGCATTATCACCCCGGTAAGGCTAATATTGTGATTGATGCTCTAGGTAGAGTGTCTATGGGTAGCCTAGCATGTGTTGATGGTGATGGCAAGAGGTGACTAGAGAGGTCCATCGGTTGGCTAGATTAGAAGTTAGGTTAGAAGAGGTTGGCTATGGTGGTGCAGTTGTGGCTAATGGTTCTAGATCTTTCTTGGTTGATGAGATGAAAGCAAAGAAAGACTATGACCCTACCTTGTTAGAGTTGAAGACCTTGGTGAGAGATGATAAAGGGGAGGTTTCTCACAAGGGGGACATGGCGTCATTAGGTACTAAGGTAGGCTATGTGTGCTTGTGTTGATGATCGGGTTCACTTGGAAGTCCCACCCATGAAGGGTGTGGTCCGGTTTGGCAAGAAAGGAAATTAAGTTTATGGTTTGTGG
Organism: Solanum sejunctum; assembly: GCA_025642045.1. Lineage (NCBI taxonomy): Eukaryota > Viridiplantae > Streptophyta > Magnoliopsida > Solanales > Solanaceae > Solanum > Solanum sejunctum. The sequence continues at coordinate 6,032,127 of JAOTQJ010000001.1, read as the reverse complement.
GTCCTTATAGAATGTTGAGGAGGATTGGTAAGGTTGCATATGAATTGGAGTTGCCTATGAATATAGACATGGTTCGTGCAGTTCTTCATGCATCTAGGTTGAGGAGATGTGTTGGTGACTCAAGTGCTATAAAACTCTTTGAGGTTGTGGGTGTTGTGGAGGATGGTTGGCTTAAGAGAAGGTCTCGGTGGAGATATTGGATGGATGAGTGGAAATGTTGATTAATAGGAATGTAGTGATTGTCAAGGCCCTTTGGAAGAATCGCCAAGTCAAAAATGTCATTCGAGGAGCCGGAGCAGGCATGGAGAAGCAATATCCGAACCTTTTTCATTCTATTCAAGCTTATGACAACAATTTAAGTCCTTTTTATGATTTCAAGTCTTAAGATTCAGCCCTTATGTCTTTTATATGCATTCATGTTTAAATTGACAAGTTCATGGTGATTTTGGTACTTATGTTGAGATTTTTGAAGTGATGTTTAAGTGCGTTGTAACATTCTTGTGTGGGCTGAAATTATCTTGCTTACTTCTCTTATATACATTTTTTTGGCATTCGAGGACGAATGTTCCCAAGGGGGAGATATTGAAACGACCCCAAAAAGTGCTCGAAAATGTCCATAATCATAATTTCCATATATTTCAAAATTTGTGCGTGATATCGAAAATCCAACTTTATAGTCGTGATTAGGGGGAACAATTGAGAGGGAAATGGGTATAATCCAAATTTTAGAACAACCATAGCAAACTTTGATTTTTTTCAAGTTTGCATAAAACAGTAAGGGTATGCAATGGTTCCGCGATGTGGACCCATTGCAGACCGGTGTATTTTGGATGCTAGTTTTTGCAAATTTGGCCTAAGGCCTTGAGGTCTTGGGCCTTAGCCTTACTATGCATAAAAACACCTATACTTAGTCATTTTCAACCCCATATCATTCAACACATTCCCCAAAATCCTCTCTAACACTTTAGCCAAATATTTCATCCAAATTCAAGTGTTTCAAACTTATTCCGAATCTTTAGAAATTCGTTCAAGCTTCAAGCTCTCATTCAAATATAATTCAAGCTTATTCATGTCGTTAAACACTATCTAGGTTCCCTACATCAAGCCAAGTTCAAAGGAATTTCCGTTGGCTAAGTTTTGCACAAGTACCGGTAGGAGGGTCAATTTTAAAGGGGCATATCTCTTAGCATACGGAGAACTAGGTTTCCGATGACCTAACAAATTAAAGCTCTTTGAATTAGCTTTCCAACATACTTTGTTTCACCTTATTTAGAGTTCAGATGAAGAAACTATGCCCATTTTTGTAGAACTTGTCTTTGCAGGGGTATATACGGGGTTTTTGCGAAATTCCGTTTCATAAATGGAATTTCATAAATTTAGTTATTTCTATTGGTCTTTTGGGGATTCCTATGCTATCTTAACACTTCCTAAAGACCTAAACCCCATTCCTAAAGATCAAATTCACTCCTTCCAATTGGAATATACTCTCAAATTCTCCCAAGAGCCACTACCAAACCCCAATAAGAATTCAAGAAAAATCAAGAATAAGTTGTGGATTTCAAGACCCTATTCCAATCTTCAAATCTTTCTCAACTTAATTTCAAGAAATTCAAGGTTTAAGGTATGTGGGTCTCATTCATGGTTTTCTTTCACCTATGAAGCCCAATATTCCTTTTTATAGAAATTGAATGATTTCAAGATATATTTCTTATGGGTATGTATTATCATGTAATATGAGCAAGAAATATGTTGGGTTTTGTCAAATATTATTGATTATGCATAAATGTCTATTTTGAGCCTATACTATGAAGTGATCTTTGTTTGTTGAGACTATACATGATTCAAGCTATGAAATCTATGAACTATTATGTAGTTTTGATATGATTTACAAGTTACCCATGATGTTGGTGGGCTGATTTACATGATTTTAAGATGCATTGATTTTACTATTTCATAATCTATACTCTTGCATTTTGCAAGATTTGAACATGTCCTCATATGTATCCAACAAGTGTTTAATAAAATGTCAAGTCAAGAATTCCCAAGTTATTTACATGTTTTGTCAGACAAGTGACTTCATGATGAATATGGGCTATCAAGTATGTTATGAATTCATGAAATTATCTATGATTATGCAAGTAGAAGCTAAGCCCTTTTTTCAAAGATTGTTCCTCTTGTGAGCCTTTTGATGTTAATGGAAGGGTAATGTTTGATGATGATCTATTCTTATGTTTTAAAGTTGGACTCACCATTATAGGACAAAGATGTTAAAGAGCTATTCATATCATGATTCTATGTTTTTCATAAGTTATTAAAGTTATGATTATTCCAATTATTCCGTGGGATTAGGCTTAGCACCTATGGATAGAGGGTTTTCTCTCTTTCCTTGAACTATGTGCCACCATGGGACTATGTTATACCCTTGCAATACTAGTGGATCCACTTAGCACACTTTCTCTTGAGGTTCTTCTCAAAATTAAGTTGTGTTCCTGTAAGGTGAAGTTCTTAATGAGATCCTTTCCGAAATTGGGTCATATTCCCGTAAGGAAGGTTACTTCATATAAAATTGGGTTATGTCCTCGTAAGTTTGAAGTATGGTTTACGTTGGTAAGTAGACCACCTCTTTACTGGTGAGTGGTAATCATTGGGATTCCAAGTTGTATCTCACTTGTTCTTATTCTATATCGATTGAGGTGTCTTTCTACATGTATGTACAATTTTAATGATTTATAAGCATGTTTTACTTCAAGCATTTATCATTCATGCCATATTGTTATCATGTTTATCTATTGCTTATAATTATGCATTTTGATTATGATGCCTATCTCTTGTTGCAATGCATCTTACATACTTAATACTTTCAAATGTACTAATGCATACTCTACACCTATATGATGTTACCATGTACGGACATGAGCTCGATTTGACTATCCTCCTCCACGTGGCTAGTTTGACATCTTGAAGATAAGCTTTGGTGAGTCCTCAAGTTTAAGGACACAAGCTATGCTACTCTTGTTCTTTTGTTATCTCCTTATGTTGGATATTTGCTACTATGAGGATGAGCCCAGTTGCTTGTCTTGGCCTCCGCTAAGTTCTATCTTTAGAGGTGTTATTGGACAAGTACGTAATGATGCTATGAGCTTTGACTCTCTTTGATTCTTTTGGTGTTTTATGATATGAAAGATGTCTTTTAGCCCCATGTTCCCTTTTTACTATTTCTTATTGTTGTTTTATTACTTTCGCTACCAAGTATATGTAATGATATTTTAAGAGGCTTGATTGGGGTCTTTTCGGGTTCCCTATTCGTTGTGTCACATCTAGGCCCTAGGCTTGGGTCGTGTATAGGCATCCTCATACTACTTTGTTGAGGGGTATGTACCTCAATAACCTTGTCGAGGGGTGTCATGCCTGTACTACCACGTTGAGGGGTAGGTATCTCAATTACCTTGCTGAGGGATGGCATGCCCGTACTACTATGTTGAGGGGTAAGTATCTCAATCACTTTCCAAGGGGGTGGCATGCCTTGGATTTCAAGTGATAGTTTGCTTAGGCTATGATGATTATGGTCTCTTCCTACGCATGCAATCTATATTTGCAAGTTATAGGATTTACAAGCATGTTTTACCTCAAGCATTGATCATGCATGTGATATTGATATTATACTTATCCATTGCTTATGATTATGCATTTTGACTATTTTTCCTATGTCTTGTTGCATTGCATCCTACATACTTAGTACATTTAAACGTAATAACACATACTCTATGCCTACATGATGTTACCATGTGGGAATGGGAGCACTTCTTGATCATCCTCGGCGTGGCTAGTTTGGTGCTTTGGAGATAAGCCTTGGCGAGTCCTTAAGTTTGGGGACACTATCTATGCTACTCTTATCATTTCCTATTTCTTTATGTTGAACACTTGAAACTACGAGGGGGAGCCGGGAAAGTGTCTTAGCCCCCGTTCCAATCTATGTTTAGAGATGTTATTGGAACAATTAATATATTTATACTTTGAGCTTTGACTCTTTTATGAGTTATAAATATCAAGACTTCCCTTAGTCCTGTTTTCCTTACTTATATCTCTTGTTTGTTTATTTTGCTTCTGCAACCAAGGATGTGTGAATGATATGCTAAGAGTCTTATTTGGGATCCCTTCGGGTTCCTATTTGCCATGTCACCTCTAGGCCCTAAGCTTGGGTCATGACAGGCAATGTCAAAATCGAGTCTATAGATAATAAATATTTGAGATTTTGGAAGCTTTTCTCACACCCTCGCACTTTTTTTACCACAAAATTAGAGTATTCTTCTAAGTGAGCCTGACCAATAGGGCTGCTATAGAAGAAAAGAAAGAATTGCCTGTAATAACTAGCTAGGTCCATAAAACAATGAATCTCAGTGGCTGAAGTAGGTCTAGTCCATTCCTGAACTGCCTCAGGTTTTACTAAATTAACCCGAGTATCCTCTCTAAATACAACATAACCCACAAAAGCCACCGAATCAGTAAAAAGTCACATTTGAAAAAAAACATGGCATATGACCTCTCTCTCTAAGCTGCTGAAGTACAATCCTCAAGTGTCACTCATGATCCTCTTTGACATTGGAGTCTTTAAATATATTATTGATGAAAACAAAAACAAAGACCCAAATATAGTTGAAATACACCATTCATTAACTCCCTAAATACAACTAGGGCATTAGTTCTCCCAAAGAACATCACAAGGAACTCATAGTGCCCACACCTTGTCCGAACAACTATCTTAGGGATGTTAGAAGCCCTGATGCTTAGTTAATGATATTCAGATCTCAAATCAATCTTGAAAAACGTGGTTGCACCCTGAAGTTGGTCAAAAAGATCATCAATTCTAGGGAGAGGATACTTATTCTTAACTATCACTTTGTTCAATTGTCTGTAATCAATACACATTCTCATAGAACCATTATTTTTTTTTACAATCAAAATAGGGCACCTCATGGAGACACACTAAGGTGTATGAACTCTTAATTCAAGTTATCTTGAAGCTTTCTCTTTAGCTCCTTCAATTCAACTTCTCTGTCGGATACATTACCCCCTGACATACATCATTTGACCTTATCCACACCCAAATCATTCTGAATTAAAGGATAATCCAAGGCTAACCATATTTTTATCCCATAAATCCATTATCTCTGTGACCTATGAGACTAGGGCTCTGACACCAAATTGTCATGCCCCAAAATTCGAGTGTGATGACACTCAACTAACCTACCAGCATGAGTCAACCCAATACCTAGATTAGTCAACAAAATAATAAACGCGGAAGATAAATAGTCTAAATAATATAGATAAGCATAGAAAATAAAACTACAACCTTCCAAGAACTGGTGTCACATGTACAAACCTCTAATGATAGAATACTCAAATAAAATATAAGTCTCAATTTCTAGTCCTCAAATAGGACAAAACATAAGAAGGAATACTTAAAGGCTTGCTGAAGGTACAAATAGCTACCTCACAATTGATCCAGAAGCTCGATCCTGTAATAAAGAATATCTTGCAAAAGGGATTGAGCTCACAACATACAAAAATATAGCAAGGGCTGAGCACCAAACAACAAGATACTCAACAAATGAAACTAACCTAGAGTAAAGCAATAAAGAACACAAGTATTCCTTCTCCCAACTACAAACCGTCGAACTAGAAGCATGCACTCAGAAAAGTCCCAACACAATTATTCATATATATATAACATCATATCATAGAATAATATCTCAGAATATACAACTGAATTCCAGAGTCAAGTGATACAATAGTTTATCCATATCATAAGCATTTACTGTATTAGCATAATCCACTCTTCACAATATACAAGGCTCAAGTTATCAAGATATATCATAGCATTTCAATAGTTCAATCTTAACAATATAAAAGTTTCAAAGCATTCACAATCTCACACATAATATGTATAACAATATTAAAGAAGGAATTATATTAGATGGGGTGAATGCAATGAAATATAAATAATGCAATGTAATATCAAATAATCATGATGCACGTCCGCTGTACGATACACATCTGCTGAGAACCTCAGATCGGAACTCATGGGGCCACACATGAACTATGTATCCGCCAAAAATATTTTCCTTTAGGTATTTACTTTCATATCTAGCTAGAACCATTTTCAGTCGTTTTTTCAGTTCTTTTTGTTTCTAGCTACAACTATTTTTCCTCGAGTTTTCATCACAATTGGAACATTAAGCTCATATCATACCACAAGTATCACAATCATCATCATAAATGCAAGCAAGGTGTCCACATAGTTCTTTATTCGCAATTCATCAATCGTTTCATTATCTTTAAACGTTTGAGTCATCATTAAAACATTACATAATCATAACAATATAACATAGTTTAACTTTTTCAATTACCCTTAGTCATCATAGCTTAAAACAATTCATCATTTGAGTTCTTACTTCACAAGCAATTAGTTCATAAGTTCCAACGATATCTCATCATACGCATTTAGCTTGACATTTCTCATAAGAGATTCAATAGATAATTCCATATAATATAATTTATAGTCAACAATTAGAACATCATAAACACTTTCACATTATCAACAATGACATCACAATCTCATTTCACAGTATTATCTCACAAGTCTAAGTCAACAATAATGGATATTATCTCATAATTCAATTCTTACATGTCGTCATTTCAACCTTCCCATCACCCAACTCATATCTACTAGAAAAGTTCACTAATCCCCAAGTTTCACATTGAAAGAAAATACTAAGTTAAAATCAATTCACAAGGGTTAGAGCCCACTTACTTCAATCAATAGCCAAATCAATCAAAAACTAGATAATCCACAAGTTCACAAGTATTTACAATCCTATAATTATTTCGCAAGTCAAGGATTCACAATATCTACAATTATCCAATCAAAAGTCCCATGACCGAAACCTATAATAGTATAATTCTATCCCATTTCATGCCACAAATTACTCAAACTCATATACATAGGATAATACAAAGTTCAATCATACTTAACAAAAGGTTAGGAATCTACTTGCCTTAATCAAAGTCCCAATTAACTCAAATTCAAGCCTTTTCCCCTTCTACGATACTCCAAAACACCACAATCTCGAAGGTCAAATTGCGAACTAGCAAACTGGATGAATGAATCAACAAAATTGGCTCCAAAACACCAAACCACTTTCAAGAATGAGATATGCATGTAAAAATGAGTCAATTGATACCCATATTGATAGGAACTCGATTCAGGGGTAAAATGGTCAAAAATTAGGTTATCTTTTGAAAATCTTGAATCTAGAAATTGAGCTTAAAATCAGGTTCTAAATAAAAAATGGAGTTCGTGGATGAAAATCCCATAAAAGTTGTAGAAATTGAGGGAGAAATCATCATTCAAAATTTGAATCATGTTTTTGAAAACCCATAAAAATGAAAAGGTTGAAACCAAAAATTTTAAGTAAAAATCATAATTTAAACATTTAAAATAAAAGAAATTTTGTTTAGAAATCTTACCCAAATGAAATCCATGAAAAATTTTGCTCAAAATTGTACCTCCAAGCTATTGGAACTCCAAAAATGGAAGAAGATAGTGTAGTATTCAAAATGGGAAAGAAGGGGTATTTTCAGCAAATAAAATAAAAGAACAAAATGGGTTGTTGACCTGCATTGACCGCGGTCAACTTTCATCAACACCCTTCAAAACACACTTTTTGATCCTCAGAACTCATCTGGAACCTTATAAATATGAATCAAATATGCAACCCTACGGAAAATGATGTTCCGGACGTGATGGAATCATCAAAATTTGTATTAGAGCTTTCAAATTTCAAATGTTGACCAAGTCAAACTTATGATTTAAATTTAACTGAAAATGCAACTTTGGGTCCAAAATTTCCATTCTAACTCCGAATTCAGTTTCGTCAGTTCTCCTAGACCAAATTTTGCATTTCAGAGCTGATAGAATTGGCAAAATTGCATTATGGAACTCAAAACTCAAGTTGACCTCAAAACTCAAACTTTCAAACTTTAAACCTTTCAAAACTCTTTCTTCAGTAAAATCCAACTTTTTCTAAGGTTTTCAAAATTTGACTTTTCATCTCATCCAAAAATGACTCAAAGAAACTTTTGGAAAGAAAAAAAAATGATAATTTCATCCAAAATGCCAAAAAGACCTTCGGGGTCATTACAAAAAGTGATTTTTCTAGTCTGAAATAAAAATAAATAACTTTGTTCACATGTTATTAATAATTCAATAATCATTCAAGTAATGAACTCCACTATATATATTTTTTTAAAAATCACTTGGATGGTTGTTACACATCATTTTAGAATATATCGTATTATATCATATTCTTTTTATTATATTATTTAAGAAATACAATCTATAGATATATTGTATTATATTATATTATTTAAGAAATACAATTTTTATAATATGGTGTATCATTTTTCATTGTTCATCATCTATGATGTCATATATCACCAATTCGAAGCATAAATTTACAAGAAAAAATAGGTGTCATGACCCAAGCCTAGGGCCTAGATGTGACCAGCTAATGGGGAACCCGAAGGAACCCCAAACAAGCCTCTTAGCATCTCATCACACATCCTTGGTTGCGAAAACAAGATAAATCATCATAAGAAACATGAATAGGGGAAACTAGGACTAAGGGAGAGGAGAGACTTATATTTAATTAGCTTGGATATCATAAGTTAGTCAAAGCTCAAGCATAATACACATCTTGTCCAACAACACCTCTAACATAGAACTTAGCAGGGGCCAAGATAAGCAAACAGGCTCACCGTCATAGTCAAAGCATACAAAAGGAAAGAAAGTCTTTAATACATAGCATAGGAATGTAGACCAATGTCCCCGGAATGGAGGATTCACTAGCTAGCTTAAATAAATATCACTAGCCACGCGGAGGATGATGATGACCAAATGGAGCTCCAGTTCCTACATGGTAACATCATGTAGGCATAGAGTATGTGTTAGTACGTTTGAATGTACTAAGTATGTAGGATGCAATGTAATAAGAAATAGGTAACATAATCAAAATGCATAAACATAGGAAATGGACAACATATAACAATATAATATGCATGAATAGATGCTTCTAGTAAAAATCATGCTCATATAGATCATAATACATATGTAAGCAGAGACCATCATCATAGACCAAGAAAAGTAGTACTTGGAATTCAAGGCTTAACACCCCCTTAGTAGTGGTCGAGGTACCAACCTCTCAACATGGTTAATGGACTTCTCACCCTTCATCATAATGGTCAAGGTACTAACCCCTCAACATGGTTAATGAACTTCGTCACCCTCCATAATAGTGGTCAAGGTACTAACCCCTCAACATTTTTAATGGACTTTATCACCCTCCATCATAGTGGTCAAGGTACTAAACCCTCAATATGTTAATGGACTTCTCACCCTCCATCATAGTGGTCAAGGTACTAAGCCCTCAATGTGGTTAATGGACTTCTCACCTTCCATCATAGTGGTCAAGGTACTAACCTCTCAACATGGTTATGGTCAACATGCAATACTATAAAAGCTCATCATGAAATTATCACACATACATCATTCTTTCATCATCATAAAGTCATATATCTCATATGCCAAGCATTAGGCCTTCAACAATCCAAGAATCATAATCCAGACATTTTATCAAACACTTGGCGGGTGTGTAATGGGGGTATAAGACCATGCAATTTAGAGATGCAATCATGAAAGTAAATCCACTGTAAAACCATCAATCAACACCTTGCAACACCCTTAAGCAATATACATTAAAACCCTTCATTAAATCTCACATTAGATCTAAGATTTAGAGCTCAAAACATGCTAAACAACCATACTTTTATGAACTCAAATTACTATGCAATAAATTTCTTAATATACAAAACTCACATGTAAAATCAACTTTAAATCATGCAATTTAAGTAGAAAGAGGATTGAGTACCATGGGGGAAAGGACCCAATGGTTGAAACTCACATGCCTTAGCTTTGGAGAAGTTCTTGATAAAGATTGAAAATGGACGCTTGACGCTTTAAGGAAATCCTTAGACCCAGAAGAGATCTGGACACTTGATTTTGGAGTGAAATATTAGTATAAGAGTTTGAGAGAGTATTTTATCAATACAATGAAGAACATAAGGGTTTGGGACCTTGAATGAGCATACAAAAGTCAATCTAGAGCTCAGAAAGGGTGGGAAAGGACTACAATAACTCTTTCTAAAAGCTATCAACGGCTGTTACAGGCCCCGTTATGACCTATAGGTAGCACTACGACTCGTAGGACCCTACCCATGACCCCTAGGATCAGTTTTGAAGTCTTTGGGAATTGCTACAAGCCTGACCTATGAGTAATACCCCAACCTATGACTCATAATAGTAGGCTCATAGAGCAACTCTGCACTAGCAGTCTTCAGTAAAATAATCATAACTTTTCACTCCGGACTCTAAATGAGGTTAAACAAAGTGCATTGGAAATCTAACTCAAAGGGATTTTATTTGACATTCACCCAGTTCTAAGTGTACTAAAAGTTATGCTAGTTTAAAGTTTTTGCGTGAACCATCACCCAAAACTCAACTCTTAAGGCTGTCCTGAACTTATTTAGGTACTAGGAGTCTCCCATGAATCTAATGCACCCCCAATATATTCAAATGAGATTTGAAACATAGGTACAAGACCATGGAGTTATGGGGTGTTACAATATCTCCCCCTTGGGAACATTCAACCTCGAATATGGAAGAACTAGGCTTGAAACGCTTGAATTAGAATATGAAACTTCCAACCATAAGATCCATTATATAGCTTACTAGTTGAAAATCATAATTTAGTTAAAAGTCATGGTAAAATATATTCAAATCTTTCAAAACATCACTTTCAAAATCTAAATATAAGTGCAAAATCACCATGTATTTGCCAACTTAAACATGAATGCATATGAATGACATAGGGGATGAAACATAAGACTTGGAATCATAGAAAGGACTTAATGTGTTATCATTAGCTTGAGTAGAATGAAAGAAATACAGATATTGGTTCTTCATGCCCGCACCAGCTTCCCAAGAGACACATACAAATAGATGACTCCTCCAAAAAGGGCCTTGACGAACACCACATCATTATCATTCAACTTCTCCATTCACCCATCTACACCTCCACCGAGACCTTCTCCTAAGTCAACTTATCCTCCACATCACCCACAATCTTAAGGAGCGCTATAACACCAGAGGCACAAACACAACCCATCAACCTAGAAGCATGAAGAACCGAACTAACCCAACTCCTATCCATAAGCAATCCCCAAACATACACAACCTTACCAACTTTCCTCTACACTCTATATGGACTCACATTCCTCAACTCAATTGGCAACCTTAAATACACCTAACCTACTTGGTATCATAACCACCATCTCCACCTTGGGAGGCAACCTCCATTCTATCCTCTTTGTACCCAAAATTTCCAACTCTAACAAGGCAGAATCAAGGCCGTACCTAATCTAAACCTCTTAACCCCAAAAGATTTGGAACAATCAAGAACACTATACTACCATCCTCAACTTCCCTCAACCTAAAACCAATCTAACCAACTGGTAGACCACACGAGTCTCCTCTTTGCCACTATTTTCCGCACATACTAGGCTACTTAGAGTACCAACCACAACACTAGCCTTAGCGGAAAGAGTAATACATACCCATATCATAATTCTTTGGGAGTCCTAACCTCTTTCTTGTTATCCTCAACTCATACCTACCTTATTTAGCAAATAACCTTTCATTCTCCAAGACTTACAACACTACCCCCAAAGATTTACAAGCTCTAAACAAATCTATGCCCCATCACTAGAAACCACCACCACATATTAAGGTAGGGTTTTAAGACCCTATTTAGGGACCCATAAACATAGCCAATGCATAAATCAACCGAACAACTTCACCAATACTAATAATGCTTACTTGGGGACAAAGGTCAAACCAAAGATCAACCTTAATGAAGTGACTAACCCATTGAAGTTGACCAAATAGATCGACCATCCTCAACTATCATATTACAACCTTAGGGTTCTACACTCATTGGAAACATGCTATGCAAGTAGCTAAACCATCCCAAGACCTCCAACCCAACAAGCTAAGTTCAACCAAGATCACAAGACAAGACTTCTATGCAATAAGAACATAGGGCAACCCTTAGAGATCAATTGAACCTTAAGACAAGAATGGACCTATATCTTTTGCTACCACTTGACAACCTCTCACTCAAAGACGGTTACATTAAGGAGTTGAAATCTAACTCTACAGGTCCTACCATCAATGGAGACACAACATGCATGAAACTATTCTTTCCCAAGTATAACATCAAATCCATTACATCAAATCCAATGAGTCACAAGGCAAGACTTAATGCAATATGAACATGGAACAATACCTATGAACTTTCCAACAACGATAGAATCAACAAGGTGGGTAGGCACCAAAGGTTCACATAATAAATCGGGGAACACAAGATGCCTACTAGCCAACAAAAGTAATAATGAAAGGAATAGCAAAACCCGAATCCATCAAAATCAAAACCTTCAACTTACCTTCCTTTACCTCCCTCTTTGAAGCAGCATGATCAAACAAAGAGAAAGAACATTCGTTAGAAGGGAAAGGCCTATCTCACTTCTAAAGCATGACATAGACCATGAAGAAGGGAAACATTTCCTAAACATCTCATAGCCTCCTACACATAGTTGTGATGCACAACACAACCATTAATAAGACTCTAATCGACGCAATATGTTGGACTCTTAGGATCTATCAACCTAATGCTATGATACCATCTTTGTCATGACCCAAGCCTAGGGCTTGGATGAGACTGACAAATAGGGAACCCGAAACCCCCCAAAAAGCCTCTTAGCATCTTATCACACATCCTTGGTCGGCAAGCAAGATAAATCATCATAAGAAACATAAACCTGGGAAATTGGGACTGAGGGAGTGAGATACTTATATTTAATTAGCTTGGATATCATAAGTGAGTCAAAGCTCAAGCATAATATACATCTCGTCCAACAACATCTCTAACATAGAACTTAGTGGGGGCCAAGATAAGCAACCGAGCTCACTCTCATAGTTAAAGCATACAAAAGGAAAGATAGTCTTTAATACATAACATAGGAATATAGACCAATGTACCCCGAAAGGAGGATCACTAGCCACGTGGAGGATGATGATGACCAAATGGAGCTCCGATTCCTATATGATAACATCATGTAGGCATAGAGTATTTGTTATTACGTTTGAATGTACTAAGTATGTAGGATGCAATGGAACAAGAGATAGACAACATAATTGAAATGCATAAACATAGACAACGGATAACATATAACAATATGATATGCATGAATGGATGCTTCTAGTAAAAATCATGCTCACATAGATCATAATACATATATAAGGAGAGACCGTCATTATAGACCAAGCAAAGTAGTGCTAGGAATCTAAGGCTTAACACCTCCTTAGTAGTGGTTGAGCTACCAACCTTCAACATAGTTAATGGACTCCTCACCCTCCATCATAATGGTTAAGGTACTAACCCCTCAACATGGTTAATGACATCATCACCCTCCATCATATTGGTCAAGGTACTAACCCCTCAACATGGTTAATGGACGTCTCACCCTCCATCATAGTGGTCAATGTATGAACCCCTCAACGTGGTTAGTGGACTTCTCACCCTCTATCATAGTGGTCAATGTACTAACCCCTCAACATGGTTATTGTCAACATGCAATATTATACAAGCTCATCATGAAATCAACACATATACATCATTCTTTCATCATCATAAAGTCATATATCTCATATGCCAAGCATTAGGCCTTCAACAATTCAAGAATCATAATCTAGATATTTTATCAAGCACTTAGTCGGTGTGTAATTGGGGTACAAGACCATGCGATTTATAGATGAAATCATACAAGTAAATCCATTGTAAAACTATCAATCAACACCTTGCAACACTCTCAAGTAATATACATTAAAACCCTTCATCAAATCTCATATTAGATCTAAGATTTAGAGCTCAAAACATGCTAAAACAACCATACTTTCATGAAATCAAATCACCATACAGTAAATTTCTTAATATACAAAACCCATATGTAAAATTAACTTTAAATAATACAATTTAAGTAGAAAGAGGATTAGGCACCATGGGAGAAAGGACCCAATAGTTGAAACCCACATACTTTAGCTTTGGAGAAGTTCTTGATAAAGATTGAAAATGGCTTGAAGCTTGAAGAAAATCCTTAGATCCGGAAGAGATTTAGACACTTGATTTTGGAGTGAAATATTAGTATAAAGGTTGGACAGTGTATTTTATCAATATAATGAAGAACTTAAGGGTTTGGGATCTTGAATGAGCATAAAAACTTCAATCTAGAGCTTAGAAAGGGTGGGAAAGGATCAAAACAACCCCTCCTAAAAAGCTATCTAACGACTGTTATGGGCCCCATTACGACTCATAGGTAGCACTATGATACGTAAGACCCTTAACATGATCCCTAGGCTCAATTTCATAGTCTCTATAAGTTGCTACGAGCCTGACCTACGAGTCATATACCGACCTATGACTCATAACAGTGGGCTCGTAGTGTAACTCTGCACTGGCAGTCTTTAGTAAAATAGCCATAACTTTTCACTCAGAAATCTAAATGAGGTGAAACAAAGTTCGTTAGAATGCTAACTCAAAGGGATTTCATCTAATAGATCGTAGGCTACCCAGTTCTAAGTGTGCTAAAAGTTATGCTAGTTTAAAGTTGTCCCTTGCTTGATCCATCACCCAAAACTCAACTCTTAGGGAAGTCTTGAACTCGTTTAGGTACTAGGAGTCTCCCATGAATCTTATACACCACCAATCTAACCAAATGAGGCTTAAATCATGGGTACAAAAGCGTGAAGTTACGGGGTGTTGCAATAAGGTATGGATAAATTGATTAAAAAAAAGTAATACAGAAGACACATATATTATAGAGATAATACTCACGCATTTAGTATTTACACCGTCCAACACCATGTCCATTCTCATAAATAATAAAGTCGTCCACATGAATCACATTATTTATTAACACATTATCTTAGTATAGGGTAAAATAAGACCAATTCAAGTGCGCCTGTTTAAAGTCATACCTCATCATAACATTTGACAATTTTCCAAATCAAAATTTTGCATATCAAAATTGTGGAACTTGTTTTAATCCTACAAAATTCTGGTGGTATTTTATACACACTTCCTCCTTTAGATCTCGATGCAAGAAAGCATATGCAAATATAATTGAAATTCCTAGTTTGAGCTGTAACTATGAAAAAAAACTATTCGAACAGTTACCGTTTTAGAAAATCATCAGAACAAAGAATTTGGTACAATCAACTCCATACACCAGATGGTAATTGTTTTTTTATTTTGCTCGATTGTACCATTTGACTATATTTGACCTTGTACATCCACATGAAAGGAGTCCATCGATGAGTGATTCTTTTATTTATCTTCCCCTCATGCTCAAGCCTAAATATTTTTCAATCAATTATTCAATTGTTTGTTCATAGATCAAGCATGTTTACTAGGGTTGTCAAAAGAATAAAAGGCAATCAAACCGAATGGTTTCTAACCAATTTTAATTATTTTTTTTAGTAAAATCATTGACTTTTACTTAAGCCTATAATCAAACGTTACAGTTGGATGATCTTTTTGGTTTATGAAAGAAAATGAAAAAGATTCTTGAACCTAATCAAATAGCCTTACATGTATATAAATATATTTTATAAATTATCAATATGTTAAATTTAATATATAAGTGTATTATATAATATTTTTCACATATAAGTACAATCCAGGTCCTAGGCCTTAGATAACTAGACGACTTTGAGCCTTTACCCTTTCATTAATTAAGTTTAAAATTAAAATATATTACAGCAAATACTATATCAAACAATATGACAAAACACATACAAACACTTGTAATGAAACGTATTAGATCATATAATAGGGCAAGAAGGTTTATTGTCTTGACTTCTTAGTAAAGAATTGAAGTGCTTTTTCAAGAATACACTTGTGAAAGAATATTCTAGTATAGGTGTATTATAAAATGATACTTTAAAAATTTAAAATAATAAAAAATCAAACAAACCCTACTGGTATCAAAGAGAAATTGATATGATTGGGATGGTGTCACAATCCAATCCTATGGCCTAGACGTGACATGACGAATGGGAAAATTGAGGGGACCCCAAATAGGACTCTTAGCATATCAATCGCACATCCTTGATCGCAGAACCAAAATAAATAACAACAAGAGATATAAAACAAGGAAAGCGGTACTAAAGAAAGTCTTTGATAATTATAAAAGCATAAGGAGTCAAGCTCATAACATAAATACATCTAATATTCCAACAACACCTCTAACATGGAATGGAGCAGGGGCCAAGACACTTTCTGGTCTCACCCTCATAGTAACAAGTGTTCAATAAAAATAAGTCTCAACATAGCAAGAGTAACTTAGATAGTGTCCTCGGACTTGAGGACTCACTAAAACTTGCTTCAAAGGATCGTACTAGCCTGTGGAGGATGATAAAATGGTGCTCCGGTCCCTACATGGTAATATCATGTTGGCATAGAGTAAGTGTTAGTACGTTTAAATGTACTAAGTATGTAGGATGCAATACAACAAGGCATAAGCCAATATAGTGTCACGACCCAAGCCTAGGGCCTAGATGTGACACCATGCATAGGGAAACCCGAAGGGACCCCAAGCAAGCCTCTTAACATATCATTACGCATCCTTGGTCGCGAAAGCAAGAAAACAACAACAAGAGATAGTAAATAGGGATAATCGGGGCTAAGGGGCAACTTTCATATAATAAACATCAAGAAATAAGGGAGTCAAGGCTCATAGCACATATACATAACATGTCCAACAACACTTCTACTACATAGATAAGAGTCAGGCCCAAGACAAGCAATCTACTCACCCACATAATCAATACATAAATAAAAGAAAGATAGTCTTAGGACATAGCATGAGATCATAAAATGAAGGGCTCACCAACTAACTTAAGAGACAATAACACTAGCCACGTGGAGGAGAATGCTCAAGTTGGGCTCCAGTTCCTACATGGTGACATCATGTAAGTATAAAGTATGTGTTAGTATATCTGAATGTACTAAGTATGTAGGATGCAATACAATAACTGATAAGCACCATAAACAAAATGAATAACACGGGGAATGAATAAGCTTATAGCAATATGAGCATGTATGAATGACGTTTGAAGTAAAATCATGGTCATATGGAATATCATACAAGTATGAGGAGGGACCACTTTTAGTGCAATCCAAGGCCTACCACCTCTTTAGAGAGGTGCATGAGGTACAAACTAATTCATGAGGTCGATGAGGTACATACCCCCAACAAGGTTGATGAGGTACACCCCCCCAACAAGGTTATCAAGGTATGAACCCCCAATAAGGTTGCACGGGCTTGCCATCCCCTGAGTAAGGTGATTGAGGTACAAACCCCTCAAACAGGTTACCTGGGCCCATAACCTCTCGAGTGAGTTTGTCATCCCCAACACTATAGAGATAATATCATACATATACATTCCTGTCATCATCATATGTATACATTCCTTTTCATTATCATTTCATCATCATATAGTCATTCAACTCATAAGACATGCATTGGGCCTGCAATTCCTCAATAAAACCATAACCTAACATTTTATCAGACACTTGGCAAAGTGTGTAGTGCTAGTATAAAACTATGCAATTCAAGAGTGAAATCATGCTAGAAAATTCAGTGTAAAATAAGTAGTAGATACTTGGTAACACTCTCAAGCAATATACATCAAAATCCTTCATCAAATCTCACAATAGATCTTGGTTTCATAGCTCAAAACATGCTAAAAAGTCACCATTTCATAAACCCCAACAAAGTGTGCAGTGAATTTCATAATAAGTAAGACCCATGAGTAAATCAACTTTAAATCATGCAATTTTAGGTAAAAGGAAGCTTGAGCATCATGGGTGAAAGAAACCCATGAAAGAAACGAACATATCTTAGCTTTGGAGAATAACTTGATGAAGGTTGGAGATGGAGACTTGAAGCTTGTTTGAATTCCCTAAGATCCAGAGAGGGTTTTGGTACTTGAATTTTGAGAGAAATATATGCCTAAGTGTTTGAGTGAGTATTGGAGAATGTCTTGTATCATATGAAGGCAAAATATAGCTAACTATAGGTATTTTCACATGTGGGAAGGCTTAGGCCCAAGACTCAAAGCCTTGGACCGAACTAAAAAAAACAGAACATAAATACAATATGGCGCATCGCGCTTGGCCACTGGAATTTGCAAATTTGGGATTTTTGAATTTTGATACGGTTGCTCTAAAATTGTGGTTAGACCCATTTCCCACTCAATTTGAGCCCCCAAATAAGAATATGAAGTCAGATTTTTAATATCATGCACAAATTTTGAGATAAATAGAAATTATAATTCCAGGCACTTTTGAGACACATTTTCGAGTGCTTTTTGTGGTCATTTCAATATCTTCCCCTTGAGAACATTCGTCCCCTAATGTAAAAGAAATGTATATGAGAAGAGTAATCATAAGAAATCAACCTCAACAAGAATGCAACAATGCACTTAAACACCATTTTCAAAATCTTAATACAAGTGTTAAAATCATCACGAACTTGTCAACATAAACATGAATGCATGCAATGACATAGGGGCTGAAACATAAGAATTGGAATCATAAAAGGACTTGACGTGTTATCATAAGCTTGAATAAAATGAAAGAGATATGGATATTGCCTTCCATGCTAGCTTCGACTCCCCGAGAGGCACCTCCGACTTGATGATTCTCCCCAAGGTATTGACGAATACGACACCCTTACAATCAATCTTTTCTCACATCCACCCAACTTATACACCGGACCTCTTCATAGGTCAACTCATCCCCCAAAACGTCCATAACCTCAAAAATTCCTATACTACTTAAATCACAAAAATACCTCCTCAATCCTAGAAACATGAAGGACTGGATGAACCATACCCTTACCCAAAGGCCCTTCCCATTCGTATGCGACCTCACTAATGTTTCTCAACACCCAATAAAGACTCACAAACCATGAACTCAATTCCCTCTTTATCGGGAAAACCACATCTTTTATGAGTGAAACCTTCAAATAGGCCCAATCACTAATTTTGAATTCAAGACCCCTTCTCCTCACATCAGCATAAAACTCTTGACGATTTTGGGCTGTCTTGGACCTTTCTCTAATCATCCTAACCTTCTCAAGAGTCTCCATAACAAGATTCGGTCCCAACAAAGCTACCTCATCAACGTCAAACCACCCAACCAGTGATCTATAATGCCTACCATAGAGAGCCTCAAAAGGAGCCATACTGATGCTAGAATGATAGCTATTGTTATAGGCAAACTCAATTAATGGAAGATGATCATCCCAACTACCCTTAAGCTCCAATACACATGTCCTAAGCATATCCTTAAGTGTTTGGACAGTTTCTTTGGCTTGGCCATCTGTTAGAGGATGGAAGGCCGTACTAAGTTTAACTCTTGTACCAAAACGCCCCCGAAAAGACCCCCAAAAGGTGAAATAAATTGAGCACCACGATTCAATATAATAGACAAGGGCACCCCATATGATCTCAACCACTCATGAATGTACAATTTAGTATACTATTCGA
>JAOTQJ010000001.1:5997717-6007922 GCA_025642045.1 Solanum sejunctum | reverse complement strand
TTTTAATATATAAATTAAATATAAATATTTTAATATGTATTAATTTTTAATATTTATAATATAAAAATCATCCATACTTTAAAAATATAAATATTCTTGACAAAACTGCGGAGTCAATACCAGTGATGGTTTAAATCTTTTCATTGAATCACTACAAATAAATTAAACTTTTAAGACACCCCACCATCAACAGTCCACTCCTCACTCCCGTTATCCTCTCTTCTCTTGTGTCCTTTATTTGTCTTTTTATTCTTCTTCTGGTCCTCCAGAATTATTCTCCTGGAATATTATATAATATGATTTATTTCTCTCCAAACACAAATCTAACCATTACACAAAAAGATATGTGCATAAATAATTTCACTTCTTAATGTGTTTTTTCTGTGTGTTTTTCTTCATTGATTAAATGGCTGGTGCAAGTACTGAAAATACAAATTTTGAAGGAAATGATGATGAATACAATGGAGCAATTAGTAGAGAAGAGGTTGAAGCTGCCATTGCTAAAGCTGTAGAGCTTAGAGCTATTCATGCTTCTTTATTACAGGGTATTAATAACACTAGTAGCCCTGCTAATCTTATCAAGTTTCCTCCTTCCCCTGCTAACCACTTCTCTGCCCAAGATTATCCTATTTTCACACCAGTAAGTTCTATTCTTTTTCCTCCAAGAATTGTGTTTTAATCCACTCTATTTTTGTAATTTAGATAAAAAGAAGTAAAGTTTGCATATCAGGGTGGCAGACTAATAGCTTGGTGATGGTAGAATGATGTCTGATCTAGTCATATAATAGGTTAGTAAGAGTAATTAATTTATTGTTATTATCCTTTTATATTTGTTAAATTTTTTGCTAATTTTTTACGGTTATTTTTTTTTTATATTTATGTACTATGATTTACTTTTTATTATTAGCCACCCTAATAGCTTGGTGATGGTAGAATGATGTCTCATCTAGTGATATAATAAGTTAATAGGAGTAATTAATTTTATCCTATATTGTTATTATCCCTTTTATATTTGTTAAATTTTTTGCTAATTTTTTACGGTTATTTTTTTTATATTTACGTATTATCATTTACTTTTTATTATTAATCCTACTTCCTTGCTATGTTCTTTTTATTTTTTTTTTTCATATCTAGTATTTTATGTTTAATTGTTGAAATGAGGATTTCCTAGAAATAGTCTTTTTATCTATATGAGATAGTGCTAAAGTCTACGTATATTTTATTTCTAGAAACCCACACTTATAAAATTACATTGATATGTTGCTGTGTTGTGTGAATTTTTAAAAGTTATATTCTCATGAAAAATAGTGGTTTCATAATTGTGAAGAGTACTACGTCAGTCATGGGAAGGCAACTCGAATTCTATTCTTATCTGTGGCATGATATTGGATATATTATTATTGTCTTATATAATTTTGAAAATTTTTTATGGATTCAGTATCCATTTCTTTAATATGATTGTTAGCAATAAGTTTTAATGTATGAAAAATAAACTCCAATGAAGAAATAAGAATTTATTATTAACAAATAGGTGGATGCAATTTTATTCCTCACTTAACTTTGAATCTTCTCTGAGCATTGTTGGAGGTGTAATTTTTTAACGTAGAATGGTTGTGATCTTTTGAGAAATTTTTTGATTTTCATGTAAAGAGAATTTTATATTTGATTGTTGAAGAAGAGTTGGTCATATCTTGATCTTTTTATTTATAAGAATTTACGAGACATTTGAGACTTTGTATTAACTTAAACTAGAGGTTAAAATAAAATAATTTTCAATAAATTTTAACTGAAATTGAATTTATCGTATAGAGTTCCAGCTTGAAAATTCCATCCACACAATAAGATCACAGTCAAGCCCATCATAATTCATGATAAAATTGATAAGGGGAAGGGAATTTGAACTCTTTCTTAAAATGGTGTTAAACAATCATCAACTCTTTTTTTGAAGTTGCTACCTCTGTGATAGATAGGATCCCTCCACACTCGTGATTAGAGGTTTAAGATTGACCTCTGGATATGACAAAAATTTTGTTTTGGAGTGGTAAATGGATCTTATGTGGACTGAATACGAATTAGTAGGAACTTCAGTTTAGGTACCAAACATCAGGTGGAAACAAAAAAAAAATATTTATGAATGTTCAGATGATTATGCTTTTTGTCCAACTTATAATGGAAAGCAATCCTTATTTTCTGTATTTTACGTTATCCTGATTCACCAAGTTTGAATGTATGCAGAGTTATGAAGATGCTCCATTACCTGAATCCAAACAACTACATCAGGACAATCGAGACTACGCGGACCTTTGGGATGATTATGGCCTTGGAGGAGTAGCAAATTGTGATGAAGCCAGTCTGTCGAATCACAGAAAGGCGAATTCCTCCTTAAGGAAAGGAGTTTCACCCAATTTGATCAATTCAGAACGCCACAATTGTCCACCTGATGACCAGAAATCGGTCACCGGCTCTTGTACTGGTCAAATCACTCTCCTTAGAACCTCTCCTGGTGGTGATTACTCCAACTCTAGAAGAACCTCTTTGGGAGACTTGAGATCACTTTCATCTTATAATAGATGTAAACCTGTTATACTAAATGCCGAGACAGATTGCGCTAGCAAGAGTGGGAAGAGCTCTAACATAGTCGTGCCATTGACAAAGAGTAAAGGGATGAACTTGTCGTGGCTGTTCCCTAAGCTAAAGAAGAAAAACAAGAATGAAAATTCACCATGTCAAATAGAGTCTGATGAGGACTCCGAGATTTGTAAGGATGTCGGGGTGGTTTCTATTGAAACGTTGAAGAAAGAGCTCAATGAAGCAAATGAGAGCAGAGAGGCTGCCTTGATGGAAGTCGCGGAAATGAAGTCTTCTTTAGGAGAGCTAAAGCAAAAATTGGAGTACTTAGAAACTTATTGTGAGGAGCTCAAGAAAGCCTTGAGACAAGGAATTCAAACAAAAGATTCCCATGTATCCAACATGCTTATAGATGTTCCTAGAAGGGGGAAATCTACAGATGAGGATGGAGAAAACATGATTCCTGTTAGTGAAGAGGTAATGGTTGAGGGATTCTTACAGATAGTATCGGAATCAAGATTATCAGTGAAGCAATTCTCTAAGATTCTTATTGCACAAGTACTTGAAGAGACAGATAATTCTTTAACCGATAATTTAAACTTTCTTCTTCAACCTTACAAGCTTTCACTTAACTCGAAGCACTCAAAGGCGGTCCTATACCATGTGGAAGCCATAATAAACCAGTCACTCTTCCAAGATTTTGAGAATGTTGTGTTTCAAAGGAATGGGGCTCCAAAGCAGTTGGACCCTCAACAAGATTGCCACGATCAGTTCTCATCGTTTGTCTCATTGAGGAACCTAAGCTGGAATGAAGTGCTAAGAAAGGGTACCAAGTACTACAGTGAAGATTTCAGCAAATTCTGTGATCAGAAAATGTGTTGCATCATCGCATCACTTAATTGGAATAGGCAATGGCCAGAACAACTCTTACAGGCGTTCTTTGTGGCTGCTAAGTGCATTTGGTTGCAGCATTTGCTCGCATTTTCGTTCAATCCTCCACTTGGAATTCTCAGAGTTGAAGAGAATACAAGTTTTGATAAGAATTACATGGAGGATATATTTGCAGATATGCAAAAATCACAAGGTCCAAGTAAGGTTAAGATCATGGTAGTGCCTGGTTTCTATGTGCGTGATAGAGTACATAGGTGTAAGGTAATTTGTAGGTACAAATCTGCAACCTAATTACTGATCTCTTTCCAATTTTTTTTTAATCGAATGGCCTATGCTAATCATTTGTTTGATCGGATTCTCTAATATCTATCACTAAACTGTGATGATTTATATCTATTTATCTACACTATAGTAAAAGTATTTATAACTATTAAATATTTACTTGTTTGTAAATAATTTTTGATTTATTTATACTACATTTGTTCTTTGTATATTTTAAATTTGTTCAATATTATATTAGTTGTTAAGTTATTAAGCCACACTATGAGGTCTACGAGAGAGTAGTGGAGATGAAGGTAAGAAAAGGAGTGTCTATTTCAGAAAATCAGTTCGGATTTATGCTGTGATGGTCGACTACTGAAGCAATCCATCTTGTTCGGAGATTAGTGAGAAATATAGGGAGAGAAGGAGGGATCTTCACATGGTGTTCATTGACCTTGAGAAGGCCTATGATAAAGTTTTGAGAAATATGCTATAGAGATGTCTAGAGGTGAAAGGTGCTCCAATAGTGTATATTACGGTGATAAAGGACATCTATGACGGAACCAAAACGTGAGTGAGAACGGTGGGAGAAGACTCAGGGTATTTTTTTGTTGAGATGAGACTTTATCAAAGATCTGTGTTGAACCTTTTCTTTTTGCCTTATTAGTGGATGAGCTGATACGGTCTATCCAGGAGGTGTCATGGTGTATGCTATTTGCAGATGATATAGCACTGATTGATAAGACTCGGACTAAAATTAACGATAGATTAGAGGTTTGGAGGTATACTTTGGAATCCAAAGAGTTCAAATTGAGTAGGATCAAAACAGAATACTTGGAGTGTCAATTCAGTATTGCGAGAGATGAAACAGACATTGAAGTGACGCTTGCCACTCAACTTATTCCAATGAGAGATAAGTATCTTGACTCCATTATTCAGAGTAGTGGTGATATTGATGATAATGTCATATATTATAATGGGGTAGCATGGACAAAATGGAGGTTTGCCTCTAGAGTATTGTGTGATAAAAAGATACCACCTGTTCTTAAAGACAAGTTTTACGTAATGGTGGTTAGACCTCTGCTATATAGGGTAGAGTATTGGCCAATTAAAAACTCGCATGTTTCAGAACAAGCGTGTCGTGGAGATAAGGATGTTGAGATGGATTTATGGATATACTAGGAGTGATAAGATTAGGAATGAGATCATCAAGGAGAAGTTAGAGGTGGCTCTGTGGTTGACAAGATGAGAGAAGCGAGACTGCGATAGTTTGGACATGTGCAGGGAAGAAGTACGGATGCCCCTATTAGGAGGTGCAAGAGGTTGAATTTAGGAGTTACATGGAGGGGTAAATATAGTCCAAAGAAGTATTGGGAGAAGGTGATTAGACAAGATATGGTGAAACTTCATATCACCGAGGATATGACCTTAAATAGAAAGGAGTGGAGGTCGCGTATTAGGGTAGAAGACTAATAGGATAGTAGGAGTAGGTTGATATATGAGTTTGTGATATAGTAGATTAGTGGGAGTAATCTTTATATCCTGTGTTGTCATTATTTATTTTATATTTGTTACTTTATCATATTTACATATTATCATTTTCTTTTCATTATTTGTTGTTCTCCTTTTTTTTTTTTTCCTTTCCCCTCTTTTTCATATCTAGAATATTCTGGCACTTGGTTTTTGAGACCGAGTTTTTTCAGAAACAATTTCTCTATCTCTATGAGGTAATAATAAAGTCTGTGTATATTCTATCTTTTCCGAACTTCACTTATAGATTTCCATTGGGTTTATTGTTGTTGTTATTATATTAGTATAAGTTTATCGAGAAAAAAGATTTTGGCCTCCAATTTTGAATCTAAAGCCAAAACTAAAGAATATCCCGACGGTAGTTTTAGTGTTAGATTTCAAATTGGAGTCCAAGATCCTTTCTATTTGAATGATAGAAAACCTATTAGCTATAAGCATATTATCATTATTTTTAGTAATAATTTTCTTAAATAAATATTATTTAATTATTATTCTGATATTTGTAATTTTGGTATTAATTAAAGTTGTCATTATTATATAATTACTTATTTCTAAATGAAAGAAGTTCTAATATTTTTGTATTTTAGATTGGATTAAATTAGAGGAAAATTTTACTTTACCAAAAGTTTATATATTTTAATCCACGATTAATTTACTTTATGATTTGTTTAGATTTCATTTTTTCTTTCTGTATTTTTAATGTGTTCTATATTATACTTCCTCTGACCCTTTTTAGTTGTGAACTTGTGATATGGAGCTTTTTGAAAGTCAATACGATTAATTTTTAAAGCTAAATTAAATTAAATTAATTTGATATTCTAAAATAAAAATTTTAAATATTAAAAAACTATATAAAAAATATTATTAAATACAATTTTTTATCAGTATGAAGAAAACAAAAATAAATCTTAACATATTACTCAAAATATATATAATTTGATTCTAAAAATAAAAATTATAATAATAAAAATAGGATGAAAGGAGTATAGGTTTATTTAGAACAAAAGATTATGGAGCTCTACGTTCAATATATTATGCACAAAAAAAAAAAGGTTTATAACACATTTAAAAGAAAAGGCAAAAAAGGTCCAACAGAGAACATCAAACAAAATATTAATGAAGAAGTCCAAAAAATAAAGAAAACTCTTTTACTTCCTCTTCCATTTATTTTTATTTGTCACTATTACAGAAAGACAAATTAAAAATATTTTCATAGTTTGGCTTTGAAAGCACTACCACAAAAGTTGTAGAGGCTTAGTAAAGTGGAGACAACACCATCTCTGTAATAGGTAAATGCCTCTTTTTCTCCTGAAGTTGTCGGAGTTACTCGTAATAAGATATTGGCTACAATTGAAAAGGACTTATCAATAAAATTTCCTCGGATAGAATCATTCGATTATATTGACAATTTCAAAAAACTGATCATACTATGATCATAGTATGATGGCCGTTGGTCAAGCAGGCCCCCATCGTCTAGTGGTTTAGGACATCTCTCTTTCAAGGGTGGAAAACTCTTTCTCACCCAGCGAAAGAAGGATAATCGGAAGTAGGAGCAGTTTTCCATTCCATGATGGTCTGCTCCTCTTTGCCCTTTACCAACATAATATCAGCATCTGATATGCTGATAAAGAGCATAATATAAATGTGAGTTTACGTCAACATTCAAGTGAATGAGGTTGGAGACGAACGATAACAGCTATGGAATTTGAGCAATACTTCGTTACTTCAACATTCAAGTGAATGAGGTTGGAGACGAGCGATAACAGTTATGGAATTTGAGTAATACTTCGTTACTTCAACAACGCTGTACATTAGAAGGCCAAGCGGGTCAATTTTTTTTAATCTGATCTATTTTGAAATTTGGGCCTGCCTGCCAGCCCTACCCCATTATAATCTTTTTAAAAATAATATTTTACCCTGCCCTAATCTAACTCGCCCTATTTAAAACTTTTCCCGTCCCGTCCTGCCCGTCTCTGCCTTGCCCTAATTGCCACCCCTACGGGTGACTTTGGTTTCTTGGCATAAGAAGTTACATTGCACATTAAAATTTTGTAACCTCAAATATATTACTTCACCATCATTCCTTTTATTACTCTATCATTACACCTTGTAAACTGTGTAACTTATAGATCATTTATTTTCTCCATTAATCTACTTTATTTACTTCTTATTCATTGTATGAAAGACTTTCGTAACTATAAATAGTAGTGGTCTTCATTTATTTTAGGAGATAACACAAGAGAAAAATATAGAGTGCATAAAGTTTGTCAAAAAGAGAGTTCTTATTAGTTGAAGGGAGGTGTTCTTTTTGTGGAGTTTGAGATTCAACTCTTGTCCAAAGATTGTTGAGTTACACATTTGTGATAAGACTGTTGTATCCTGGAGGGGACAAGGCAAGGAAAATAATGCTGGACCAGTGAAACATTTGCTACAGTAGGCTTGAATCTCCTTAAAGAGAATAAGATATCCGCCCCTCAGGCTGAAGAACTTCTATTTTCTTCATTTTATTTATTAATTGTTAATTGTATTTTTTTATTATTTCACTAACAATTTTAAGGTGATTCACATGGCTACAATTGAAAAAACTGTGGATATCAAGATGGGAGATCTTAGCAAGCCATTTTGGTTCAACGATAATTATTTCAAGAAGTGGAAGGGTACAGTTATTTTTTACTTGAGTCTTCTCAATGTTTCATATGTGTTACTTGAGAAGAATCCTAATAAAGTTGACATTCTCTCCATGGATAATAATAAATTCATTTCTCATCAAGAGAAAGTGAAAAAATATAATAACGATTCTTATAAGTGTCGGTATTATATTTTAAATTATTTATCTGATAATTTTTATGATTATTATGATAAAACTTACTCTAGTGCAAAGAAAATTTGAAAAGCATTGTAGAGTAAGTATGATACCGAAGAAGCGGGAGTGAAAAATCAATGGTAGATCAAGCTCAAGACTTCATTATGATAGACAATAAATCAATGGTAGATCAAGCTCAAGACTTCATTATGATTGTTGGATAGCTTAGGTCCGAGGAAGTCAAAATTGGGGATAACTTTATTATTTGTGACATAGTTGATAAACTTTCACCTTCTTAGAAGGAATTCCAAAAAATTATGCGCCACAAACAAAAGAAAACCTCTCTTGAGACGTTGATAATGAAAATTCGCATGGAGGAGGCAGCAAGGGACCAAGATGCACATTTACAATTAGAAGAGAACAACACCACATCGAAGGTAAATTTAGTTCTTTCGACTAATGCTACTCCTGAATTTAACAAAAATGCCTCTATGAAGCCTAGGAAGAAAAATTTCAAGAAAAAGAATGGTAGACCACCCAAGAAAAATAATGGTGAAAATAATCAAGTACAAAATCAACAAGTTCAAGATAAGGGGTCATGCTTTGTCTATGGCAAGAGTGGGCATATTGCTCGATTTTGCAAATATCGAAAATATGAACTTATACCTCAGGCAAACGTTACCGAAGGGCCTTTTGTGGCGGTGATTACAAATATATTTCTGATTGAGAATGTTGATGGATGATGGGTTAATTTTGGTATAAATCGTCATGTCTGTTATGACAAAGACTGATTTTAAAAAATATACTCCTTTTAAGGAGCCCAAAATTATCATGTTTGGTGATTCACACACTACTCAAGTACTTAGAACAGGAGAAGTCGAATTATGTTTTATCTCTGGAAGGATATTAACTTTGAAAGATGTACTTTTTATTCCTTCCATGAGAAACAATTTGATGTCTAGTTTTCTTCTCAATAAAGCAAATTTCAAACAAATTATAGAATCTGATCAATATGTAATTATGAAAAAGGATATTTTTGTGGGAAAGGGGTATGCTTGTGATGGGATGTTCAAACTTAATGTTGAAATGAATAAAACTTCCAATTCTATTTACATATTTTCTTCTACTAATTTTTGGCATGCTTGTCCGTGTCATATAAAAGATCGATTTGTTGGAATCATGAGTAGTTTAGGATTAATCTTAATGGTTAAAAAGGATTTTAAAAAATATGAGGCTTGTACTAAAGGCAAAATCACTAAAAGACCTCATTTTCAAGTTGAAAGAAAAACTAATTTATTAAAATTAGTTCACACAAATATTTGTGAACTTAGAGGAATTTTAACTCGTGGAGAAAATAGATATTATCACTTTCGTTGATAATTTTTCTAAAAGTTTATATATATTTACTTAATGAAAAAAAGTGATGCTTTTGAATATTTTAAAGTGTATCTCCATGAGGTTGAAAATCAGTTTGGAAGAAAAATAAAATGTCCCACATGTGCTTTGGAAAGCCCCATAATCGTAATTTTCGTATATCTCAAATCTGTGCATGATTTTGAAAATAGGACTTCATATTCTTGATCGGGAAAAAATTGAGTGAGAAATGAGTATAACCCAGATTTTTAGAAAATCCGTAGCAAAAAATATTTTTTTCCTAATTTTCGATTTCCAGAGAGCATCCGCGCCCCAGGCACAACACAGCCTGGGCACAAAGCAGTGTATTATTTTCTTTGCGTTTGGTCCGCATCGCGGACTAGACGCAGACAAGTGTAATTGTTAATCACAAAAATATTTTTTTTTTAAAAAAATTAAAAATTAGTTTAAAATTTAATTAATTTAAGAAAAATCATTTTTTACAGAATAAAAGAAAACAACGGAGTTGCCACTTAATTTTTTAAAGAAATTAAGAAAACTTAAAATAATTTTAAGACTATAACAGAAAAAATCTTAAAATTTCAAAAAAATGAGTAAGAGTTCTTATCACTATTTTAAGAAGGTATTAGCACTTAAAATAGCCGCTAACACGCGGTTATCCGACGATTTGAAAATTATTTGACTAATTTTTGAATTTTTTTTTAAGACTTTACGGCATCATGTACAACCTATTTTAAGTCCATAATAGCCTTAAAACAGCCCACAAAGAACAACACAT
>JAOTQJ010000001.1:5978121-5992115 GCA_025642045.1 Solanum sejunctum | reverse complement strand
CAGGCCCTGCCTACTATCACAATCCTAACCAAGGTAGTGACGAACAGAAAAATAGAAGTAGATGACAGGATTCGATTAATGTGTTTCTGTCTAATCGATCAAACCTAACCAAAGGGAGGTTGACTGGGACAATAGGTACCGGTTAGTTGGCACGCGATGGTAGCCAACCAAGCGCCATGGTGAAATTTGACCTTCACCTTCACAAGAGGGCTAGAAGAACCTAAGTTACCATCTTACATGCGATTAACCAACTGCAGTTATGTTATCTAGGGTATTTGAGTCAACAAGCCATGGGGAGCACAATTCCCAAGTTGTTCCCAAATTTGAGTATTTTCTCGTATTTTAGTTAGTGTTTATTTTATCTTTGTTTTTGAATCATATGAACCCCCCAATTGGAGATTGTAGTTATAGACTAGAAATGATTAGTGGTAAATTCTTGTAGTCAAGCCCTGTATTCCTTGTGGATTTGACCCTAACCATGGTTAGGTTAATTATTGATAGTGACTGCTTTCTTATTAGAGCGTGACCATCAATCACCCATATATCGTGTCACATCTAGGTCCTAGGCTTGGGTCATGACAAGTTTGGTATAAAAGCACAAGGTTGTTAATAGTCCTTGGAAATCTAACACACTACATCAAGTAGAGTCTTATTCATAGTTGTGAAGTGCGCCACAACTATGAATGAGAGGCTGTGAGGTGTTTTAGGAAATGATTCACTACTTCATGATCTATATCTTGCTTTAGTTGTAAAGATAAGGCTTTTTCCCCTAACAAAGGCTTTTTGCTCTTCTACATCATGGCATTACCAAGAGGAAAACTAATGAGAGCCCGTACACCCGAGGAGCAACCGGCCCCTCCTGCTCCTCAAGATGGAGGGGTAGCCCAAGATAAGTTTCGGAATGACATCACAATGTTGGCCAATGCTATGACCAACCAAATGAACCAAGGGGCTGAAGCTCCTTATGCACCTACTCCGGCTTCATGAGTGCGGGATTTCACAAGGATGAACCCTCTAGAGTTTTATAGATCCAAGGCAGAGGAAGATCCCCAAGAGTTCATCGATGAAGTGTATAAGGTGTTATCTATCATGGGGTTATTGATATCCAATTTTTACCCTCCGCAATAAAAATTAATTATCGAGCTTTCTCAAATTTTAAAAATTTAAAATAATAGTATTCACAAAATTCAAAATATTTTAAGGTATTTTTTCATATCATTTCACTATTTTTATAATTCACAACTAACTTATTACGTTTGATTTATCACCTTTCATGAATCAAGGACTTTGTATTTTTAGTTGATTATTCTATTTTATTGGACTTAAGAAGATTTTTAATTAATTATCAAAATTTATTTTGTTAAAATTCACCATTTCAGTTCAATTTGATCAAGATTTGCAATTGAATTGAGTCTTGTGTTTAAACCCATTTTAGTTCATTTTCTTGGAATAACTGGCCTCTTTTGGGTCAGATTTAGCCCAACTGGCTCAAGAACCCAACTAGCCCATTCCTCTTTTATAAAAAAATTAGCTAGTAATGTACAAATATTTTACATATATGTATATACATATGTGTGGGGGCCATGCGCCCCCAATTTCCTCCTTCTTTCTTTACTTACTCCTGCAGACCACGCCCCTCACCCATAACTTAATCTTTTTCAATGACACAACCCATAAATTCCTCAATGCTCCCTTTGAAAAAACTGAGAAATTTTAATGCCCCACAACCCTTATCTCACAACACGTGCTTTTTTTCCTCAAAATCATCAATGACTCAGCTGCTTTCTTGTCCAGGGAGTTTGAAATTCAAATTTCGAACCCTAATCCTCGCCTATAAATTTCCTCCTTTACTCCATTTCATGGCAGTCTTCATTATTATCAAGAAAACATACAAAAAGAGATGCTCTAGCACTTTAAAAATAAGGGCTGAAATTTTACTTAAGAGCAAGCAATTTCCAGAAAGTGAGGTCGATTTTCAGAGGTTTTTATAGTTAAGAATTTCTAGTTTCTAAGGTTTAGAATTGTTGAAACCAGTTTAGCGGTAATGTCCCTTTAATTTCTCATTTAAGCTCATATCGTCCCAGTTCACTACTCTCAAAGAGATAATCCCCAATCCTTACCTGTGTTCTTCCATTGTATTAGTTGTATGAAGAAGCTTGGGTTTGTTTTGTTTTAAAATGTTCTTGATTGCATAGTAAATCATTCAAACCAAGAATATATTTTTTTAGTTGAGTCTTAAGTTTATTTTCTTGAAAGTTATTTATACTTTTCTTAGGTGT
This sequence comes from Solanum sejunctum, assembly GCA_025642045.1. Lineage (NCBI taxonomy): Eukaryota > Viridiplantae > Streptophyta > Magnoliopsida > Solanales > Solanaceae > Solanum > Solanum sejunctum. The sequence continues at coordinate 5,989,836 of JAOTQJ010000001.1, read as the reverse complement.
CATTTTGAATTGCTTATCTCTAAGTTTCTTTCCCATATAAGATAATATCGTCTATAACGTTGCTGGCTTAGAAAAAATTGAATCTCTCTACTTTATTGTTAAAAAAAATTTAGAGTTTTTCTTCTTTAATCATTATGTCCCAATTTCTTGACCACCGTTAAGCTAACGTAATGAGAATGCTTGATGATTGACAAATTTATTTGATAAAGCCATTATATTTGCTAGCTTGCTCTCTGCATTCACTCTTGGCACATTAGTCATCAATTTTATTTGTTAAACTTTGATTCATTATGTATTTGGTAGGATTTGACAAATTTCTTTTCTGCTTTCTGTTTAACTGTTATGTTCAGCCTCTTTTCCCTGTTGTCTCCATAGTCCATTATAGTACTTCTACCTTGAAATGCTTTAAGCTAGCTATACTCTGCCTATTCTCATTTCCCTAAGAATGTTTTTTTTGACTTCTCCAAAGCTTGTCTAAAGTTTGTTCGCATCTATATATAATTTAATTGATTTGGCAAACACATAACTATGATTTGGTCCGACTACCTTTATGCATGAGATTATATATACAGTTTGGAAAATGTGTTCCCTTTTGTGTCTTCATGTGCAAAGTGATATGCTTGTAGTTACAACCTTTTAATGGCGAGTAAAATTAATTTGTGATCATGGATTTGATCAGAGACTCGACTTGATATTGTTTCTTTTATTTATAGTATACATCATTCAGAACTATCCAACTTGAGTTTTATTTTCCTCTTCGTTGATATGAATACATTATGTATACTTGAATACTATATTTTGTTGCTCATATTAATTCTTTATCTTTATTTTCTTTCAGTGTGAAAGCATCGACCGAGTCCATTATTAGACTCCACTACCTCCTCATCGCATTTTGAGTCAAGCTATAGAAGATCCAACATACTTTATTCTGAGTTTGTCTCGTAAAAGATCTTGAAGAGAAGCTAACCTACAGGAATATACTTTGGTATACACTAATATATACATGCAAAATGGGCCAAAGCCTTGGCAGCAATAAGTAAGGAATAGGCTTGGTAGGCCCAATCATTTATTTAAAAAATTAGGACAGGATATTGAAATTAGGTCTGCCAAGCCCAATCTTATTTATTTTCTTATTTACTGCATATTTATTTGCTTGTGACACTTGGCTAATTCTAACATTTTTTTTGTATTAATCTAATTAATTTCCCGAATACGACGAAACTATTTATGTTACTCTCCATTATTTTATAATTATTTTTCAAAAAGGGTATTTTTCTTTATATTTTTTAATTGTTCTTAAATGCTTATGAAATTTTATTTGTTTAAATTAGTTAAGTAAAAAACAATATTTTTTCTTAAATGCTTATGGAATTTTACTTATCTAAACTAGTTAAGTAAAAAGAACTAAGTTTCAAAGGAGAGAAAAATTCATATTTCTTCAAATCTTTCTAAGTTAGATCGATTAGTCACAATGCATTTGAGCTTTAAATTGCTTTAAAATTTTTAGGTTTTCTTTTAGTCATCTTAAATCATTTTTTTTAAATATTAGTCAAAATTCCTAATCGCTGGATAACCGCATTTTAGCGGTCATTTTTGAGTGCATAAAACCTTCTTGAGATGGAAATGTGAACCCAAATTTTTTTCTTTGAATTTTTAAAAGATTTTTTTTGTTTAAGTCTTTTCAAATATTTATGGGGTTTCTTGATTTTTCCTAAATATTAGGTGGTGACTCTGTTTTAATTTTGAAAATTTTGTTTACTTATACTAATTAAGTAATAAATCGAACTTTCAAAATCTAAATCATTTTTTCATATAACAGAAATAGCGACCTGCTGGAGACTTTAATTAGGTTCTAACCATTAGATTAGGTTGTTTAACTAAATATTTGGGTTGTAGTAGTTAGTAACTTTTTGTGCTTCCTTTATTTGCTTTCTTATTTATTTAAATTTAAATTATAATTATCATTTGTATTTCATGGCATATTCCTTATTATCTTGTGTATTTGAAAGGACGGTTTTGCGAATCCACAACTAGACTTTCAAATACTTAACCCTTTTGGAGAAAGTAATAATTTATTGGTTCGCGATGCGTCCAATGGTTGTCATGATTTCCAACTCAGGCTGTCTGCCTGGGTTCCTAGTCTATTCAAAGCCTACTCTGAGACACCTAAGATAGAGGGAATCCAAATCCTTATTTTTAAGCATTTTCCTAGGTTGACTCAATACCTAAGGTGTATTAGGGCCATTAGTAGCCCACCTTGAGTCTATTTGGCCCACGACCAGTAAGACGATCATATTTATGTGTTTGATTGAAGGATATGTGATTTAATTTAAACAACCTATCATCACCTGGGTAGTGGAGGAGCCTAACCTATGTTTCTATCTTGTAGGATGTTTCAAGAGTACGAACCTTTAAGGACAAGCATGGTGAATCAACCTCATCGCTTTCTAAAAATGTGGTGGGCAAGAATGAATGAATTTGACAAAAGGGAAGTCCAAAAGCACATAGGTTACTTACCCTCTGTAATGGAAATGGAAGCTTTCCCAGATCTAATTGGTGAAATGATAAAGTTTTGGGATAGTAATTGCATGGTGTTCTATTTTGGAGATATAAAATTAACTCAGACAATAGAGGAAGTAGTAGCGAGTTAGGAAAGTGTAGGCATGTGCAAAAAAATAAAGTCTAAGCCAGACGAAGACATTCTAATTCCTAAGGTATGGGGTCCAAGAGAGATCAAAAAGGCATTTTCATTAGTTAATGTTGATTGGATGGCTAGACTAAAAGGACCAAATATTCCACTTCGAAAGTTATACTACCGGTTCGGGCATGTTAATGGTTATGAAAGGTTCAAACAGAAATTTGTTTCCGAGCAAACTTGGGTAGAAAAATGAGCTTTCGCTTTTGTGGTATGCCTATTGGGTTCCATGGTTTTCACCCAAAATCTAGGCTATACTATTCATCCGAATATGATAATGGTCTCTCATGCCATCTTCTATAGGGTGGATTTCAAAACGTCAGTCAGATATTATACCCTAGCACTCATGATTCTTGTGGACATTTATAGGGCTTTGGATAAATGTCAAAGCGGGAGTCAATACTTTCAGGGGTGTAATCTAATATTTCAATGGTGGATGATGAAGGACATACTTAAAGTCCATAACACTATAGATCTGGACCAAAAATGTCAATGGGATCATCTCGCTTTTCACAGTACATGGCTATACTTGAATCATTGCAAAGCGGGAAACGAACAACGATTCTGGATGCCAATATTAAGTGAGTTACGGGCCAGAATGTGCAATAGTCCATTGATAGTCTAGTTGTGAATGACACTGTGATTTCGAATTTGAAAATTTCCTTTCTTGGTAATAGCCGGACTTCGGGGGACCCGACCATATGCTCCCCGTCGAGTTCTCAGGTAGTTGGGTTGTAAGTAAGTCACCCCTCAAACAGGAGACATGAGGAAATTTGCAATAAACTGCAAGAACGGTAAAGTATCATTCGCTAAGATGATGATTCAAAGATGGAAGACTTGGAGAGTAACAGGTAATAAGGTTCCCAACAGGTTCAATGCCGAGTGTAGCAGCGTGTATAAGCATTGTCTAAAGGATAATCTTTGCTAGAACTATCAAACCTCAACCCAAATGTACATTAATGCATTAAAGATGTTGAATCCGAAAGTCAAGTGCTACTTCATCGACTCCAAGAAAAGTATCAAGAGAACTATTTAGCCCATCAAAGTTGACATTTGGAGGATCCAAGGGTTATATAGCAGCTTAAGCAAGAGCTCAATAAAGCAAGGGAATTCATATTTAGGTTGGACGATCACATGGGACAATAGAATCAGATTATGTAAGAAGTAGATCTTAAAGAAAAAGCTCAGTTGGAGAAGGAATACTCTTGGGAAAATAGATACTTCCTGTGGAAAGAGATTGACACAACAAAAAGGGCAAGGGTTGATGGGAGAACCGAGACAACATGAAATCTTTTATTATCCCCTGCTTGGGATTGCTTTTATTTTTTTATTGTTTTTCTTTTCTTTGTAAGAGTATGGAGATGTGTCTTTCATGATGCTTTGTAAACACTTTGAAAATTTTCATTATGTCGTATTTTATCAATGAAGTAATTTAGGGATAATAGTTTGCCTTTAAATTGATATACATCCTTCAATTCATTAGGCCTACCTATGGCATTAAAGATGTCCCTTTCATACTAGGACATACTTGTTGACTGTGTGATTTATTTGCTATATAATACATGCTTTCTCCCTTTTTATATTATCTTCCTTATTATTTGATATTACTAAAGCAATGATTCTTCGCTTTATACTAGCATTTCTTTTTCTCCTTCCTTAGATAAAGAATAAAAGAGGTTTTTATTTATTTTCCAAAAGATCAATTTGCATTGATTCTGAGCTGGCGGATCACCCATATTACACAAGGTCAAAAGCACGATCGTGCACAGATATGACTAACTCAGATGCATGTGATCAAAGTGGTCTGGGACTTGTCACTATTCTAGGGGATGAACTCGTAACTTTATAATGAAGGGATTTAACTCCTTTTGATGAGAGTATCTTTAGCCTAATACAACAAATGGCTAGCATGCAGAATGAAATCAATCAACTTCGAAATCTTACCAATTTATCAATCAGCCTGAACATACCACTTCCTGAGAAGGGAATGAACTCAACCATCTCACCATCTTTTCCACCTGTTTATGTTCCTCCACCAAAACTCCCTCTTCATAAACCCAACCCAATTACTCCTATTCCACCACATCCTTCCTTTCATAAAACTAACCCAACTACTCTTAGACAAGCTATCAACTCCTAACAATTCAATTTACCACAAGGAAGCTCACTACAAATCAATCCATTACCCTCTACCACATAGACCCAGACTTCAGTTATCCAAACTTCCTTGTTTGTCCAAAATCCATGCATACAAACTACTTCATTCATGCAAACTGCACCTATGCAAACAAACCTACCCATCCAAACTACCTTGCTCACCCAACAATACCAAGCAACCCAATATATACACAATGACTAACTGTAACTAACACGCAATATGTGCCACAAGTATAAATAGAAAAATCTCAACCTTGTGTTATCCAAATCTCGGCCATACCAGAAGTCGATCCGTATGAGGAAATGGAGAGAAAAGCAAGGTCAAGAGCAGATGAAAACATAGCCAGAGAGATTCACAATTTGAAGGAAGCGCTAAAAAACATTAACGTTCACAAGGAACATGAAAGGCTTGAATATGAAGATTTGTGTGTTCATCCTAATATGAAGTTTTCTGCAAGATACAAGCAACCAAAATTTAAGATATTTGATGGCACAGAAAATCCTCTCAATCATTTGAGGTCTTATTGTGATAAGTTGGTCGAAGTAGGCAGAGATGAGTCCATAAGATAGAATTTGTTCATTAGAAGTCTAACTAGAGATGCATTAACTTGGTATATTGAGCAAACTCATAAGAAGTGGCATAATTGGAGTAAAATGGCAGAGGATTTTATGGAAAGGTTTAGGTTTAACTTTGGGATCATCCTAGATCGGTCTTACCTTGAAAAGTTGAAAAAGAAAACAACTGAAACCTTTCATGAGTATGCCATTCATTGGAGATCTGAAGAAACTAGGGTTTGACCCCCCGTGAATGAAAATGAAATAAAGGACATATTTATCTAAGCTTAAGATAATATGTATTATGAAAAGATGTTTCTTATGATAGGTGCAAAATTCACAGATCTTGTTAAAATTGGGGAAGCTTTGGAAGAAGGATTCAAGTTTGGAAGAATTATTAACCTGGCAGCCCTACAAGCAACAAATAAGGTAATTCAGTCAGATTCAATTGGAGGAGCCTATAAGAAAAGAAAGATGGAGTGTCTGCTGTCATGACTATCCAGGAACACAGGCCTAACAAAATATTAACCTACCAAAATCCACTGCCACAATCTACATACTATGGTCAGTGTACCCAAATGCCTCAGCCTTATTACTAGCCTTTGCCTGCCCCTTATCTATTTTATGCCATCCAATCAACATATCATCCACACCGAGCACCTATCTATCTAAGTATACCACAATATCAATCCATGCACCTATCTCATCTCCATTACCCACCATAAACTCCTCTATCAAATGCACCTAGACCAAGCCTAAACTTCACAAAAAGACCCACCAAAACCTATATCCCTTTAGCTGAACCTTTGTCCCAACAATATGAAAGGTTAGGAACTACAAGAGTACTGTAACAAATACAAGGATAGGTTACCAACCCCCTTCTAGTATAGTATGATGAGAGTAAGCATTGTGCTTATCATTCCGGAGTTGCTAGACACAATACCAATAATTGCCTTACTCTCAAAGATAAGATTGAGATGCTGATTAAAGAAGGAGTCATTCAGCTCAAAGGTGCTGCCCCTAATGTAAACATCAACCCTCTGTCAAAACATAGAAATGTGAACATGATCACCATTGATGAAGAATGTAATTTAGAAGGCACCATTGTATCTGTCAAAAAGGAGAAAAATGTTGCGATATCAGCCTTCCTTGCTCCCATAATAACAGTCCAACCATGACACCAATTGAGGTGGAAGTTTTTATTCCCAGGCCTCAAATAACTGCCTTAGTTTCTCAATCACCTTCTTTTGTTGATACTAAAACTGTTCCTTAGAATTACTTGACTGATGCAAAGGACAAAGGAAAGGAGAAGTTAGTTGTAGAGACTATTGCAGCTAGAATGAAAAGATCTTGACGTTGCTATTTTCCTATAGAAATTGCACTAGGAGGACCATCTAAGGAAAATAACCCCAAAAAGGTAGACATAGAAGCTGAAGTGGAAGAGTTTTGGAGAAATATGCCAACTAAGGAGTATTCTGTTGTTGAACAGTTGAAGAAAATTCCCACTCAAATTTCTCTTATGGCATTATGGATGAGTTCTACAACTCATAGATGTGCTTTAGCAAAAAAATTGAGTCAGGCTTATGTTCCAACCGAGACAACAAGCAAGAATTTTTCAACCATGGTGGGATAGGTTTTGGAAGTTAATAAAGTCTCTTTTTGTGATAATGAGCTTCCACCTGAAGGCCTCGGATACAACAAAGCACTAAATATTACCATTAGGTGCAGGTATAACTTTGTCTCTAGAGTTCTCATTGATAATAGTTCTGTTGTTAACATGTGTCCTTTTGTTACCCTTCGAGCTGAAGGGGTTGCTCTTAGGAGAATTAGGAAAGTTAGATGAGGGTTAAAGGATTTGATAGGGTTCAAAGGGGAGTCATTGGAGAAATTAATTTGCCACTACAAATTCAGCCTGTTAATTACAATTTATTACTTGGAAGGTTGTGGATCCATATGGCTGGTGCGGTCTCTTTTACTTTACACCAGACTGTGAAATTTGTTTGGAATCATCAAGAAATCATTATTCATGGAGAAGGTAGTAATTTAGTGCATCCTAATAACTCAATCCCTATGATTGAGAATTTGGAAGAGTTGGATAGATCTGAACTTCATACTAGGGCGATTATGTATTCTACTCAACTTGAAAGGATGAAACTACCACAGGCACTTATGATGGTATCTTGGGAACTATTGAAAAATAGGTTTGCACCTGGTCGAGTCTTGGAGTGAATTTGAATGGAATACTGGAACCAATTCAGTTGCTTGGTCAGATACATATCTTTGGTCTAGGGTACAAACTTATGCGTGAAAAAGATTCATCTGTTAACCTCAAAAGGACAAGTGATAGTCCTTTTCTATAACCAATCCCATAGTTGAATCAGTCATTTTTCAGAGCATCTGTTGCACGAGGATCAGAAGAAGCTGCTGAAGACAACCTCACGGAAGGACTAAAAAATTTGTTCATTGAAGAAGCAGAATGCAATATGATCGTGGAAGATTGAACCAAGAGCCCTACCATATAAGATGTTAAGCCGGAAGACTCTTTAAACAATTAGATTTGTAGTCCATCCTCAATTCTATAGGAATTTTGGTAGATGATTGTATAGAATCTAAACAACATGGTTCAAAATTGAGGCTTGAGTCATGTTCATGAGTTTATGTGTTTTGCCTCCATCTTTTGAAAGCTCCAATGACAAATCTTAACTATGATTTTGCTTTAAATTACCTTTTGATTTAAATTTCATATTTTGACCTTTAAAGTTATTAAGCTAATTTTATTTTTTGATTCTCTCTTTCAGCAAGCAAACTATTAAAACCGCCAATATTGAGAATGTGACATGTTATGAAATGAGTGAATGAACCTCAAGTAGTGAATAAGATTTTGCAGAATATGAAGAAGATACAGAGCTTGAAGAGCTTACTAAAGAGTTTGAGCATTTTTTGAACAAGGAAACACTGAATTTGGATGAAACTAAGGCAATAAATTTGGGAGATTTGGAGGTAGTAAGAGAAATAAGAATCAGTATCCATTTGATTCCAACTCAAAGAAAAGAGCTTATCGAGTTGTTAAGACAATATATGGATGTGTTTGCATGATCGTATGATGATGTGCTGGGGCTAAGCATAGACATTGTTTCACTTAAGTTACCAACTGATCCATCCTGCCCTCCAGTAAAGTAGAAGCCAAGAAAGATCAAGCCGAATTTGAGTTTAAAGGTCAAGGAAGAAGTTTCTAAGCAATTTGATGCCAATGTCATTCAAGTCATGAAATATCCCACATGGTTGGCTAACATAGTTCCAGTGCCAAAGAAAGATGAAAAAATCCAAGTATGTGTAGATTAGCGAGATCTCAACAATGCCAGCCCCAAAAATGATTTTCCTCTTCCAAAACATTCACATACTTATTGATAATTATGCTAAGCACGATTAAGTCATTTGTTGATTGCTTTGCAGGCTATCGTCAGATTCTTATGGACGAAGAAGATGTAGAGAAAAAAACATTCATCATACCTTGGGATGTGTATTCCTATCAAGTGATGCCTTTTGGACTAAAAAATGTAGGTGCAACATACATGAGAGCTATGACTACCATTTTTCATGATGTGATCCATAAGGAGATTGAGGTATATGTAGACAATGTCATTATCAAGTCACAAAAAATCTTAAATCACCTGGCGGATTTGAAGAAGTTCTTCAACAGTTTAAGGCAATACAATCTAAAATTGAATCCTGCAAAGTGTAAAATTGGCATCCTTGCCGGCAAGTTATTGGGTTTCATTGTGAGTAGAAAAGGAATAGAATTGGATCCTTCAAAGATAAATGCCATCCAAGACTTGCCTCCTCTAAAAAGTCAAAAGGATGTAATGAGTTTTCTTGGTCGCCTTAATTAATCAGTCAACTTATTGGGCAATCAATTGTAATTTGTGAGCTGATCTTTATATTGCTAAAGAAAGATGCTGCTACAAAATGGACAAAAGATTGTCAGCAAGCTTTTGATAGAATTAAAGAGTATTTGTCCAGTCCACTTATTTTGGTACCTCCAGAGCCTAGACGACCATTGTTGTTATATTTATCTATGTCAGAAAACTCATTTGGATGCATGTTGGGACAACATGATGAAACTGGAATGAAAGAGCAGGCTATATATTACTTGAACAAATAGTTTACACCTTATAAAGCTCGGTATACTTTGTTGGAACGCACTTATTGTGCCTTGACTTAGGTCGCACAAAAGTTAAGACATTACCTATGTGCATATACCAGTTTTCTCATCTCAAGGATGGATCCACTCAAGTATATCTTTCAAAAGCCTATGCCTACTGGAAAGCTAAACAAATGACAAATTTTGCTAAGTGAATTTAACATTGTGTATGTGACTCAAAAGGCCATCAAACGACAAGTACTGGTTGATCATCTTGCTGAAAATCCTATGGATGAAGAATATAAGTCTGTTAAAACTTACTTTCCAGATGAAGAGGTTTTATTTATTGGAGAAGATATTTTAGAGGGATATCCAAGGTGAAGAGTGTTTTTTGATGGTGCTGCAAATGCTAAAGGAGTTGGTGCTGGGGTATTACTGGTCTCAAGAGAAGGTCAACACTATCCGATCTCAGCAAAGTTTACGTTCTTATGCATTAACAATATGATAGAATATAAGGCTTGTATTCTTGGATTCAGAATGGTTATTGATGTGAATGTACAAAAATTGTTGGTAATAGGTGATTTAGACTTATTAATTCGCCAGTACAAGGATAGTGGAGCACTAAGAATGTGAAGATACTCATGTATTTGCAATACATGAAGGAATTAGTGAAGAAATTTGTCAGGATAGAATTCAAGCATATTCCTAGAGCTCAAAATGAATTTGCAGATACTTTGGCAACCCTGGCGTCTATGATTCAACATCCAAACAAGAATTAAGATTCGATCAAGATCAATGTGCATGATTGATCGACATATTATTTTCATATAGATAAAGAACCAGCTGGAGAACCTTGGTACTATGACATCAAAAGGTATAGAACCAGCTGGAGAACCTTGGTACTATGACATCAAAAGGTATCTCAAATAGGGAGAATATCAAGATGGCATAGCATTATTCAAAAGAGAATAGTTTGGAGGCTCACAAATCACTTTTTTCTAAGTGGATAAATCCTTCATTGGAGGACTCTAGATTTGGGATTACTAAGATGTATTGACTCTCAAGAGTCGAACAAGTTGATCAAAGAAGTACATGGGGTACATGTGGCCATATAACTTGTTTTACTTTAGCAAGGAAGGTTCTGCGAGCGGGATATTTCTAGATGACCATGGAAATAGACTGCATTCATTTTATGAGAAAATGTCATCAATGTTAGATTCATGGTTATTTGATTCAAGTTTCCATCAAACGAGCTCAATGTGATGAGTTTTCCTTGGCCATTTGTAGCTTGGGGCATGGATGTCATTGGTCCTATTGAACCAGCTGCATCAAACGGATATAGGTTCATAATAGTAGCTATTGATTACTTCACAAAATGGGTGGAAACATCTTTGTACAAGTCTATGACAAAGAAACTGGTGGCAAATTTTGTCCATAATAATATTATCTGCATCTGGGGTACCCAAATCAATCATAATAGACAATGGAGCTAATTTGAATAGTGGGCTGATGCAAGAAATCAGTGAGAAGTTTAAAAATTACCCTTCAAAACTCCACTCCTTACCAGCCTCAGATAAATGGACCAGTAGAAGCAGCCAATAAAAATATCGAAAGAATATTGCAGAAGATGATTGATAATTACAAGCATTGGTACGAGAATTTATCATTTGCCCTCCTCGGCTACCGCACCACCATTAGGACTTCAACTGGAGCAATGCCCTATCTTTTCGTTTATCGAACTGAAGCAGTATTACCAATGGAGCTTTAGATTCCATCTCTGAGGATTATCCAAGAAGCTAAGTTGAATGAGGATGAATGGACATGAAGTCGATATGAACAACTGATGCTTACTAATGAAAAGAGAATGAATATAGTCTGTCACGGACAAATTCATCAACACCGAATGGCAAAATCTTTCAAAAAAAAGGTTAAATTAAGGCAGTTTAAACTAGGACAATTGGTACTGAAGCGAATATTCCCACACCAAAATGAAGCCAGAGGGAATTTTGCACCCAACTAGCAAGGGCCTTACAAGGTCCACTTAGTATTGACAGGAGGTGCCTTGATTTTAGTAGAAATGGATGAGAAAATATGGTCGAAAGCCATTAATACAGATACAATTAAAAGACATTATATCTAAAAGCTTTATCTTATATAACATTGCTTA
>JAOTQJ010000001.1:5959473-5974433 GCA_025642045.1 Solanum sejunctum | reverse complement strand
GCACTAACTACCCTTAACTGTGTTAATGAAGGTGGTTTGAAGTATAACACCTCATATGGAGACTTGTACTGTAATACTGAACTAGGTAGCCTTTTAATGAGATACACAACAACTAGTGCATACAATCCCCGAAAAACAGCATAGAAATTGCAACCAAAACTCTAATTACTCTTGTTATGACTAGCAGGTATTGGTGTTTCCTCTCAAACACCCCCTTTTTTCCCCATCCAATATGTATTTTTGAGCCTTGAAAGGAGCTAATGATACACATAGAAATGTTGAGTAATGTCTAACGAATGACCCCATTGGGATAGTAGATCAGTTATACCATTATCTTCTTACACTGTAAGTGTCTTCTCTCATATATTAAACAACTACAAAAATCCCCAATAATGTCATTGGATCATCTCTTAATGCCTTCTCCAATAGAATTTCTACTAATATAGTTGAACAAGTCCTTAAATGTTATAAAAAACTTGATTCTCAGTTCACAATATTTCATATGCACACAAAATTCTATCAGAACCAGTTCACATAAATTTTTTTTGTGACTATAAGCTAACTAGTCCCTCTCTCTTCAGAATCATGTAATCCTCTCATTCATAAAATAATATAAAACAAGGAATAAAAAATAGACCAACAAATTTAAACAGAGAAGGAGCAATTGAGAGACTTGTTGGGGAAGGATTTTATTAGCCCTAGCCAATCACCTTAGGGTGCACCGATGTTGTTTATGAAGAAGAAGCATGAGTCTCTTAGAATGTGTATTGACTATCGATAACTCAATAGGGTCACTATAAAGAACAATTATCCTCTACCAAGGATTGATGATTTGTTTGACCAACTTCAAAGGGCTAGTCATTTCTCTAAGATTAATCATCGGTCTGGGAATCATCAAGTGAAGGTAAGGGAGTGGGACATTTCCAAGACGGCTTTCCAGACTAGGTGTGGGCATTATAAATTTGTGGTTATGTCTTTTGGGTTGACCAATGCATCGGCTATCTTTATGGATCTTATGAATAGAGTCTTTAAAACCTACCTTGATTTTTTTGTTGTGATTTTCATTGATGATATCTTAATCTACTCTCACAGTGAGGAGCATGTGGGTCATTTGAGGTTAGTATTGCAAAAATTGAGGGAAGAGAAGTTGTATGCTAGGTATGAGAAACGTGAATTTTGGTTGAAGGAGGTTACCTTTCTAGGTCATGCGGTATCGGGGGATGGTATTAAGGTGGATCCTAAAAATATGGATGTGATTAGAAATTATCCTAGACTATTGACTCCATTGGATATTAGAAGCTTCTTGGGCTTAGAGGGTTACTATCGAAGGTTTGTGCATGGGTTCTCTTCTACTGATTCTCCCATGACTAAGTTGACTCAAAAGAAGGTCAAATTTGTGTGGACGGATGAGTGTGAAAAGAGTTTCCAAACCTTGAAGGATAAGCTTATTTCTGCTCCTATCTTTTCTCTACCAGAAAGATTGAAAAGGTTTGTTGTGTATTATGATGCCTCCTGAATTGGTTTGTGTTGTGTGTTGATGCAAAATGTTAAGGTAATAGCCTATGCTTCTAGGCAACTCAAAGTTCATGAAAGGAATTCTCCTACTCATGATCTTGAATTGGCCGCCGTGGTTTTTGATTTGAAAATTTGGTGTAATTATTTGTATGGGGTGCATCTTGATATGTTCATCGATCATAACTGTCTCTAATATGTGTTCACTCAAAAAGATCTCAACTTAAGGCAATAAAGATGTCTAGAACTTCTTAAGGACTATGATATGAGTGTGCATTATCATCTCGTTAAGGCTAATATGGTGGCGGATGTATTGAGTAGGATGTCTATGGGTAGCTTAACTCATGTTAATAGTGGTGGCAAAAAGGTGGCTAGGGAGGTCCATCGGTTGGCTAGATTGGGGGGTTGGGTTGCAAAAGGTTGTTAATGGTATCATTATGGTTGTTGATGGTTCAAAGTCTTCCTTGGTTGATAAGGTAAAAGTGAACCAAGATCTTGATCCCTCCTTGTTAGAGTTGAAGGCCTTGGTGAGAGAGTGCAAAGTGTAGGTTTTCTCCCAAGGGGGAGATGGTGCCCTTAGGTACCAAGGTAGATTGCGTGTGTCTTATGCTAATGACTTAAGAGAAATGATTCTTGATGAGGCTTATAATTCTTCCTATTCTATCCACCGTGGTTCTACCAAGATGTATAGGGATTTGGTGGGGAGGTATGAAGAGGGACGTGTTTTGGTGGGGAGGTATGAAGAGGGACATTGCCAAATTTATATCCAGTTGCCATAGTTGCCAACAAGTTGAAGCCGAACATCAAAGGCCGGGTCATATAACCCAAGACATAGAGTTTTCTAATTGAAAGTGAGAGGAAATTAACATGAATTTGGTGGTTAAATTGCCTAAGACTAGAAAGGGTTTTGATTCTATTTGGGTTGTGGTTGATAGGATGACAAAGTTGGGTCATTTCCTATTGGTTAAGACTACTTATAGGGCCAAAGACTATGCTAAATTGTACATTCATGAGTTGGTGAGATTGTATGGAGTGCCCTTGTCTATCATATCGGATCGTGGTGCTCAATTCACTTCACACTTTTGGAGGTCCTTCCAAAAAGGTCTTGGTACCAAGGTAAAGCTTAATATGGCCTTTCACCCTCAAACGTATGGCCAAGCCAAAAGAACTATCTAAACTCTTAAGGATATGCTTAGGGCTTATATTTTAGAGTTTAAGGGTAGTTGGGATGATCATCTTCCATTGATTGAATTTTCTTATAACAATAGCTATCATTCTAGCATTGGCATGGTAGACGTTGTAAATCACTAGTTGGGTGATTTGAAGTGGGAGAAATGACTATGTTGGGTCCGTATCTGGTTATGGAGGCTATGGAGAAGGTAATGTTGATTAGAGAAAGGTTGAAAATAGCCTAAAGTCATCAAAATTCCTATACTGACGTGAGGAGAAGAGAGCTTAAATTTAAAGTTGGTGATTGGGTCTATTTGAAGGTTTCACCCATGAAGGGTGTGGTTCATTTTGGTAAGAAGGGTAAATTAAGTCCAAGATTTATGGGTCCCTATAAGGTATTGAAGAGGATTGGTAAGGTGGCCGATGAATCGGAGTTGCCTGGTAAGATGAACTTGGTGCATCTGGTGTTTCATGTATCCATGTTGAGAAAATATGTGGGTGACCTGAAATCTATTGTCCTATTGGATGTTGTGGGTATTGTTGAAGACAACTTGACTTATAAATAGGTTATTGTAGAGATCTTGGATACACAAGTGAAGAGGTTGAGGAACAAGGATGTTGCTTTCGTTAAGGTCTTTTAGAGGAATTAACAAGTCGAAAGTGCTACATGGGAGGCCGAAGCAGACATGCAAAAATGATAACCTTATCTCTTCCATTCTACTCAAGTTGGTACTAACTCTAAGTTCACTATGTGATTTCAAGTCTTATGTTTCAACCCTTATGTCATTTGTATGCATTCATATTTATATTGACAAGTTCATGGTGATTTTAACACTTGTGTTGGGATCTTGAAAATGGTGATTAAGTGTATTGTTGCGTTCTTGTTGGGGCTGATTTCTTCATGATTACTCTTCTTATATATGTCTCTTTAACATTTGGGGACAAATATTCCCAAGGGGAAGATATTGAAATGACTCCAAAAAGTGCCCGAAAATGTGCCTTAGAAGTGCCCAAAATTGTAATTTTCATATACCTCAAAATCCATGCGCAATATCAAAAATCTGACTTCATATTCTTGATTAGGAGGCAAAATTGAGTGCAAATGGGTCTAACTCCGATTTTAGAGCAAATGAATCACAATTTCAATTTTCCAAAGAACGATTTCCAATGAGGTTTTCGTGCCCAAGGCACGATGCACCAAGGGCGCACCTTAGTGCATTTTTGTGCAATTTTTTTAGTTCGGTCCAAGACTTTTGGGTCTTGGGCCTAAGTCTTTTCATGCATGAAAATACCTATAATTAGCAATATTTCACCTTCATATCATACAAGATATTTACCAATACTCTCCCAAGCACTTAGATAAATATTTCACCCCAAATTTCATGTCCCAAAACTCATCCGGATCTTAAGGATTTCACTCAAGCTTCAAGTCTCCATTTCCAATCTTCATCAAGAATTCTCCAAATTCAAGGTAAGTGGGTTTCAACCATTGGATCCTTTTACCTATAGTACCCAAGCTTCCTTTTTACGTAAATTTCATGTTTCTAAGTTGATATTACTTATGAGTCTTCTGTTATAAATTTGACTATGAACTATGTTGGGGTTTTGTAAAAGTGTGACTATTTTAGCTTGTTTTGAGCTATGAATTTTTTATCTATTTTGAGATTTGATGAAGGATTTTGATGTATATTGTATGATGATGTTACTGAGTATTGTTGGGATGATTTACTTCAAGATTTCTTGCATGATTTCACTCTTTAGTTGCATGATTTTACACAAGCATTACACACCCACTAAATGTTTAATAAAATGTCTGATTGAGGGTTCTTGAGCCATTGATGATCTATTATATGACCTATAACTTGTATGACTTTATGATGATGAAAGAATGGTATAAATGTGTTGATTTCATGAAAAGTATATATAGTGTTGGAAGTTGATGAATTGCCTTGTTCAGGGGTAGTAGGCCCGAACTACCATGTTGGAGGGGTATGTACCTCAATTGCCTCGCTCGGAAGGTAGTAGCCCCATGCAACCATGTTGGGGAGTTTGTACCTCAATTGCCTCGCTCAGGAGGTAGTAGGACCATACAACTATGTTGGGGGGGTTTGTACCTTAATTATCTCGCTCGGGAGGTAGTACGCCCGTGCAACTATGTTGAGGGGTTTGTACCTTAATCGCCTCGCCAAGCATGTGGTAGTCCTTGGTTACTAATAATGGTCTCTTCCTACACATGTAAAAAGGTTCTATGTAAGCATGTTTTACTATAAGCATTGATCATGCATGTCATATTGCTATATGCTCATTCATTGTCTAAATATGCATTTCGATTATGTTGCCTATCTCTTGTTTCATTGCATCCTACATACTTAGTATATTCAGACGTACCAATGCATACTGTATGCCTACATGATGTTATAATGTAGGAACCGGAGCCCCACTTGATCCTCCTCCTCCATGTGGCTAGTACAATTTCTCTACAAAGCAAGTGGTGAATCCTCAATTTCGGGCACAATGTCTTTGATCTTATGCTATATATAAAGACTCTCTTTCCTTTTTATTGTATGCTTGACTATAAGGGTGAGTCCGGTTGCTTGTCTTGGCCCCCGCTAAGTTCTATGTTTAGAGGTATTGTTGGAAAAGTTATGTAATGACGCTATGAACCTTGACTCTCTTTAACTCTATTACATTTTATGATATGAAAGATGTCCTATAGACCTGTTTATCGCTATTTACTATTTTTTATTATTATTTTATTGCTTTCGCGATCAATAATGTGTAATGATATGTTAAGAGGCTTGGTTGGGGTTCCTTTAGGTCCCCCATGCACTGTGTCACATCTAGGCCCTAAGCTTGGATCGTGACAATAATTTTTATCCTACAAGTCCCAAGATATTTATATTTTAGCCCCTCTATAGAATACTCCACACAATTCTAAATATGTCTAGAGAAGACTGCATACTACAAGATATTTCTGTATTATTCTACATAATTCTAAAGTCTTCCATAAACCTCTAAAAGACTATATTCTTCCCTTATTTTCAAGAGCAAGTGGTGGGCAATCACATTATCCCTCACCTGATGTTGTGATGACCTCGGCGCAATGCTGCTATTGGAACTTCCCGTTTCTATCTTCGGATTATCACAAGTCTTCATGTCATACCCTTATGGTCTTCTTTGGAGTTCGTTCCCTTTCTATGCTTGAGGAGTACTACTTCAGTTGGCAGTCCTTGCTCCTGCTTGGCTTCCTTTGAAAAATTCTCCTCTTAGCAGGCGTGGAATACGATAATGGATTTTCATCTTGGAACCCCTCCATCAGCCGCAAGGCTGATAGCTGAACTTGTCCCCCTGATTTGTGCATCTGTATTAAGGGCACCATGCAGGAACCTCTTTGCTCCAACACCACGAGTTGTTGGAGGTAGGGGTCGATCACTACATGGCACTTTTGAAAAGTACCTGCCTAAGGATGATGTCAAAAAGATCTACCAGAGCAACATAGAAGTTGGTCTTACCATGCCACACACCCAAACACTATATCGACACCCTGAGCAACTCCACACATATGAGTCATTGGCGCATTGACCGTTCTAAGTTGCGCATTACTTGGATTATATTTTAGCCTCAACTTAGTTGTCGCAAACTTAGTCATGATGTTAACCTTTGCGCCTGTGCTAACCATGGCACGAGTGGGTCATCCATTGATCGTGATATTCACGCTCACGACACTCCTTCAGCTTCTCTGGTTGCCGCTTGATAGCTCCGCATAGATTGACCATGCCTACCCAGGCCATGTATGAATCTTTCCCTGATTTGGGTACCTCCTTTTGTGCCTTATGCTTCTTTCGTTCCCACAGTATGGCACCAAGGCTCTTCAGTTTGGGGCACTTCTTGTAACTATGCGACCCTCCACAAATGTAGCACTTAAGCTTTTTCTCAGGTTGTGCCTTGCCCTCCCACTTCTTTATCACCCGGAGCTCCTGTTATCAGGCCTACTGGTGGCATGATACTAGGGATGTGGTTGCCAACCCTTACCTTTGCCACCATCTCCCCCACCTTGGTCATGACTACTATCTAAGTCTTCTTCTCAGTCTTTATCTCGCCTGTCCTATCGAGAGTCCATCAAAGCCACTGCCTGTGTGATGGCCTTGTCAATAGTCCTAACTTGTCGATGCTCCAACTCCATCCTAGCCCAATTTTGTAGGCTTTCCATGA
Source organism: Solanum sejunctum (assembly GCA_025642045.1). Lineage (NCBI taxonomy): Eukaryota > Viridiplantae > Streptophyta > Magnoliopsida > Solanales > Solanaceae > Solanum > Solanum sejunctum. The sequence goes on along the minus strand of JAOTQJ010000001.1, from coordinate 5,967,539 downwards.
AGTGGATCATCATATCTTCATCTGTAAGGTTTGGGATCTGGAGTGTGCGAGTAGTAAACTCCTTCACGTAGGACCTTATGCTACTTATCTGCCTCAGCTCACTAAACTTTCGCTTTGCCTCATAGACGACGTTGTTTAGGAAGAACGCCTTCTTGAACTAGCTTTTAAACTTCTCCCATATGTCGATGTTGCTTAGGACCTTCCTATCTTCGACTCTTTTCGTTCTACCATAGCATGGTTATCTCTGTCAGATACAACACGACTATGTTGATCTTCGTATCATCATTCCTCACCTTGTTATACTTGAAGTAATTCTCCAAGTGCCGCAAGAAGTTCTCCACCTCTTATGCGTCTCGGACGCCTTTGAAAACATGTGGCTTGGGAGCCTCGATCTTGGCCTCCCTTTCTCTAACAATCCCCACATATCTCCCATCACCCATGCCTTTCTTGAGTGCCCTCATCCTTGCACTCATGGCCTCCATGGTGGCTCTCATGGCCTCCATCTTGCTTAGTGCCTCCATGAGCCGACACTCTAAGGAAGTGATAGTCCCTTAACTCATACTCTGCCGCCTGACGTCCGCCCAACTCTTTTCGAATGTTATCATTTTCCTCAAGGGTAAACTGCTTCAAGTTTTGAAACTTACCATCAAACTTATTTAGGCGCTTGCCCAAGAACTCCACTGCTTGTCTGGCAGCATCTACCCTCGCAACCCATCCTTTGTCGAGCGTGACATTGGCGGGATCTTCACCTTGTTTATCGTCACTCAACTCAATAGCCGATAGTGAGTCGGTTGTTATGGTCTTGTTCTGTATCGGTCTTATTAGCACCTCCTCAACCTTCTTGGAGCTTTTCTTTTCCTTGCATTTCTTTCTAACATCCAGTATAACATTGGTGGTGTTGATGTCTCCTTTACTTGCCATGCTTCCTTTAATATAAACCTTGCTCTGATACCACTCTGTTACAGACTTAGACTTCGATTAAAAGTTTTATGCGGCACTTGACAACTTACTTACAAATATTTGAAGATCTTGTAAGATCAAGTAAGCTTTTTCAACAAGATCGCTAAGGGAATGCTAGATTAAGAAGACAAGAGAGCTTTTAAGAATACTTGTATATTGCTTTGAAGATTGCTACACCTTTTTTGGATGATTTCTTGGTGCCTTACAAATGAAATGGTCCTTCTATTTATACTACTGCTAAGGGCTTATGTATAAATGATATTTATCCTACAAGTCCCTAGATATTTATACTTTAGTCCCTCTCTAGAACACTCTACACAATTCTACATATGTCTAGAGAATACTACATACTATAAGATATTTCTATATTATTCTACATGATTTTAGAGTCTTCCATAAACCTCCAAAAGACTTCAAATTCTTCCCTTATTTTCAAGAATAAGTGGGTCGTCACACGATGCTTTCTATCAGAAGCTGCCGATAGATTATTGCAACTTGCTATAGTTAAGTCCTAACATCACCTAAACTGTTTTTACAGCTCAAATTAAGGGCTAAAGGAAGAGTAAAAGGACACATAAGGTCTACATTACAAGGTTATAGTAGTTAGTATTCAAAACATTTCGAAAGTAGTTGAAAAAATTATGATCAAAGAATTATTGTTCGACTGTCTAAATAGTAACTAAGACAATAAATTGAAATGCAGGACGGTGTATGACTTTATTTTCTTAAGTCATCTTGCATTTATGGTGTCATAAAAGATTTTAAGGAATATATTTTTAACCCCTGGCAACAAGCACCATAATTTTTGTTGTGATTCAAAATCATACTATTAGGATTGAAAGTGATGAATGCTTGTCATTCAAACAACTCTCTTTTGTCAAACGATATACTATTAGGACACACAGACACAATTGGTTCTTCAGATTCTGTGTCTGCCATATGAAATCAGATTGAAATGCTATCTAAATTAAAAACCCACTTTAATAATGCTGCGATTTGATATCTCACCTATACTAATTGGGAACAAAGGAGATAACTATGGATTTCCACTCAATCAATTGTAGGCAAAATTCCAAAAGTAAATATTACACTTTTTCTTTTATTTCTACTTTATTATGAAATTAGTCTCACGACAAGTTTTTCGATTTAATAATACAAATTAAACTTAAAAAATTATATAAAATATATTGAAATATGTATATGTGATGTAGGATGAAATAATTTTTTTTTATAAATATATTTTAGTATGCTACAACAATAGTAGAAACTTAAAATATTGTGCAAGAAAAATACTAAAATATGAGTGTAACGTAGGTCAAAATGAATTACTGCTACCAACATATTTTAGTATGTTATAGCAAGTAAGTTGTTTATATTTGAGATTATTAATATCACTTATTATGTCCAAAATGACTCTTGAAATTTTTTTACAACCTATTGCACCTATTTAGGTAGTCATTTTTTTTTTCAATTCACACCCATAAGCCAATATTTATTTTTGCAATAACTATCATATACTCTTATAAATTATTATATAGTGTGAAAGTATATAACAATAACAATGACCTTAAATGTCTCTAACTATGACATCAAACTTCTCTTACAATTTTCAACTGTTATCCTCGTTAAAAAAAACAATCAAAATTTACATCAAATTAGCTCAAATTTTGTAGACAATAATATTCAAGAAATTTAAGTAGCACTCACTTGTAATTGTTCACAAAAATAATATTTAAAATTTAAATCTATTTGTTTAAGCATATTCAACTATGATAGATATTATATTCATAATGTAATCTTCATCATGCTTACAAAAAGCTATAATCTAATTTTTCAAGGAATTCATAATATTTTTGTTGTAATTAAAATATTGCGATAATCCTTTTATAATTATTTTTTTTTATGGAGCATTAAAGAAAAGATATTTGTCATATTCCTTCTTCATAATAGTAACGTTTTACTGGTACATTTTGTCTTTGTATATATTTATTTTTCTATGCAATATTTCTAAGAAAAAATACATGAAGAATGAATTAGAAGAGAAAGGATAAATAAATGGAAGACTATAAACCTCCATTTTAGCCACTCTAGATATGCAAAAAATTAAATGAACTATTCTTTTCAAATAAATACTCATAGTACTCTGATAGTTAAAAAAAGAAAAGAAAAAGACAAATTTGGCCAATATGTTTTATGAAATTTGTAGCCCTTGCTTCCTTTCTTCTCCTTGCTTCACCTCATGATATGAAATGCTAAATACTTGAAGAAATCTTTCCAATTCTTTTTGTTATTTTCCTATGACTGATGTGTGATGATTCGAAAGGTACATTGAATGAGATAGTAATAGTACTTGATTTCTTAACTTCACTGATCTTTGTATGTGATCTTTTATTGCTAATACATATAGCGCAAGATTTGATTTTGTGTGAAAAAGTGAGATGGTGAATTCATATGATGTTTTAGGTTTATAAATAATGATGTTAAGAATTTAATTTAGTTAAAACAAAACCTTTCAAATTTTGCAATTAATCTATGCATGCATATATAAATTTATAACTGCAAATTGAAGATGAGTATTTATTATTATATGATAACTGAAATGTTGTTTAATTGTTTGAAAGAATGAAATAACTAAATAGAAGAAAATAGTAAGAAGAAAGCAATGATGAAAATTTGATTAAAAATAAATGAATAGGGTAACAATTTACTCTATATAAACGAAGAAAGGACAAAACCAATTCACTGCGTGAATTTGATTATATGTATCAATATTTGTAATTTTTTAATCAAACTTCTTTTGTTTCCATTAAATATGTATTTACTTCTTTATATCTGAATATTATTGAAACTGTGTTTTAATTTTTGACTTAGTAACTTTTCACTTTTAATATTTATTATAGTGATATAATATGATTAACATTAATATTTATTTAAATAAATGTTTTGAAATATTTTAATATATTGTAGGAGCAAAATGATAATCCAATTTTGGGGTTTAGCTCTTCCCGCTTTTAGTAATATATACTAGTTTCTGGACACATGTGTTGTAGGTGTGTCCTATATACATTTTTATAAAGTTATTAGAGTGATTAAAATTCAAGAACTTTAGTTAAAATCTCTTATCCCATAACGGTAGCCGAAGGCAAATACATCCTTAAGAACTCAACATATCACTGAGTTTAATTATAGCATTTTGTGTTAGCAAAGTATCAGCAAGAGCAGGCTACCAAATGTCTCATCAAATAATATCTACTCCAACAGCGGGTTGATCTTCATCTTCATTCGTTTCATTGATCGGCCTCCATCTTGATCATAATTCTGTTCATTACCGTCTCCACATTGATCAACATTTTGCTCATTAGCATTCACTTCTTGTTCATTAGGAAGCTGGCATGTGTGCCTCCATCTTGATCAGCATTTTGCCCATTAGCTTCTCCATTTTCGCAGTTTTAAACATGTCTACATTCACAATTTAATTACAAATAGTGGCTACATTTGGAGCAGTTAAAGTCCGGTTACTTACCAAATATGAAGTGATCAAGACTTTGGTTAGGGTGTAACTCATATACAAGAATTCTTTCTGGTCTTGAGCAACCTGCATCCCAATAACCTTGTAAACTTTTTGTGATGGACACTACTGATTATATTAACCACGTTATAAAAATCTGCAACTTTGTGTTTATTGTTGAAGAATAGCATTTTGATGGCGATCTCTCTCCCATCTGCCAAAACACCCTGCCACAAATTGAGCCTCTGACTTTGTTCAATTGCCCACACTCCTAGTATTCTATAGATATTAACATAATTGCACTATATTCAACCATTACATACATTATAAACTGTGCTTGTGCCAAATTCACCTTTCCCGAGCTTGTAGGCCTCATGAAATGACCTTGTGGCTTAGTCACGTGTTGAATACTTGAAGTTCAAGCTAGTGTCATGATGGATCTTCACTAAATTATAAAAATCATTTGCACTCAACAACTTTCCCAGGAAAAGCATGAGTAGGCGGCCATAACGCCTCAAGTTAATTCTTGAAAGTTGTCTTCAGTAAAGTTGTGCATAAATCGTAAGATATATATTCAGTAATATGAACCTCACTGATATGATAATGACTTTTATAACTACTTTTTTGCACAAAAGTATTTACCTTTCCTCCTCGTCTGGATTAGTTTGCTCTTCCAGAAAACGAAAAATGAAAGCAGCTATTCTCAAAACGACAATGGAACTAACAACAACAATGATAATGAGGACAACTTTTCTTGCAATATGGTGATTTGAAAGTTTTAAAAAAGACCATTTGTTATCAAACATACATGTTCAATTGATAAATAATAAGCAAACCAGGATAGAGAAAGAGAAAAAGTATCTGTTAATGACTAGCCTCCAATGGTAGAAATATAACTAATATATGTGACAAAGTCAATATCAGCAAGAGCAGGCTACCAAATGTTAGCATTCTCATCAAATAATATCTACTCCATCAATAGGTTGATCGACATCTTCATTCGTTTCATTGATCGTCCTCCGTCTTGTTCATGATTCTGTTAATGTCTACATTCACAGTCTAATTACAATTAATGCCTACATTTGGAGCAGTACATTCTGGATTGATTGCTGCATAAGTTTTTTTTTGAATGGGAGAATGAGTTTAGTATTTTATTTTTTTAAAAAAGAAAAGATCATAAGTCGCATCGTTTGGTGATAGAAATTAGGTGGAGAAGAGCATCTATAAAGAAAGTGAGAGGCGAAAGGCACCACTTTTCGCACAGGAGAGTGTAAACGAACAAAAGATGTAACTCAACTATCTAAAGTTATGTGATTATACCATGATACGACTGATTCCTAAAAATGGTGTGTTGTAGATTTGGAACCTGCAACCTTTCAAGTCATACTGCCTTTTAGTTTGTCTGCAGAGGTTCATAACTTCATATGATTGACATTTATAATCTGTAAATTTCATGATTCTATTACGCCAGTGCAACCTCTATATTATTGGCTTGTTCAATGTCTAACCATGAAGTTATGTTGGTATATGTAGATGTGAAATTCCGTGACAATACTATAAATGGTTCATGCCGTCATATTGTTTTCCAGTAAGTTAAGGTATGTAAGGAACTCATAAGGAGTATTCAAAAGAATACATATGATCTTCGATATCTAGGAATGAGTTTGTGGATTTTTGGAGCACAGAAGATTTTCTAGTTTCTTTTGCGTAGTGTGGATACAGTTTTATTCAAGCGTGAGTTTATGATTTCTTTAGAGCGACATAATAAAGACTCAATGAACATAAATGCTTTGGCAAGATAAATTTGAATCAACAAAGGCTGATTTGTTGAATTGACAAAGCGACATAAGTTGGATACTGATGCCGACTATTAAACACTAAGCGTTTGTTGTGAGTTTTGAGAGTTTGGTGTGATGACCTCTTTGCGAGGAATATTGTAATGCAAGGTCGTAGGGTTGGTCAAGAAACAGAGAATTAATTATAATTGGATTTTTTAGTTAGGGGTATTTTAGTAATTTAATTTTAGATTTTCAGAGTTGGTACTTTAAAGATAGTATAGATGATGATATAATGTTATCTAATCAATTTTTCCACTTTAGTAATGCTCTCATTTCGATCCCACTACTACGATTCCTGTTTTCATTATAATATACCAAATTCTCTATTATTACTTTGTTTTTCATTCACTCTCAACCTTTTTTGTAACTAAGAAATCCATTAATCAATCAGATACGGAATTCCTATCTATTTTTGTCGAAAAAGTAACTGATTGCTTGATTCAGCTAGTTGTGCAACAAATTGGGATTTTAATTTACTACAAGAGAAACATCACATATTTGGATGAAGAATCTGAGAAGCTGGAGATTATCAGAAGTGGAGTGGAGCGAGGAGCGGAAGTTGACAGGAGAAACTTACAAGTCCATCATGGCATTCAGGACTAGTCAACTCATGTTGATGACACAACTGCTCATGTGGCTACTATATTTGGATGGAGAGCTGAGGTGGAAAAAGGTTGTTTCTATAGTTGGTGTCTAAACTTGAAGTCACATTACTCTCTGAGCAAGAAAGCTAACAAAATTGTAGCGGATGTCGTTGCTCTTCTGAATAAAGGCAAAGATTATCCTATATTACCTGTTGAAGTAGAAGCTATGACAGTAACAACTCTCATGAAGAGTTTGACTCCAGAAAACACAAGGAGGAAGAGATCATGGCAACTTTACGAGATGGCGGGGTTACAACTATGGGGATATGTGGTCTGGGTGTTGTTGGTAAGACAACACTGGCTAAGAAAATCAGACAAAGGGAAAAACAAAGGTTGTTCAATAATATCATCATGGTAATTGTCAGTCAACAACCAAACTTAAAAGGAATTCAAGATGAAATTGCAGGAGCACTCAGGCTGACATTAGAAGGGGATAATTTGTGGAGTCGTGGAGATTGGCTTTGTACAAGGTTAATGAATGACAACGACAGTGTCCTTATAATCTTAGATGATGTTTGTAAGGCTCTTGATGATATTGAGGAACTTGGAATTCCCAAGGGAAGTACCCAAAAGTATCAATGCAAAGTGATATTCACAACATGTTTCTAATATGTTTGTGAAGGAATGGGAGCTCAGAAGATCATCGAAGTTGCAACGTTATCCGAAGAGAGGAAGCATGGATCCTTTTCAGGCAGAAAGTTGGTGATTTTGTCGACGATCTTTCTCTACTTGACACAGCAAAAGTGTTAGACCCCATTTTTTTTAAATTAAGGATAATTATCCAATTGGAAAATATTATTGTGGATATCGTGTAATTTAAACTTAAATAGATTTATGGTGCATGATTAGAGTATCAAGTGATTTTGGCGTGGATAATTAAGTTTGAGTCGGAAGTCGTCGATTGGATTCAAAATAGAAAAGTTTGGGGCCTAATTGAACTATAGAAAAAATTAGAGCACTTATGTGCAATTTTGGAAACTTGAAGGTCTATATATACCCTCTTATATTCTTTCAATTGTGAAGAGAAGAAGAATAGAGGAGGAGAAGAAGAAGAAGAAGAAGAAGAAGAAGAAGAAGAAGAAGAAGAAGAAGAAGAAGAAGAAGAAGAAGAAGAAG
>JAOTQJ010000001.1:5931960-5945274 GCA_025642045.1 Solanum sejunctum | reverse complement strand
GTGAGCTTACTAATAGAACAAAAGCCTAAGATCATTTCCTAATAAACCACATCTCAAGTCTAGTTTTATAGTAACAAGGACAGTTCTGAGTTAATACGCATTACATTAATGCTACAAAGTAAGCTCACACTCTCATGGAATCACATACACAATCAAGTATAGACACACAGGTCATACTTCAAGCATCAACTTGTCTTCTCATTATTAGAACAAACATTGCCAGATAATCACATGCATGATTGCACTTATAACCAACAATCTCAAATATTTTGAGTGTATCGAATTTTTAAAACATTCAAAAAGCATTTAAAGACTATATGTATATGTACCAAATGATTATTACTATATATTTATAAATTATCTACACTACCTAAACATGCTAGCTCATTAGAAATTAAGATATCCATAAGGAAAAAGAAGCACGACAAGAAAACCTTGGGATCAAAAATAGGGGAAGTTATGGACTTGAGGTTACTCAGACTTTACCCTAATCCATAACTTTCCATACCCCACCAAAATAGGATACTTTTTCCTCAAAGTAAAATCATCAAGAAGAAAAATAAGGGCCATACCTTAGGTTACCTCCCAGGAAGTGCCTAATTTATTATTGTGGCACGACTTAGACCACTTGGCTACTCAGACTTTACCAATTTCTAATCAGCTAAAAACCAAGTATCCTCTTCATAATATAGCTCCCCATATATGAGCGTACGTAAAGGCTAACATTGTGATCAAGGACACTCCACAAATCTTTTTTTAACATCCTAGAAAGGAAAAAAAAGAAAACAAAAACAAAAATAAAAGTAAAATATAAGAGAGTTAAGAAATCAATTCTTGGACAAACAAATAGTGAAATAAAGTCAAGAACCTAGCTGTATTACTTGACAATTGCACCATAAATTTTGATTGATATTCATACTCCAATAAGAAATTGGTCGCTGTCAACAATTAACCTAACCATAGGTTAGGGTTGATTCCACAGGTCTAATAATTATTTTAAGGATCAATTACTAAAATCTCTAAATGGGGGTCTTCTTTGTAATTCAAGAATAAAAATAAAAGCTAAACTTACTATGTAGGAAGACACTCAAATTTAGGGATAATTTGGCAATTGTGTTTTCATGATTCGTTGACTCAATTATCCTAGACAAAAGAACTCTAATTGAGAATTCACATGTAGGACGGTAACATAGGTTCTTCTAACTCTCTTCTGATGGTGAAGGTCGAATTTCACCATGGCACATGGTCGATAGCCATGGTTTGCCAACTAACAATTACCAATTGTCCAGTCAACCTCCCCTTGGTCAGGTTTGGTTGATTAGATGAGAACACATCAATCGAATCGTGTCATTTACTTTCCTTTTTCTATTCATCACTACCTTGGTCGAGATCATGCTAGTAGGCAAGTTTTGGTGTTGGCCACCACCAAACAACAATCAATATGAAGGGAAATAAATATTACATGCAAAACCTCAATCAAAGAAATGTACAAAGTCTAGGTTATTTTAAGTCTAGGATGTTAGGGCTATGACTCGTATACTCCTCTCATCATCTAGGACTTTAGTTCTTGTTCCAAACTTTTAGCTCACTATTTCTTACTATGATCCCACCTATATGAGTCATAGTAAGACCTATAACTCGTAGAGTGGCCTCATAGGGCTGACCTCCACTTTATAGATTCCTGATTTTTCTCTCTGTTTCTTGCTACAAGAGCATCTTATGACTCGTACCTTGGTCTACGACTAGTAGGATGGCTAGTATGTCCTACACCTCCATAAGATCCGTAATTTTCTCCCAACATAATGCCAACCTATCTTTTCTGCAATAACAACATAAAACCCATAAAAAGTCATATTAAGAACTTGCAAAATTCCTCATTTTAGGCACCAAATGTGGTGTAATTTGACAACATATTTTGTTACCCTCTTTGTTGCCAAAAAGTTTCATGTTAAACCTGAATTGTTGTGTGAGTCATATGACTTGTCTACTCCTATTGGTGAATCTATTATTGCTAGGAAGGCATATATAGATTGCCCCATTTGCATTTTGTATAAAATATTTCCTTGTGATCTCGTTGAGTTGGACATGGTTGATTTTGATGTAAATCTAGGGATGGATTGGGTGCATGCATAATATGCTTCTATTGATTGTAGAACCTATAGAGTCCAATTCTAGTTCCCAAATGAACCCATCCTTGAGTGGGAGAGTCATGATGTGGTAGTAAAGGGTAGATTTATCTCTTGCATTAAAGTCCGTAAGTTGATCTCTAAGGGGTGTCTTTACCATCTTGTGAGGATTAAGGATGTGGAGTCCAAAGTCCTTCTAATAGAGTCGGTTCTAGTTGTAAATAAGTTTCTTGATGTCTTTCCAAATGACCTTCCTAGTGTTCCTCTCAAAAGGAAAATAAATTTTGTATAGACCTCCTTCATGATACTCAACCCATTTCTATTACCCCTTACCATTTGGCTCCGGTGGAGTTAACGGAGTTGAAGGAACAATTGAGGGATTTGTTGAAGAAGAGTTTTTTTAGATGTAGCCAATCACCTTGGGGTGCACTGGTATTGTTTGTGAAGAAGAAGGGTGGATCTCTTATAATATGTATTGACTACCGAAAACTTAATAGGGTCACCATCAAGAATAGGTATCCTTTTTTAAGGATTGATGATTTTTTTGACCAATTGAAAGGGACTAGCCACTTCTCTAAGATTGATCTTCGATCCAGGTATCATCAAGTTAAGGTGAAGGAGTGTCATATTGATAAGATGGCCTTCCTGACTAGGTATATGCATTATGAGTTTTTTGTGATATCTTTTGGGTTGACCAAGACACCAGCTATCTTTATGAATCTTATGAATAGGGTTTTTAAACCCTACCTTGATTCATTTGTTGTGGTCTTCATTGATGATATTTTGATCTATTCTCATAATGAGGTAGAGCATATAAGACATTTGAGTGTAGTGTTTCGAAGATTCAGGGAGGAAAAATCATATGCTAAATATGAGAAGTGTTAATTTTTGGTAAAATAGGTTGTTTTCCCTGGGAATGTGGTGTCGGGGATGGCATTAAGGTAGATCCTAAGAAGACGGATGTGATTAGAAATTGGTCTAGACTATTGACCCCATCTATAATTAGGTGCTTCTTTGGCTTAGCGGGTTACTATCGGAGATTTGTGAATGGGTTATCTTCTATTTCTTCTCCCATGAAAAAATTGACTCAAAACAAGGCTAAGTTCTTATGGACCAATGAGTGCGAGAAGAGATTCCTAACATTGAAAGATAAGCTTGTGTCCACTCCTATATTATCACAACCGTAAGGGCTAGAGGGATTTGTTATTTATTGTAATTCTTCTACAGTTGGTTTGGGTTGTGTTCTAATGCAAAATGGTAAGGTCATATGCTTCTAGGCAACTCAAAGTGCATGAAAAGAACTACCCTACCCACGATCTTGAGCTAGCCGTCGTGGTTTTTTGCATAAAAAATATTGCATAATTATTTGTAAGGGGTGTGTATTGTTGTGTTCACCGATCATAAGATCCTCTAGTATTTTTTCACTCAAAAGGATCTTAAATTGAGACAAAGGAGGTGTTTAGAACTTCTTTAGGACTATGATATGAGTGTGCATTATCATCTTGATAAAGCTAATGTGATAGTGGATGCCTTGAGTAGGGTGTCTATGGGTAGCCTAGCTCATGTTGATGGTGGTGATGAAGAGATGGATAGAGTGGTGCATCGATTGGCTTGATTGGTGGTTAGGTTGAAAGAAGTTGATAATGGTGTTGTTGTTGCTGATGGTTCTAAATCTTCATTGGTTGAGGAGGTGAAAGCTAGGCAAGATCGTGACTCCGCTTTGTTAGAATTGAAGGCATTGGTAAAAGATGGTAAGGTGGAGGTTTTCTCCCAATGGGGAGATGGTGCACTTAGGTACCAAGGTAGGTTGTATATGCCTTGTTTTGATAGCTTGACGAAAAAGATTCTTGATGAGGCTCATGGTTCTTTTTATTATATTCACCCTAGGTCTACTAAAATGTATAGGGATTTGAAAGAGGTGTATTAATAGGGAGTCATGAAGAGGGACATTGCAAAATTTGTTTCTGGTTTCCATAATTGTCAATAAGTCAAGGCCAAACATCAAAGGCTGGGTGGACTAACCAAATACATAAATATTCCTACTTGGAAGTGGGAAGAGATTAATATGTATTATGCAGTTAGGTTGCTTAAGACTAGGAAAGGTTTTGACTCCATATGGGTTTTAGTTAATAGGATGACAAAATCGGCTAACTTTTGACTGGTTAAGACTACTATGGTGCTGAAGATTATGCTAGCTTGTACATTCATAACTTGGTAACGTTGCATGGGGTTCCTTTATCCATCATATCGGATCGTGGTATATAATTCACTTCACACTTTTGGGGTTTTTACCAAAGAGGCCTTGGAACCAAGGTAAAGCTTAGTACAACCTTTCACCCTCAAATGAATAATCAAATCAAAAGAAATATTCAAACCCTTGAGGACATGATTAGGGCTTGTGTATTGGAGCTTAAGAGTAGTTGTAATTATCAACTCCCATTGATTGAGTTTGCATACAACAATAGCTATCGCTCTAGCATTGACATGACTGCTTTTTAAGTTCTTTATCATAGATGTTGTAGATCACCGATTGGGTGGTTTGAAGTTGGTGAGGTGGTCTATTGGGTACCGATATGGTTATGGATGCTATGAAAAAGGTAAGCATGATTAGAGGAAGGTTGTAAACAGCCTAAAGTCTTATGCCAATGTGAGAAGAAGGGATCTTGAATTCAAGGTTGGTGATTGAGTTTATTTGAAGGTGTTACCCATGATAGGTGCGGTCCATTTTGGTAAGAAGGGAAAGTTGAGCCCTAGATATGTGGGTCCTTATAAGGTGATGAGAAGGATTAGTAAGGTGGCATACGAGTTGTATTTGCGTAGAGAAATGGAATTAGTTCATCCGGTCTTCTATGTGTCTATGTTGAGGAAGTGTGTAAGTGATCCTAATGTTATTATGCTTCTTGATGTTGTGCGGGTAGTTGAACACAACTTGACATATGAAGAGTTCTAGTAGAGATCTTTCACAGGCAAGTGAAGAGGTTGAGGAACAAGGAAGTTGCTTTCGTTAAGGTCCTTTGGAGGAACCAATGGGCCAAAGGTGCTACTTAGGAGGCCGAAGTGGATATGAAAAAGCGATACCCTTACCTTTTCCACTCCACTCAAGCCTAAGGTATTGATCGAAATCCTTTATATGATCTCAAGTCTTAAGTTTGGCCCTCATGCCGTTGCATGTAGTTATGTATACATTTACAAGCTCATGATGATTTTACACTTATGATGAGAAATGATGTTTAAATGCATTGTTGCATCCTTATGTAGGCTAAAATTGCCATGTTTGCATCTCTTATATATGTTTCTTCGATATTTGGGGATGAATGTTCTCAAGGCGGAATATTGAAACAACTCCCAAAAGTGCCCCAAAATGTGCCTTGAAAGTGTCTGAAATCGAAATTTCCATATATCTTAAAAGTCATGCGTGATATCGAAAATATGACTTCATATTCGTATTTAGGGAGTCAAATTGAGTGGATGATGGGTCTCACCAGCAACCATATCAAAATGTGAAAATTGCAAAATATGATTTTCAGTGAGGTTTTCGCGCCCCTGCCATGACACGCCAAGGGCACGCCTCAGTTCATTTTTTGGCCAGTTGTCAATCTTGGTCCAAGGCTTTTAGGTCTTGGGCATAGGTATCCCCATGTGTGAGAATGCCTATACATAAACTTATTTCAACATCATATTATACAAGACATTCCTAAATACTCACTCAAACACTTCACAACTATTTCATCTCCTAAATTTCAAGTCTCAAAACTCATCCAGATTTCAAGTTCTCATTCAAGCTTCAAGTCTCCATCTCCAATCGTCTTCAAGGATTCTCCAATTGTCAAGGTATATGGGTTTATTTCATGGGTCCTTTCAGCCATGATACCCAAGCTCTCTTTTACCTAAAACTGCATGATTTAAAGTTGATTTACTCATGGGTCTTATCTATTATGAATTTTATTGCACGGTTTCAAGAAATTACGATTATTTTAGCATCTTTTGAGCTATGAATCTAAGATTTGTTATGAGATTTGATGAAATGCTTTGATGTATGTTGTTTGAGGGTGTTACCAAGTATCTATTGATGGTTTTATAATGATTTTTCTTGGATGATTTCACTTTTGATATGCATAATTGTACAGTAGCACTATGCACCTACAAAGTGTTTGATCAAATGTCTAGGTTATGATGTCTTGAGGAATTGAAGGTCCAATGCATGTCTTATGAGTTAAATGACTCTATGATAATGAAAGGAATGTATGCATATGATATTATTTCTATGTTGTGGGAAAATGACAAAGCCTAACTCATGAGGTTGTAGGCCTGGGTAACCATATAAAAGGGTTTTGTACCTCGATTACCTCGCTCGGGAGGTGGCAGGCCCTTGCAATTATGTCAATGGGGTTATACCTTGATAACCATGTTAGGGGGTTTATACCTCATCAACCAAGGTTGTGGTTTGTACCTTGACAACCATGTTGGGGGGTTTGTACCTCATCACCCACATGAAGGGGTTTGTAGGTCATGCACCTATCCAAGAAGGTGGTAGTCCTTGGATATTCACTAACGTGGTCTCTCCTCACACATGGATGATGTTCTATATAAGCATGACTTACTTCAAGCATCATTCAGACATGCCATATTGCTACATACCTATTCATTGCCTATGTTATGCATTTTGATTATGGTGCTTATCACTTGTTGCACTGTATCCTACATATATAGTACATTCAAATGTACTAATGCACCATGAAGGAATCGGAGCCTTGATTTTGAATGAAATATTTTACCAAGTGTTAGAAAGGTTTTGGGGAATGTCGTAATGATATGGGGTTGAAAAAATTACTAAGCATAGGAATTTTTATGCATAGGAAGGCTTAGGCCCATGACCTCAAAGCTTTAGGCTGAAATGAAAAAACTAGCAACAGAATACACTACTTCGCGATGGATCCGCATCGCAGAGCCAATGCTAATTGCTTGTGGAAATGAAATTTTTGGCAAAATGAAATTTTGCTATTGGTCCTCTAAAATTCTGGTTATACACATTTTCCACTCAATTTTGTCCTCTAATTAAGAATATGATGTCAGATTTTTGATATCATGAATGAATTTTGAGATATATGAAAATTATAATTACGGGCATTTCTGAGGCACATTCTCGGGCACTTTTTGGGACATTTTAGTATCACCCACTTGAAGACATTAGTCCTTTAATGTCAAAGAAGAATACATAAGAAGAGTAATCATGAAAAAATCAAGCCTAACAAGAATATGTTAATGCACTTAAACACCATTTTCAAAAATATCAACATAAGTGTAAAAATTACCGTGAACTTATCAACATAAACATGAATGCATGCAAATGACATAAGGGCTAAGACTTGAAATCACATAGAGGACTTGAATTAGTGCCTTAGGCTTGAGTAGAATGTAAGAGATAGGGATATCTATTTTGCATGTCTGCCTCAGCTTCCCATGTGGCACTTTCAACTTGTTGGTTTCTACAAAGAACCTTGATAGAAGCAATATCCTTGTTCCTCAACATCTTCACTTGTCTATCCAAAATTTCTATCGAAACCACTTTATAAGTCAAATTGTCTTCAACAACACCCACAACATCAAGAGGCACAATAGCACTAGGGTCACCCACACACTTCCTCAACGTAGACACATGGAAGACCGGATGAACCATATTCATATCATTGTGCGATTCCAACTCATAGGACATCTTGCCAATCCTTCTCTACATTCTATAAGGACCCATAAATCTTAGACTCAATTTAACCTTTTTATCAAAATTAACCACACCCTTCATCGATGAGACCTTCAAATAGACCAAATCACCAACCTTATAATTACACCTAAAGCACAATATAGACCATAAAGAAGTGAAATATTTCCTAAAACACCTCATAGCCTCTTATTTATAGTTGTGTCGCACTTCGCAACCATGAATAAGACTATAATAGATGTGGTGTGTAGGATTTCGGAGGATACTATTAACAATCTAGTTCTTTGATACCAAGTTTGTCATGACCCTAGCCTAGGATCTAGAGGTGACACAACAAATAAGAACCTGAAGGGACCCCAAATAAGCCTCTTAGCATACCAATAACTACATTCTTGGTCGTGGAAGCAAAATAAACAATAACAAGAGTGATAATAAAGAGGGAAATGGGACTAAGGGAAATTTTGATATTTGTAAAAGCATAAAAGAGTCAAGCTCACAACATAAATACATCATATATCCAACATTGCCTCTAAGATGGAATGGAGTAGGGGCCACGATACTTTCTGGACTCATCCTCATAATAACAAGTGGTCAACATAAACAAGACTCAAAATAGCAAGAGTAACGTATATAGTGTCCTCGGTCTTGAGTACTCACCAATGCTTACTCCGAAGTACTGAACTAGCTACGTGGAGGATGATCGAAAGAAACTCTCGTCCCTATATGATAATATCACGTAGGCATAGAGTACGCGTTAGTACCTTTGAATGTACTAATTATGAGGGATGTAATGCAACATAAACATAAGCCAATATGTTCAAAATGCATAATTATAAGCAATGGATATATAGAATCTCAACACGGCATACATGATCAATGTTTGTAATAAAACATGCTTGTAAAACATTCAACTTGCATAGTACATAATACATGAGTAGGAAGAGACCATAATCGATATAGACAAAGCGAGCTGCTACTTGGAATCCAAGGCATATCTCCCACTTGGCAAGGTGATCCAGGTATGTCACCCCCTTAACAAGGTGATCGAGGCATGTCACCCACTTGACAAGGTGTGGTGTACTTGCCATCATAGCTATACAATGAATAATTCAAGGCATGTCACCTCCTCGTCAAAGTGATCGAGGCATGTCAACCCATCGACAAGTTGTGGTATAACTAGATGGATCCACTAGAAAGCCATAAGAGAGATCATGTATAATCCGATGGTGGAACATAGTTTAGAGACTAAGACTTTACATAAGGATCCCTTGAGTCGAGCCCCCATCTTAAGTCTCAATCGGTGCTAAGTTAAATCCCATGGAATACTTGAAATAATCATATTTTAATCATAACATGAATGACTTATAAGAGGCATGATGACATGACTTGAGTAGCTCATAAATATGTTTGACCTCTAATAGTGAGCTAACTTGAACATGAAAGTAGATAACAATCATACATGATCCATTTCTTTAACATGAATGGCTCACAAGAGGTAAAAATCTTGAAATAGCGCTTAAGTTGATACTTGGAACATCATAGATACTTTTCATGAATTCAATACATACTTGAAAACCCTTAATCATCATGAAGTCACTTGACTTGTAAATCATATAATAGATCATCAATAACTTAAGAATTCTTTAATTGACATTTTATCAAACACATGGTGAGTTCATGATACTTGTTCAAAATCATGAAATTCAAGAGTGAAATAAGATGAGTAAGCTTAATGCAAACCAAAACAATAACATGTAGTAAAATTCTTATGTAGTGTACCTAGAAATCCATCACAAAAGCTCATAATAGGTCATAGTTTCATAGCTCAAAACATGCATAGTCTTCATGGACAAAACCAATTCATGGTATAAGCTTGAAATAGATAGTCATGCATAATCAATCAATATTTCATCAAACCCCAACATAATTTATGTTTATAATCCATGATAAGAGATACCCATAGGTAATACAACTTGAAAAAAATATGCAATTTTCATAAAAAGGGAAGATTGGGCTCCATGGATGAAAGGGACACAATGGATGAAACCCATATATATTAAACCTTGAATTCTTTGAGGTGAACATGAAGTAGTCTTAGAGCTTGAAATGAATTATTGAGTTCCAAAGTTGAGATTGAGATCCTTAGATTTGAATGGGAGAATTAATAGAGTATTAGAGGGGTTTGAAAGAGGGTTTTGTGAGGTATAGAGTTGAAAAATGGCTAAGTATGGGTGATCTCATATTTTAGTGGGCATGGGGCTAGGACCCATTGGAGGCATAAGAAAAAGCTAAGAAAAATGTTTTACCGGTCAACATCCAGTCCACGACGCGGACCAACCATGAAGGAGAAAATTACACTGCTCCGCGCCCCTAGTGTGTTGCGGTCAGAGCGTTGATGCTCTCTGGAAATAAAAAACTACTGAAAATTATTTTTCACTATAGGTCCTGTAAAATCCGAGTTTTACCCATTTTATACTCAATTTTACCCTCCAATCGAGAATATGATGTCGGATTTTAGATATCACGCACGAATTCTGAGATATATGAAAATTATGATTATGGGCATTTGGAAGAACATTTTGTGGGTGTTTCAACAAGATCCGTGAGAGGAAGTTGAGGTCACCCATGCCAAGTACCATAACATTGTCACCCTATATTGGCACGGGTTGTGGCCAATCAAGTGGATCAAGTGGCCGAAGCTCCTCATGCCCCTACTCCATCCTTAAGGGTGAGACACTTCACAAGGAATAATTTTCTAGAGTTCCATGGCTCTAAGGTGGAGGAAGATCATCATGATTTCATTATGAGGAGTTCAAAGTTTTTGCTACTATGGTCAGAAGAAAGGTGAAACTTACTGCCTATAAACTCAAAGGCCTTGCTCAAATATGGTTTGCTCAATGGAAGTTGGACAGGGAGAATGATGAGCCTATTTCTTGGAAAGAGTTGAAAGTCGCCTTCCTCAACCATTTCTTTCCTATTGAATTATGGAAGGAAAAGATGATAGAATTTGTGAATCTCAAACAATACTCCATAAGTGTAAAAGAGTATTCCCTCAAATTTAACTAACTCTCCAAATATGCTTCTCACTTGGTTGCCGACTCTAGGGTAAGGATGAACAAGTTTGTGTCAGGGAGATCCAACTTGGTCAATGAAGAATGTTACATTGATATGCTTGCTGGTGATATGAACTTGTCTAGTCTCATGACATATGCCGAGCAACTTGAAGGGAAAAATCATAGAAAGAGGAAGAGTGGGAGTCCAAGAGGGCTTGTTATGATGGTGGATGTTAAGGTGCTAGAGGTGGTCATTTTAAACAAGGTCACAAATTTTAAGGCCAAAATGACAACATTTTAGGCCTTTAGCCATCCAAATAAGTGTGGCCTAAAATATTCAAAAGTGTGACTTTTGATTAAAGGCAACACTTTTTAACTTTTGACAACGCTTTAAAGGGCGTGGCCTAAACAAGTGTTACCTTTGACCTAAGGCTACAATTTTCAAGTGTTATCTTATAATCCACGCTTAATAAATGTGCCCTATATTGTACAAAAGCTAACCTTGTATCACCTTATATGACAACAATTTTCATAACTTAAAACTACACTTTTAAGTGTGGCATTTCTGCCTCATAGGCCACACTTTCAAAACGTGGCATTTGGTACCACCTCTAAAGCAACACTTATGAAGTGTAGACCTTACTAATGTACACGCCAAAATTTGCGATCAATCATCCACATAATTCGTGTCAATATGATGATGCATTACATCCAAATGTCACACACACTACATTGCCTAATTAATGATTCAGAAATAACAAGTAAAAAATATAACTATTTGTAATAAATTTTTTAAAAAATAGTACATAGTAATAAGATAATATTTTACTATCAATGAATTCCACAGAATCAAATACAAATTTAACACTGGTATTATTTAAAAATCTTCATCATCTTCTTCAATTGATCTAAATTATTTGTGGCTTCCATGCATTTAATCTCTCACCACAATATTAGCACAAACGTCCACTCCAAAATTTGGAAATGAAAACATCAATTAGATAGGTGCGTACAACAAGTTAAAAATGACTATACACATTAAGTCCTCATTAAACTCCGTTTTATAACTCAAAGATAGGAGAAATAATTAGATATTAAAAATTTACCATAAAGACATAATCTTCTATAACATTGGCTTCCTTTCCTTTAGTTACTGAAGCCTACATTTGAAAAAGCAATAAAATTATAAATGTAAATTTACTAAAAGATTTAGCATTATTCCCTTCCATGTTCTTCTGTTGTAATCTTACCTTCCCGTAGATATCAATATCATATAGTGCAAATATAAATTCACTCAATACAAAATGTAAAATCAGTCAGATGCTCCAATGTGCTAGTGACTCCCATTGCTCGCCACTTTGCTCCAATAAATCTGAACAATCAAGATGTCATCTGCTTTACTAGTACAAGAAAAAAAGAATTGCTTGAAGAATATGCAAAGTTGTAGTACCTTAGTAATTATGAGATAACGAAGGTCGTCTAATTATTACTCCAATCTATGCTTTTCTTCTGTTACCTTCTAGGTTCTTACAAAACTGAGTCCAAATTATCAAACACATCTAAATTATTCATATTTTTAATTTTATACTTAAACTAGTGAGGGTGTGAATTTTATACCTAAACTTTCAATTATTGGTTTGAGAAACACACCTCAATGGTGTGTGTAACATACTCTCTCTTTTATTTAAAAAACGTTGGCAATGACATGACACATTGATAAAAATTAAATAAACTATTTATATTAATTAAAAGTAAAAGATTAAAGTATAAACATTCTTCTAAAAAATATTATTTTCTTTAAATAATTATTTTTAAAAATAAAATTTAAAATATTTTTCGCACTTACTGCACTTCCCACACCCCAGCATACCCCCTACCCCCTCGAACAATCCCCTCCATTTTATTTTTTAAAAATCTCTTTTATAAAATATTTTTTAAAAAGTTCAAACTTTAGTCCGTACTCCACTCCTACCTAAATAAATTGATAAATGTTTTTTAAATAAATAAAATTCTATCCACCTGCATCTAATCCTTCCGCTCCTAATTTAGTTTAATCTTTTCTTTTAATTCTTTTTATTTTTATATATATGCACACATATTTTTTTAAAAAGTATTTTTTCTTGCTTATTGAATATAACAAAAATAAAAAAAATTATTTTAGAAAAATCGTCGATAATAACAAATTATTTTAAAAAAATAATTAAAAAAATAAAAGCAGAATATTAAGTGAGTACCGTAGAATTATTTCTGTAAAAAAATTAAATAATATCTAAATAATTATTTTAAAAGGGAGATGAAGTAAGAACTTTTTTAAAAAAAGAATTACAAATTTTTTTTAAAAAAATGTTGGTTTGTTCGAAGGGGTACAATGAGAGGAGATGAGAGGACATGAGAGGAAGTAGTGGGATGGGATAAGAAA
>JAOTQJ010000001.1:5893815-5923022 GCA_025642045.1 Solanum sejunctum | reverse complement strand
CGCTAATATGTTATCTATTGTCTACTATTATGTATTTTGGTTATGATGCCTATCTCTTGTTGCATTGCATCCTACATATTTAGTATATTCAAATGTACTAACTCATACTCTATGCCTACATGTTGTTACCATGTAGGACCCGGATCCCCACTTGATCATCATCATCCACGTGGCTAGTACAATCTCTCTAAAGCTAGTTGGTGAGTCCTCCATTCTCGGGACAATGTTTATGCTCTTATGATATGTATTATGACTCTCTTTCTTTATTGTATATTTGACTATGAGGGTGAGCTCGATTACTTGTCTTGGCCCCCGCTAAGTTCTATGGTTAGAGGTATTGTTAGACATGTTATGTATAATACGATGAGCTTTGACTCTCTCTTGACTCTTAATGTTTATGATATGGAAGTTGTCCCTTAGCCCTTTTTATCCCTATTTACTATCTCTTGTTGTACTTTATTGCTTTCGCGACCAAGGATGTGTAATGATATATTAAGAGGCTTGCTTAGGGTCCTTTCGAGTTCCCCATGCATCGTGTCATATATGGGTCCTAGGCTTGGGTCGTGATAAGTGTAGTATGTGGAAATGCCACCATTGCAGCCAAAGTTGTTGTCATGTTAGCCCAAAGCTACTGGATCTCCATTTGAAGGGTTATCATATCTGCTGGTCGTACTTTACTCAGGCTCGGCTGGACCTGCAACTCAAATGCATTAATGCAGAAATAGATGGCTGAATGTCAGTCCTGAATAGTAGCGACTTTGAAAGCTTGTATGCATCCTTCAGACTTTGTAATCACCTGCAGATCGAAGGCCTAATCTGCTGAAGTAATTGAGTCAGTTGACACTCTATGTGGGCCAGTCACTTCGCCATGGCCATAATGGAACTGTAGACATATAAACCGTGTTGGCAGGTAGTACTAGTAGTGTACCCCCTCTCCACATATTTCTTAGTCTATGGGGGCTTCTCCTCAATAGTAGCAGTAGTAGTGGTGGTGGGTGGAACATCAGACAGTGGCTCAACTGTGAACATTTGGGGCATCTGAGCTGGTTGGTGTGGTGCTCGCCGAAGTGCCACCAAGTTATCCTCATCCTTGATCAGGTTGGCATCTATAGTTTGTCGGACCTCAATTAGTGAGTCCAGCTGATGTAGACTCTCCACCCCAAACTCTAGACAAAGTTTATAGATCAACTAAGGAAAGAGGATGGAAGTGGACCTCTTCAACACTGCCTCATAGATCTGATCTATGATAAGGCTGGCCCAATCTATCTAAATAGCCAGCATAAATGCTAGAAACTAGAATAGCATGGTCCTGCGTCAAGATGTTATTTGCAAATATCAGTCAGATTCATAACCTCATAATGGCCCACTAAAATTTGGCGGGGAAGCTAAGAGAGGCCTTCAAAATAGCCTCAAAAGAAGTGTCTATCCATACAGGGTCCAACCCTGCTCATTAATCTACGTTGCCACTTATCTCATCAAGTAAGATTTGTGGCCCTAGTCTCTCATTAGACCCTTGTCCCTGGTCTGCCCTAATCTGCGCTCGTACTCTGTGTGGATTTAAGGGATGGGAAGTCAGGCCTAAACCATATACGGTAGATGGTAGTCTCCAAAATGTCCATATGTCAACCCCTTACTTTAATGTGTGTCAGCAAGGGCTGAGCGGGGGACTTCTTCCCCTTAGAAAGAGTGTTGAGTATTGTGGCACCATAGGATGCATAGAACTCCCAATCCAAGGTAAGGGAGTACTTTCCTGGTGATAACATGTAATGTATAGATGACACCAACAGTAGTGGCATGTACCCCTCAAAACTATTCAAGGAGCCAAGAAAAAGATCTCCGAGACCTACAAGGTATGTTCATGGAAAAGGAGGCGTTAGAGGAGCTTGAGGGTCACCAATAAAAGGCTTACAATGTGTGGAAGGTTTACGAAGGTGAGGAGAAAGAATACAAAAGGTCATGTGTGCAAATGACTATTACTTGAATTCAAGGATTTGAAAAGAAGGCAACCAAACAAGGCCCTTACTCATTAATGGTAAAATTGTAAAGAAAATGTCTTCTTTGATTTACTTAGTATAAATAGTCATACTTTAGCATTTGAAAGACTTAGATTATCTTGAACATTGAATTCTCAAATTGTAGTATCTTCTTAGTGAGTAATTAGTGAGTAATTAGGGAAAACTTTTAGAATTGTTAGTTGACTTATTTGCTTGATTAATTAATGTGTTATCCATTTGTGGTTCTTGGATTCATTTAATATTTCTTGCTAAGGTTTTATTTGAGTTGTTGAAATCAATTGAGAGATGAGGGTTTTAGTCCCCTGTTGCCCATAATTTCAGTAGTTTGAATTTTATCCACATATCCTTTTATTTTGTTCCCTTTTCCCTCATTTCTTGTTAGATCTTTATCATTTAGTATCAAGAGCTTAGGTTTAGGTTTGTTTTCACAAATCTAGGTCTTGGAAGTTTGATCCACTCAAAAATTCAAAAACAATCCAAAATTATTTTTATTTGATTTTTTGTTTTTGACACTAGATTCCTATTCACTAGTGTTTTTTATCCTAAATCTCAAATTTCATTCAATTTGGAGTTGTTTAAGCAAAGTTACCTTTGAAGGGTTTTGAACACTCAAAATTTTCAAATCTTAAAAGTGGCTTCTTTTGATTGAGAAGAAATTGAAGGTTAATAATGATCATTGTGGTTTGTTCTCCATGTCAAGGAGAAGCTAATCCTAAATTTTAAGCTAATTCCGAGTGGATTTGAAAGTATTGGGATTT
The DNA here is from genome assembly GCA_025642045.1 of Solanum sejunctum. NCBI lineage: Eukaryota > Viridiplantae > Streptophyta > Magnoliopsida > Solanales > Solanaceae > Solanum > Solanum sejunctum. Next base: position 5,920,249 of record JAOTQJ010000001.1, on the reverse strand, counting down.
AGTGAGTGTTCTTGGTGTTCTAGGTATTTTTGAAGATCTTCAAGTGTTCTTAAAAAAGAAGAAGACCAAAAGGTACATTTAATCTACTTTTCTCAAGTCAAAGTTGGTCAAAGGTGTTTGTTGGCCCTCGGTGGAAATTTGGAAAAAAAAATTAAAATTCAAACAAATATTAATTTTCACATCAACCCAAACTAAGCACTAGTCAATGCCATATCAGTGCTGATCAGTGAGTCAGCACACTAACAAGCCCTAGACGTGTCACGTGGTACGTGGAGCCCAACTTCAGAGAGCAAATTTGCAGGTTTTTGCTGAAAATCCAAAATTTTTCTAAGTATGGGAGGTTTTTTAGGCATAAATGTTTTTCTAAGTGTCCAAACGATGTGATTCTTTTTTTGAATTTTTTTTGCTACGATTCTCCAACTATTTAGTAAGTAATTAACATATTCAACTACTTGTTAGCTAGTTTAATCATCAAATCAAGTCCCTTTCATGTCATGAACACCTTAAGAATTCAAAAAATTTTCTAAGTGTTTAAACTCAATTCTTCTTCTTTGTCACTCATTTTTCTTTCATTCCTAAAAAATTTAAATACTAATTAACATCTTTAATTACATTTTAACTAGTTTCTAAATATCAAATTGTCTCTTTGATTTTTCAAATTAGGTAACAACAGGCAATTTTTTCTACTTTTGTTACTTAGTTTTTTTAGTTTGATATTTCTTGTGCCTCTTCTTCTAGTTTTCTTCATTTTATTTCATGTTCTTAAGCTTTGTTTGAGTTGTTCTTACTTGAAGAGTCATAAGAATCCACTCCACCACAAATGATAGGTGAGCTTGAATTGATTGAACAGAGCTAGTTCACCATCAATTTTGAGATGACGCCATAGAAGGTAAACTGAGAGTTACATACGAGTGACGTGAGGCTTTTGCTACTAATCTTATTTGTTGAGTATCATAGGTATTATGTTTAATACAAGTCCAACTAGGGAAGGGTTGCAGAACTTCATGGAAACTCTTGCTTACATCTCCAAATAAATAATGAAAATGAATGGAAGGATAGGAAGTATGGAGGAAAGGTTGGTACGGGTGGAGAATGAGAATCGATGGAAAGCAATTCAACCCAAAAATGAGGAGATAAGGAGGGTATGGATGCATTCCACCACCATTATCCTGAGACAAGACCAAGAGGAGATGAACCTTTTAAAGTACTACCTTTCAAAGTATTAAGAGAATCAATGCCTACATCATTGACTTGCCAAAGTGACTATAATGTTCATAATATTTTCAATGTTAGTGATTTATCTCCTTGTGTTGTAGGTGAATATTTAGATTCGAGGATGAATCCTTTTCAAGAAGGGGAGGATGATAACATTCAAAGCATAAATAACACCAACATGAACGGCATGTACCCCTCAAGACTATTCACAAGGAGTCAAGCAAAGGATCTCCAAGACCTACAAGAAATGTTCATGAAAAAGGAAGCATTAGAGGAGCTTGAGGGCCACCAAAGAAAGTCTTACAATGTGTGGAAGGTCTATAAAGGTGAGGAGAAGGAAGAAAAGAGGCCATGTATGCAAATGGCTATTACTTATTTCAAGGATTTGAAAAGAAAGGAACCAAACAAGGCCCTTACTCATTAAGGGTAAAATTGTAAAGAAAATATCTTCTTTTACTTACTTAGTATATATAGTCATATTTTAGAATTTGAAAGACTTAGAATATGTTGAATATTGAATTCTCAAATTGTAGTATCTTTTTAGTGAGTAATTAGGGTGAACTTTTAGAATTGTTGGTTGACTTATTTGCTTTATTAATTAAAGTGTTACCTATCAGTGGTTCTTGCTTCCCTTTAATTTTTCTTGCTAGGGTTTTATTTGAGTTGTTAAAATCAATTGGGAGGTGAGCGTTTTAGTCCCTTGTTGCCCATAATTTCAATAGTTTGAATTTAATCCACATATCCTTTTATTTTGTTCCCTTTTCATTTCCTCTCTTATATGATCTGTATCACCTAGTTCTTTGATCCGCCACTAGAGCCTATATCAGTTGATGGTGCCCTGGAGATTGGGGACACTGTCTAGTCCAGTGGAAATGATCAGGAGCTCTTCAACATTGGAGCAACCTGGTTTGCCCCACTCATTCCTCTATATGCCCTTTGTGTATATATCCTGCATGCCCTCAACACACCACCGACTAGTGAGAGCATCTAAAGGTAATAGTGATGTCTGAGGTGGTGTGGTAGAGGACTTTGTTTTTGACTAGTCGCCAGATCCCGACTCTGAATCTGACTCTTCTCTAGATAGAGTCATCTCAATGGAATTGTTATTATTGTTGTCTCCTTTATCAGACAGGGGAGTATGAATAACAATAGCCTAGGTCTGGGCCTGCCCAAGTCTAGTGGCAACCCGTGTCTATGGTCTATTAGCATCCGAGTCAGGTTAGACTCCAAGATCCTCAACTGATCCACCAACCTTGGGGTTACCCTGCTCCCCCGACATCTCATCCCTGAGCCTCATTTGCATAGCTCGAATATTCTCACGTCTCGGCTTTGTGGCCATAGTACTTGAAACATACACATTTAACAAACATGGTTAACCTCACAAGTCAAGAATGAAATGCAAGATTAACTCAAACTTGTTTACATATGGGACTAAGAAGGCACTTCTACGGGTCGTAGTGAAAACTACAAGCCATAGAAGGCTCTCGTAGAAATAGTGTCCATTATTTTTGCTTACTGGAATGGCATCTAGAAGATCAATATTCCAGGTTTTAAACTTTTCGAGGCAGGATTGGGGCCAAGACATGCCCCGAACTCACCCTCAAGGTAAATAACATAAACTAAAGCGCCATAGGTAGAGGAATGTTGGTTTGTCCTTGGAAGACAGGACTCATCACAACAAGTGTCTTAAGATCCAAACTAACTATCATACGATGATGAAAGTAGTCCTCGGTCCCTACATGGTTAGATCATGTAGGCAAGAGTATGCATTAGTACGTTTAAATATACTAAGTATACAGATATGCAATACATATGTCTTATCAAACTTACATTTAATATTAGATGATAAGGTCACATAATATAAAAAGAGATGCATACAACAAGAGCCTAATATAATGATATGCCATGAAATCCATGATGTGTGAAATGCGATAATTCTCATATACAATAGAGGATGTGACCATGACCATCATATCAAATTTATGCAAGCTATTACATGACTTCACCCAATGTTGAACTGCCATCGGTAAGAGAAGATTACTTGCCAAAAGTATCTACATCACACCTTTCGACCCTATCTTTTCAATGTGATAGACAACTTCCTTATGATCATATCTTTTCAGAAGGATTTTCATACCAAAACATATCATATCATATCATATCAAAATGTGTAACCATTCCTTATGACCCTATCTTTTTAATAATAGCTACCATATGCCTATAATGGCATATAGTTCAAGGAAAGGGAGAGGACCCTTAGGGATAGCCCTTACTCCCCCAATCAATTTGGTGCTAGGTCAAACATCTCACAAGAATACTTATATATATACATGTTTTAAAAAGAGGCTTAAGTCGTTTCTAATCATTTCAATGCACATTTGGGCATAAAATCCAAACATATTTCATAAACATTCATACTTGGGCTCAAAGTCCAAATCATAGTTCGTAATCATGTTTCTAATGCATAAGAATAGCTCATTCACATATACGGAATTGTCCAAGCACCCAAATGCTCAAAGATCCATATCATTGATATTTATGTGATCACATTCTTGTCATAACCTTAATCTTACCAAAATCCCATATATAAAACATAATTGGGCTTAACCCACTTCATAATGTTCATAAAATTCAATGCTCATGAATGCATATGCCATTAATGATGTGAGAATAGCATGGGCATTATAGATTCAAACTTAAATCATCAACACGATATGAAATTGAAGTAAATCCATAAGTAAAATCCACATTCAAATCACAATTAAGATTACCCATGCTTAAATCAAACTTTAAAGGGACAATGTATGTTCAAATCTTCATAATACTCATGTAATTCAACATATTAGGGATTAAATCAAGTAAAAATTAATAATAAAGTATGGCACATACTTCAATTGAATTTAATAAATAATAATCTTTAAAACTCATAGTTAAAGTAAGCTTAAGTTCCACAAATCAAGTGTAAAAGAGTTTGGGTCTTCTTGGTTGAAAGGGACCAAGAATCACACATACCTTTTGAGAGAATTCTAATTGTAAGAGTGAATTTGAATGAGAGTAATAAAGTATAGTTCATTTGAGTGTCCTTAGATAGCATAGAAATTCACAAAAGAACCTTAGGATAAACCATAATTACAAAAATGCCATTAGTGTAACGAGTAGAAAAATTGAAGTCAAGGGTCTCAAGGAGGGGTATATGGCCCGTGATGATGTATATAGACCATATACTTGCTTTGTGATCCAACACTTAAAAACATTCCACTGATGAAGGTCCGAAATGGTAATCCCATACTTAGAAAAATTTAACGTAGGCATCCATATTGATGGCTTCACAGTCCATACCAAGGCATACGGACCGTATGCCTTCTCCATGCTACTCCACTTAGAAAAATTCTTCACGACAAAGTTTCAAGATGGTGATCACTCAAAATTTGCATGTTGACACCTATACGACGGACGTCAAGGACTTTGAAAGGTCATATGTGTGACATGCCCTGGCTCCCAAACTGTGGAATTCAAGGCCAAGTCTACCACATGGTCTGTGAAGCCTTATACCGCCCATGTGGGGTCTATGTGTGGTATGCCTTAGTCCAAAACTCCCTGTTAAAGCCCATACATCCCACACAAGGACAAGGGCCACTTCAAAGAGGCTCCACACAGTCCGTATAGCCTCACACGGACCATGAAGGCTTCCATGAAGCATCACCTTTGGTACAAAACTTTCTGTAACCAAATTTCAAGCTTTATTAAGGTTGTACAAAGTCCGGCTCCTTACAATCCTTGTATTTTCAAATTCAGTTCCATGGTTTGACCTAGTCCCTGTTATCTTACATTTCAACTTTGTTTGTATCATCTTAGTAAAGATTACAAATTTATCATAGGTTTCATCCTTGTACCTTAAGAACATAGTCCAAGTAAACATTGAATAATCATCCACGACCACCAAGATATACTTCTTTCCTCCTCTGATTTGAACTTTCACTGACTCGCATAGATCCATATGAATCAATTCTAGTCGTCTGGTAGTGCTAACCTGCATCTTTTACTTGAAGGAGGATTTTCTCTACATTCCTTTAATGCATGCCTCGCACACTTTGTTTTCTGCAAACTTTACTTTTGGTAGCCCCCAGACCAAGTCCCTTGAAGTAAGTTTTGTTTACCAATAAAGAATTGACATGACCAAGTCTTTTGTGCTAGAATTCTACATTCTCACATTGAGCACCAAGACATGTAAGATCATTTCCCTGTATTGATTCTAGATCAACCACATACATGTACTTCACTCTTTTTGCTACAAGAACCACTTCTTTTGAGTCCAGACTAGTGACAACACAATCTTCTGAGCAAAATCTTACTTCATTCCTGTCACAACCAGGGCCTAGGTCCTAGGAGTTACATGCAAATGAGAACCTGAGAGTTCCCAAACAAGCCTCAAAGTATCAATATTCACATCATTGGTTCGGAAACATAATCGAAAAGTAAATACATAATTCTAAGAGAGGGGAGAATGGGACTCATGCTATGGGGATGTCATAGGGAATGGAAGTAACATAGATTCACAAAGCATGTAGCACATAAATTCTATGGGGTAGGTAAGTATGACTCACTCTATGGAGGCAATTCCAGACTTGGGATCTTTCACATCACATATATGACCATATATCGCATAATCAATCAACATAATGATATCCAATAGGTAGCTAAAGCCATAAATATAACCTCTAATCACAACACTTAGCATATAATCATAAAGTCATAAGATAGTATGGGGGGTAAAGTCATACCCCAAGCTCACCATCAAAGTAAATAACATAAATGAAACATCATAGGTACAGGAATGGTAGTTTGTTTTTTGGAAGATAGGACTCACCACAATAAGCAAATCTCAAAATCCAAGCTAGATATCATATGGTGGATGAATGTAATCCTCGGTCCCTACATGGTTAGATCATGTAGGAAAAAGTATGCATTAGTATGTTTAGAAGTACTAAGTATTCGGGCATACAATGCATATGACTTACTAAACCTACATTCAATGTTAGATGACAAGGGTACATATTATAAAAAAAAGATATATAGCAAGAGATGTAGTATACGATATGTCATGAACCAATGATGCATGAAATGCACAAATGCTCATATATATTGGGGATGGACTATAACTGACAAATCAAACTCATGTGAGCTATAACATGAATTAGTCTGATAAAGACCTCCCATCGATAGGAGAAGATTACTTGCCAAGGTTAATCTATATCACACCTTACGAACCTCATCATTTCGGTGGAAGGTCATCTTCCTCACGACCTCATCATTTCAAAAGGATTTCCATTGTCATAACATATTAGTAAATGAATAACCATCCATTATGACCTAGTCATTTTAGTAATAGCTACCATATACCTATGCTCGAAACATAGTTCAAGAAAAGGAAAACGACCCTTGGGGATAGCCCTTACGCTCCCAATCTATCGGAGCTAAGTCAAAACATCCACGAGAGTACTAATATATCTACATGCTTTCAAAAGAAGCAATAGTCCTTTCAAATCATTTTTATGCACAGTTGGGCTCAATAGCTAAATCATAGTTTATAGTCATCATTCTCATGCATAGGAGTAGCTCATTCACATGACGATATGGTGCAAGCACCCAAAATGCTCAAAGAGCCAAAACAATAGATATTTATATGATTGCATTCTTGTCATAACCATAATCTTATCAAAATCATATACTTAAACAAAATTGGGCTTAACCCACTTTATAGTTTTCATAAAATCCAATGCTTATGAGTGCATATACTATGAATGAGATGCGAATAGCATGGGTGATATAGATTCAAACTTAAATCAACAATACATTATAAAATTCAAGTAAAGACATAAGTAAAATTCAAATTTAAATCATAATATAGATTGCTCATACACAAATCAAGCTTTAAAGGGGACATGCACTTCCATAACTTTATAACTTTAATGCATTTCATCATATTAGGGCTTAATTCACTTTAAAATCAATAAATAAACATATCTCATTCATCAATTGAATTTAATAAAGAATAATATTGAAAATCCATATTTAATGTAAGTAAAATTCATGAAAATCACTTGAGAAGAGATTGGGTATTCTTTATTGGAAGGGACCAAGAATCAAACCCACATACCTTAGCTAATGAAGAAGATTCAAGAAGAAATTTGGTGAAGAAAGAGCCCTTCCTTGATTCCCAAGCTTAATTCCCACTAGAGTTCTTTAAAATAGACTTGAAAGAATTTTTAAATATGAGGAATGAATTTGAATGAGAGGAATAAAGTTTAGGTCATTAGGAAGTCTTTAGATAGCATAGGAAGTCACACGAGACCCTTAGTATAAACCATGATTACGAAAATACGTTTAGTGAAATGAGTTGAAAAATAGAAAAACGTCACCTCATGGAGGACTATACGATTTGTGACATGCTATACATATCTTATACTTGTCTGTGATCCAAAAGTTGCGAAAAATTCACTTGATGAAGGTCCAAAACGATAATCCCACACTTAGAATTTTTCAACAAAATCACTCATACGGAGGGCCACATGGCTATATGCTTTCCCATACTACCTCTCTTAGAGAAATCGTACATGACAAAGTTTTGAGATGGTAATTTCATACATAGAAAAATTTCACTTTGGAAGCCATACGGACCATACTACCTTGGATGAACTGCAAACTTGGTCTCAATTTGTGGAAATTTTAAGGCTAAGGCTACCATACGGCCCTCCACATGGCTTATGAAGACTCACACGGCCCGTGTGGGGTCCAAGTATGGCATGCCTTAGTTCAGAACTCCATGATTAAGCTCGAATATCCCACCCAAGGCTAAGGGTCACTCCAACGAGTCCCCACATAGTCCGTGTAGCCTCACATAGACTGTGAGGACTCCCATGTAGCTTCACCTTGGTCCAAAACTTTTCGGAACCAAACTTTTCAAGTTCCAAAGAGGTTGTACAATGTCTAGGTCCTTACATCATCTCGCCCTTGGGATTATTCATCCTCGAATGTGCAAGAATAAGACTTGAATTAGAAGATAAAATATTCAATCACAAGATACAATGCATTTTCATTACATAAAAATCATAAAATCATTAAAACTCGTATTAAAACGTATTCAAATCATTTAAAATATCATAGAAATTATTTTGGTGCACATGCATGCATGTCATGTCATGATACTTAAGAATGAAAGAGTTAGGACTACTTAGAAAAGAAAGAACCTAAACCTTAGGCTTGCATAGATTGGAAAAGATAGGGATATCATTTCTTCATGTCCAACATCGCCTCCCAGATAGCACTCTCAACATGTTGATTTCTCTAAATGCACCTTAATTGAAGCAACATCCTTGTTATAAGGCCGTTTTACTTGCCTATCAAAAATCTCCATCAGAACTTCCTCTTAAGACAAGTTCTCCTCAATGTCAACACCTTCCAAGGGAACAATAGTACTAGGATCACCAACTAGCTTTATCAACATAGACACATGGAAGACTGGTAAATAGAGCTCAAATCCAAAGGCAACTCCAACCTATATGCCACATTCCCAATTCGCTCAAAAATCTCATAAGGGCCTACAAATCGAGGGCTTAGCTTGCCTTTCTTGCCAAAATACATTTACATCCTTCATAGGTGATACCTTCACATACACCCTATCACCAACATGAAACTCAAGGTCCATCTTCCTAACATCTAAATAGGACTTTTGGCGACTTTAGGACATCTTCAACCTTTCTCTAATCAACTTTACCTTCTCTATAGCCTCCAACGCAAATTCAGGCCAATTAAAGCCATTTCTTCTAACTCAAACTAGTCCTTTGGTGATCTATATATCCTACCATATGAAGCCTGAAATGAAGCCATACCAATGCCAGCATGAAAGCTATTATTATAAGCAAACTCGATGAGTAGGAGATGGTCACCCCAATTACCCTTGAATTCCAACACACAGGCCCTCAACATGTCCTCCGAGGTTTGAATTATCCTCTCAGCTTATCCATCGGTTTGAGGATGAAAATCAGTGCTTAACTTCATCTTAGTACCAAGTCATTTTTTAAATGACCTCCAAAAGTGAGAAGTAAATTGGGTACCATCATCCAATGTGATAGACCTAGGCAAACCATACAACCTCACCAACTCTTAGATATACAATCTTGCATAATATTCAGCACCAAAAAAGTCTTGACCGATAGGAAATGAGCCGACTTAGTCATCCAGTCAACAATAACCCAAATGGAGTCAAATCACCTTTGGGTCCGAGGAAGTCACGCCCAAGCCGAGGGCCTAGACGTGACACAGGGAATAGGAAGTCCGAAGATAACCCAAACAAGCCTCTTAGTATATCTTTTACATATCTTTGGTTGCGGAAATATAAATAAACATCAACATGATCTAAGTATAGAAAGGGAAATGGGACTAAGGAAATTCTTTCATAAACATAGAATCATAAGGAGAGTCAAGCTCAAAAGCATATACAAACTTAGTATCCAACAACACCTCTACTTTAGAATGGAGTGGGGGCCAAGAAACTTCCCTGGATCACCCTCATAATAATAAGTATCCAAAAAAAGGAACAAATCACAACATATCATGAATGAAAGTAGATATTGTCCTCGAGTTTAGGACTCACCAAAAACTTTCTTGGAGAACCGAACTAAACACGTGGATGAGGAAGATCAAAAGAAGCTCTAGTCCCTACATGGTGATATCATGTAGGCATAGAATATACGTTAGTATGTTTGAATGTACTAAGTATGCAGGATGTAATGCAACAAAGATATAAGCCAATCAATATACTCAAAATACATAATCATAATCAATTGATATATATAATCTCAATATGACATGCATGATCAATATTTGTAATAGAACATGCTTGTAAAACATTTAACTTGCATAATATATCATACATATGTGGGAGGAGACCTTAATTGGCATAGACCAAGCAGCTACAACTTAGAATTTGAGGCATGATACCCCCTCAGTATAGGTGTGGTCTACTTGCCAAGTGCCAAACATGATAATATGAACTAGATGGATCCACTAGTATAGCAAGGGTAACTATATAATCGTATTGTGGCATATAGTTTAAATACTAAAGACTTTATATAAGGACCCCTTAAGTCGAGCCCCCATCTTAACATCCGGGTCCTTACAATTCCTTTTGTCAAAAATTTGAGATATATTTAAAATACTGAATTTCAGTCCATTTACATAATAGACATTTTCTATTGAATGATCCAAAGACTTTCCAATCCTGCCAATACTAAGAATATATCCCTTTTTGTCATTTCCAAAAGAAAAACCTCCACCTTGGAGTGCTTTAAGTAAACATAAGTTGTCAACACCTCCACTTATATGCTTTGAGCAGCCACTATCCATGTATCAGCATTGGTTGTTGCTTCCTTCACTTACCTGCAAGGGATCAACTGTTAATCTTAGGAATTCATTTTAATTTGAATTCCCAATATTCAGATAAAGGGTTTATTAATTGTACAACCCTCAATTCAGGAGTGTAGAAGAGCAGAAAAAGTTGGTCAAAAAATGACCTGGGGTCAATTCACGAAGCCTATTTATGGCTAGTATATAGGATTACGACCCATAGGTTGGTTTCTTAAACATAAACTTTAGGAAAGGGAAAAAGTTTTCAAGTGTAGGCTAAACCACTTAGACAATGATGGCCCATGAAATGATTGATAGTCCATAGATAGGGTCATAGGTGAGAGTATCATACATGAAAGAAAGTTAGAGTTTTTGAAAAATGACCTACAATTAACAGGATGATCCATAGACCATTATACGGCCCGTATAAGCCCTTCATGGATGAGGTCCAGTAAAATACGAAAAATTGACTAGGTGTGAAAGGGCTCCACGAGTCCAACCATGGCTCATAAGTCAATATACAGCCCGTCGAAGATGACTCTGTGGTTTGGGTCGGTAAAATAATTTCTGAAGATTGAGAAAAAGATAATAGGACAGACAGGACTATGGTTTATGGTTGAAACCACGGCCCATAATCAGGCTTTTGTAGATTCATTACATCAGTTTTACTAAGGGCAATTTTGTTATTTTTATAAATCCTAACCTATACTATGTCATTTTTAGGATCCCATGGGCCCTAAATCAGACCTTAAAGCCCTAGGATCCTTATTCATTCTCTCATTCCCAAAAATCTCTAAGGCAAAACACTCTCTATAGATGGACAAGGCAAGGCTAGGGTTTTCAAGTTCATCTCAAGAGGTTCAAGCTTCTTCCTCTTGGAGACTAGTTGAGGTATGTGTGTTTGATTTGTGGATCTCCTTTCACCCACAAATTCCTTCATAATTTCCTTTACCTTTTCTTTAAGTTCCTTCAAGTTAATATGCATGCTAATGATGATTTTATGATCCTTTATGTTATTAAACGGGTTTAGTGGTATCTTATGATGTTTTACTAAGTATTTACATGTATTTAAGTTATTGATGATAACTCCAATGATGAGTATTGTTGATGATGAAGTGTGGGTTGTTTTACACGATTAAATAAAGGATATTTTCATGATTTATGATGTTTTAAGTTAAGAGTTAGTCCACTAAGTTTCAAATAAAGTTTTGCATAATTTATGATGATGATTAAGGCGTTAATTTGAGTTTAAAAGTTATGATTTGTTAAAGATATAAGAATGTTAACAATTGCCCTAAAGGATGTTTGAGAAGGTCCTTAAGATGAAAGGACAATCCTCATTTGGTGGTTCCTAAGTTTGAGCTACTCTTATGATTTGCTACTTATGATTCTAAGTGTTATTAATTGACTAAGTATATGTTTTGACTATTCCATGGGATGGCTTACCGAGAGGACCTTGAGATTGAGGTTCATCTCTTTAATTGAGGCATGACCCATTAAAGATGAATCTCATTCTCCCATAACTATGTGCTACCATAGGAGCCCTTTTAGGCTAGGCTAGTGGATCCACGTAGGCTATTTATGTTATATAAAGATGTATGTGAAGTGACAGAGTTCCAACTGGTAAGTGGTCTCTCCGTACCAATATATGGGGTTATATTGGATTTCATGTAGTATCTTATATGGTCTTATATGTCGGTTAAGGTCCACTCTCACAAGTTTATGACTCTATGATATAGTTCCACCACATGTGATCTTATGCATTCACTCTCATTCATATTGAGCGATATTACCTTATGCATGCTTAAGCTCATGTTTTATGTACTTCTACCGTTGTATATATGAATATTTTACTTATGAATGATAGCATTATAATTTCCTATTTGGATTGCATCTCACATACTTAGTACATTCAAAAAGTACTAATGTATATTTTGCCTGTATGATTTACCATGTAGAGATAGGTACTCCTCCACCAGCTCGTGGCTAATTTTATGACTTTCAAAACTAGTACTTTAGTTGGGTGAGTCCTTAGTTTGGGTCTCTACCATTTCTTCTTGCTATGTATATCAGACACTATGTATATGTTGGCCTTCTATGGTTTTACATTCCATGTTGCTTTTGTATGGAGCCTTTTCTATTTGATGGAAACTGACCGTAACCAATTCTATCCATCTATTTTCTAGTCATTATGCTTTATGGACAAATTGGCATTTCTTTTTAATGTTGCTTCATTGTCATATTATAGTCCCATAGACCCTTTCCCCATTTTATTCTGCGAATGTTTAATTTATGTCTATGAATGCTTAACATATTAAAGATGGCTTCGGTAAGGTGCCTTAAAGTATCTCATTCGTCGTGTGACAACTAGGCTCTTAGATCGGGTTATTACATTAACACTTTTCTTATCCAGGAGGTAGCACCACTTTCTTCAGCTTAGAGCTATTCTGAGAACTCACCTTGGGACCAAGTCCCTCTCTCCTTCTCTTTTGTTTAAAATATCCTACCAATCGATCGTCACAATCTTTCAGTGTAGGATAGTTAGTCTTCAAATGACCATCTCTTCCACAGTGAGTACACAACAACATATTAAACCCATTGACATTTTTTACATGAGTGGTATAAGACAGACTTTACTCTACAAATAACAGAACCTTTTTACTATTGGATCTGCGATGCGTCCGAGTATCTAACATTTTAGAAAAAGTAGTCCATTTTTGAACAATTCTTCTTTGACTCAGACGAGGTCCCTTTCTAACTGAACATTTCTTTCTAGTGTCATAGCGCACTAGCTTAGTTTCAGCCTCATTCAGACTAGCCTTAATCTCAAGTTGCAAACATCTAGCCTTTTCTTTCCCTTTTAGATAACCCTTTGACTCTTCATTCAACTTTTCACAAAGAGTCCCATTCTCTAATTTGAGATCTAACCCATGTTGTTCAACTTCATATAATTGAGAAACTAGAGCAGCCTTTTCATCTTGAATAAGATCTAATTAATTATTTAGCACATCTTTCTGTTATTGAATCAATAAGATTAGCAGCTAACTTCCTTAGCTTCTTAATAGATTGAATATGCAAAATTTTCTTAAAATCAGATAGGGTTACCTCTTCCGTAGATTCATCACTATCATCAAACTTTGCCGTGAATGCAAATATTTGGTTGAGGATCTCCTAATCCTTCCCCATAGCTACTGAGGAAGCATCTTTTGTGTCATGACCCAAACGAAGGGCCTAGACGTGACACGATGAATGAAAAACCCGAAGGAACCCAAAATAAGCCTTTTAGCATATCATACATACATCCTTGGTCACAGAAGTAAAATATCAATAAAATAGATATAATTAAAGGGAATTAGGGACTAAGGGAAAGAGTTTAGTACTTATGTAACATAAAAAAGTCAAAGCTCAAAGCATAATGACATCACTTGTCAAACAACACCTCTAAACATGGAATTGAGCGGAGACCAAGACACTTTTCGGGCCTACCCTCATAGTAATAACCATCCAATAAAAGAAAAGAGACTTTACATAACATGAAATCAATAGATATTGTCCTCAGAGTTAAGGACTGACCAAAGCTCACTTCAAGAGATAGTACTAGCCACGTGGAGGAGGAGGATGATCAAACAGAGCTCTGGTTCCTACAAGGTAACATCATGTAGGCATAGAGTATGTATTAGGACATTTGAATGTACTAAGTATGTAGGATGCAATGCAATAAGAGATAGGCAACATAGTCAAAATGCATATACATAGGCAATGGGTGAATATAATAAAAATATGGCATGCGTGATCAATGTTTGAAGTAAAACATGCTTGTATAGGATATATTACATATGTAGGAAGAGACCATCATCATAGACCGAGCAACTATTACTGGAGCTCCAAGGCATACCACCCCCTTGGAAGGTGGTTGACGTATATACCCTTCAATTGGCAGTACGGGCATACCACCCCCTGACAAGGTGATTAAGGATTGACACCTCCTCAATAAGGCGATCGAGGCTTGGCACCCCCTCGACAAGGTGATTGAGGCTTGACACCCCCTCAACAAGGCCACCGAGGCTTGACACCCCCTCGTCAAAGTGATTGAGACATGACACCCTCTCAACAAGGTGGTTGAGGCATGGTACCACCCTCAACAAGGTGATCAACCTGCAACGTTATAGACACTTCCCATGAATTCAAAACATACATACATTCTCATAATCATCATAAAGTCACTTGACTCATAGGTCGTACAATAGATCATAAATAGCTTAACACTTCTTAAGCGGACATTTTATCAAACACTTGGCGGTTATGTAATGCTAGTTCAAAATCATGCAATTCAAGAGTGAAATCATGTAAGAAAACTCAATGTAAACCAACCCATCAACACTTGGTAACACCCTCATGTAAGATACATTAATACCCCTCATCAAATCTCATGATAGATCATAGATTCATATCTTAAAACATGATCAAACGGTCAATATTTTATGAAACCCCAACATAGTTTATAGTCAACTTTCATAATAGAGATACCCATAGTTAATCCAACTTAAAAACATGAAAATTACATGAAAAGAACGGTTGGGCACCATGGGTGAAAGGACTCAATGGTTGAAACCCACATACCTCAACTTTGGAGATTCCCTTTGATGAAGATTTGAATGAGAGCTCTTGAAGCTTGAATGAAATTCTTGAGATCTGGAATGACTTTGGGACACTTGCATTTGGATGAAATATTTGGCTAAGTATTAGAGAGGATTTGGGGGAATGTCTTGAATGATATGGAGTTGAAAAATGACTAAGTATAGGTATTTTTACGCGTAGGAGGGCTTAGGCTCAAGACCCAAAGCCTTGGACCGAACAGAAAAAACTGACAACAAAATAAGACGAGTCCGCAACTTGGCCGCGTCGCCCCAGGGGCGCGGATCCTCTCTATTTTTTGTAAATTTTGAGAAATAAAATTTCGCTACGATTGCTCTAAAATCGGGGTTATACACATTTTCCACTCAATTTTTTCCCTGATCACGAATATGAAGTCGAATTTTCGATATCATACATGAATTTTGAGACGTATGAAAATTACGATCATGAGCATTTTCGAGGTACATTTTCAGGCACTTTTTGGGGTCGTTTCATTTTGTGTGCTCAAACTCTTCTAGTTCACTTAAGGAATTTCCCCAAATAGAAAGAGCTTTCTTCACACATAGCTCCTTGACTTATCTTTGGTGCCTCCAGCCTTGGCATGGTCTTTTTGCTCAGCTTTGTGCATTGGACAATCTTTGATGAAATGTCCTGGTTTTTCACACTTGTGACACAGATCATTTGCAATAGCAGCGCTGCTAGGATTTCCCTTCTTCTTGAAACCACCATGCTTCCTCACAATTTTTTGAAATCTCCTTATGAATTAAGCCATCTGATCTTCATCTTCATCAGATTCAGCACCTTGTGCCACCTTTAGAGAAAGTGATTTGTCCTTCTTAGCAATATCATTTTCTCTATTCAACTCATAAGTTTGAAGATTACCGATCAAGGCATCCATTGTCAACACCTTCAAGTCTTTAGCCTTAGTTATTTCATCAACTTTACTGGCCCAAGATTTAAGAAGAATTTTGAGAATCTTCCTCGCTTGCTGGGGTGAATGGGTTCACCCAAACACCTAAGCTCATTGATAATAGAAGTGGACCTGGTGTACATATCATGAATACACTCACCTAAAGTTCTTATATTGAGTTTTGAGCATATCAGCTTTGGATCCCTTCACTTGTTCAGTGCCTTCATGAGTTGTGCGCAAATAATCCTGTATCTCTTTGACTAACTCACAAGTAAAAATCCAATTGTACTCGTCTACTCTAATACCATAGACCAACAGCTTCTTAGCCTTATAATTTTTCTCAATCTTCTTTTATTCTACATCATTATACTGTTGTCTAGTCTTAAGGACTATTCGAGTGATTTCACCATCTTTTACCTCCAGGGTAGGAATGTAAGAATCATCAAACACAATAAAAATAATAATCTTGCACACATCCAAAAAAATAATAAATAATTGAATTGATATAAAAACCATCATTAATTAAAAAATATTATCCAAGTTGTATGGCATCAACATTGATCAACTTCTAACTACAAAGAGAAAATTTCGCAACATATATACATAAGGAATAGTCTTTAAACCACACCAATCCTTACGATCTTCAACATGCTCCCTACATTTTTTATCGATAAACTTTTCATATCCATATTCATGAACTGCAAAACAAAAAAATGTATGTCAATTTAATGACAAAGAGTTAAGATTTAAAGAAGATACACATAAAGGATGTTAAAATATCCCAAAAATGTAAAAATAAAATAACTAAGAGGGAAACCAACAACTAGGTACTATCAAATTTTGATAGAAAACTTGCACACTATTATATTATGCACACATATATTAACCTTATTGCAGATAGGATATTGAAAATAAAATACTACATTTCGATAAGCAAACAAGAAAGACTACAAATGTGTAACTACTAACACTCTATAGTAGTAGACATGAATAACTCGTACCATTACTGCAATTCACCATAGACAAGCATAACTTCATTGAATGTGTCATGTTCGGAGATTTCTTGATACGAACATATAAACATCTCAACTAACAAATCAAGAAACTTAACATATTACAATTAAAAATCAACTAAATTGGACTGAGTAGCAAAGATGGGGAAAAGCTCACTACAAAGATAAACCAACAGAATGAAGTCATTGATCTTCTGCCAGGAAGTTAATTTGGCAGAAGATTTTGAACTGTCAAGCAATCAAAAACCAAGCTACATGTTTGGAATAAGGAGCAGAGACGGACAAAATTTTGCAACAAATATAAATTTCCAGAATCTTAAATATTATGGATCAGACGAGCGGCAAGTATATGTTACATCTGGCAGGAGAGGAATCATAGGGGATGTTGTAAACACATTACGAATTTAAAAGATTACTTTTAGCAGGATATGTCCTTCAAGACTAAAATTGTCTCTTTGGTGAAATTGTGGAAGGTCAAATGGCTTGGGAACTCAACTATACAAATCAGATTCCCATCGCTTTTTTTAACAGCAACAAATCCAAACTCTACAATGGAGAATAACGGAGAAGGCAAGATATCAGTTGTCCAATTCAGAAGGAACTTATAAGATTGGGAATTAGAAGATGTTCTAGACTGACTTAAAATACTAAACAACTTCACTATAGACAGACAAACCATGGATACAAAGAGATTAGGTAGCTTCAAGGAAACTGCACACACTGTAAAGGTAGGCTATGTCAAAATAAGCTCACAGAAAGAAGTCATTGATCTCTTGAAATAAGGCCAACTGTAGAAGATTCTAAAGTTTCAAGCTATCCAGAAGCAAGTTATATGTTGGACAGAGTAGCAGAGATGGGGAAAAGTTCACTACAAATATAAACCAACAGAATGAGGTCATTGATCTTTTGCAAGGAAGTTAATCTGGTAGAAGATTTTGAACTGTGAAGCTATCAAAAACAAAGCTACATGTAGGACTATGGAGCAGAGATAGACAAAATTTTGCAACAAATATAAATTTCCAGAATCTTAAATATTATGAATCAGACGAGCAGCAAGTGTATGTTACATCTAGCAGGAGAGTAATCATAGGGGACCTTGGAAACATAATAAGAATTCAAAAGATTACTTTCAGCAGTATATGCCTTCAAGATTGAAAATGACTCTTTGGTGAAGTTGTGGAAGGTCAAACGGCTTTGTGATTCAACTATACAAATCAGATTCCAATCTCTTTTTTAACAGCCACAAATCCAAACTCTACAATGAAGAAAAATGGAGAAGGCATATCAGTTGTCCAATTCAGAAGGAACTTATAAGATTGGGAATTAGAAGATGTTCTAGACCTACTTAAAAGACTAAATAACTTCACTCTAGATAGCTAAAGCATGGATACAAAGGGATTAGGTAGCTTCAAGGAAGTTGCATACAGTGAAAAGGTAGGCTATCTCAAAATATGCTCACAGAAAGAAGCCATTTATCTCATGAAACAAAGGCCAACTGGCTGAAGATTCCAAAGTGTCAAGCTATCCAGAAGCAATTTACATCTTGGACTGAGTAACAGAGATGTGGAAAAGTTCACTACGAAGACAAACCAACAGAATGAAGTCATTGATCTTTTGCCAGGAAGTTAATCTGCAGAAGACGTTGACCTATCAAGCTATCAAGAAGCAAGCTACATGATGGACTAAGGAGTGGAGATGGACAAAATTGAATCATAGGATCTTCCAACAGAAAAGTACAAGTTGTCAAGTTCTAGTGAGAAAAAATATTCGAGAGATTCACAACATAAGTAGATTAACTCTAAACTGGGTTAAATATTGCACATGTTAGATTGGTACCCTATGTAAGTAGGTACTGGATGTATGCTGACTTTATATCTAAGTAACTGGTTGGTTAGATTATGATAGTTTACATTCTATTTATAGTTCTGGGAGTTGTCCAACTCTATGTTGTTTTTTCTAAATATGTATTTCTCACTTGATAGTAAAATCAATTTATTTACCAAAATATGGCACGAAATTATAATTGATTCTTACAGAAATAATAAAATGATCTAAACAAATGGTAAACACAAATAGTACGAATCATTAAAAAAACATTTGAAAATATAATCATCTATAAGAACAAACCAGAGAACTATGAAGAAAATACTTGAACATAAAAGTCAAAATAACAAACAGTATTATAAGAATCCAACTCAACATCACAGTAGCAAAATAGAAAGTCAGAAAGCTAATATGAATACACAGTAACCAAATTTGATATCCTTTCATAAGAATCATGAAGTTAAGCTTGTAAAATCAGTAATTCCACCCATTGCATTACATATTTTATGCTAGACTAACAATCCCCTTGGTGATTAGTTCAACCAACTATTCCATACACAATTGCTTCCTAGATTCCTAGGAATTCCTCTAAATCACCATCAGTTGTTTCTCCAACATCAAAAGTATCACGAGGTAGACCTTTCGTACAACATGCCAACCTTTCTTTGCAAGATCATCCACATAAAATACTTGTGATGCTTGATTGGCTAATACGAAAGCCTCATTTACTTTTAAAAACAGTTGCCGGCTAACACTTATAAAGTCATACTCATTGACGTTAATTTCCCTTTCTTGATCATAAATATCAAACCACACACATCGAAACAACATCACTCTTCTTCCACCGACAAATTGCAATTCAAGAATTTCAGTTAACCCTCCATAGTAATCTATAGTTTTATTCTCTTCATCAATTTCACCAACTACAACCACCCCGCAATTTTTTCTCAAGCCTTTACACGATCTTTCACGTGAAATCTATATCCTTTAGTGACAAAACTTTTGCAACTTGTCACATATGCCATAGGACCCGTGCTAATGAGAGCAAATCTTTTATGTTCTTACTTCTATCATGTTTGTGCAATTCTGCTACCTATCAAAATCAAGTATAGTTTAGTAAATGCTATTAACTAATTGATTCAAAAAAATAAAACTTTAACTACTCACCTTAATTTGTAACCAACTAATGAATTTTCTATTTCATTCAATCTCTGAATAACTCTTAGAGGAGTCAAATGAAATTTGTGAAAATTCTCTGCAAAGAATTTGAATTATATAATGTCATTTCAAGTATGAAATTATGAAAGGTAACAATCAAGTATCTTGAATGTTTATTACTTACTCAAGAAATGGTTGAATTTCATCGCAATTCTTAAGAATATAAAAATGTGCCTGCTCTAATTCATCTGAATCAAGATTGCATTATGTGCCACGATTTAAAGTTTTTCCAGGGTTGAGAAAAGACTGCTAAACCTCCATCAGATTCAATAGCACCACCTTCATAATTCCTATCTTTGTTATTAAATCTTGTTTCCGTCGAATGTAAATACCTTGAACATATGGTCATACATTCAGTTGCTAGATATCCCTCCGCAATAGAACCTTCTGGATGAGTCCTATTACGAATAAAAGACTTCAAAAAGTATAGACATCGGTCAATTGGATACATCCATCGATATTGAATAGGTCCAACAATCTTAGCTTCACTAACTAGATGAATTGGTAAGTGGATCATGATATCAAAGAATACTGGAATAAACACCTTTTCTAGCTTGCACAGAGTTATAGGAATTTGGGATTCTATTTGCTCTAACTCAGCAACTGTCAAACATTTTGCTCCAAGCATGTTGAAAAATATAGACAACATAATAAGTGGTTCAAGTACAGATTTATAGAGCATACCACGTATCGCAAGAGGTAAATGTTGTAAAATAACATGACAATCATGGATTTTTAAGCCTGAAAGTTTGAGATCTTTAAGATTGACACACTGAGAGATATTTGATAAAAATCCATCTGGGACCTTTAAATTCTTCAAGTTCTTGAAGAATTTATGCTTCTCTTCAGGAGATAATGCGTACATGCAGGTGGTAACTCATATTTATCCCCGTTTTTTATCGGATCCGAATCTCTCTTTATGTTCAGTGCTTGCAAATCCATTCGAGAATTTATGGTATCCTTGGTTTTTCCTTTGACATTTAAGATTGTCCCCAAAATATTGTCACATATATTTTATTCAATGTGCATCACATCCAAGTTATTGAATCGACCCCAAAAAGTGCCCAAAATGTGCCTCGGAAGTGTCCGGAATTGTAATTTTCATATATCTCAAAATTCGTTCGTGATGTTCTTGTTCAGGGGGTCAAATTTAGGGAGAGATGGGTCTAACTCTGATTTTAGAGCAATCGAATGGCAATTTTAGTTTTTCAAAATGCAAATTCCAGAGAGCATTTCGCGCCCCTGTCGTGACGCGGCCAGGGCGCGGAGATGCCTATTTTGTTGACTGATTTGTTTTCTCGGTCCTAGAATTTTGGGTCTTGGGCCTAAGTGTTCCCATGCATGAAAATACCTATACTTAGCCTTATTTCACTCTCATATCATTCAAGACATTCCCAAATACTCTCTCAAACACTTAGACAATATTTCATCTCCCAAATTTCAAGTCCCAAAACTCATCCGGATCTTAAGGTTCTCATTCAAGCTTCAAGTCTCCATCTCCAATCTTCTTCAAGGATTTTCCAAAGTCAAGGTATGTGGGTTTCTTTCATGGGTTCCTTTCACCCATGATGCCCAAGCTTTCTTTTACCTAAAATTGCATGATTTAAAGTTGATTTACTCATGGGTCTTACTTATTATGAATTTCACTGCACACTGTGTTGGGGTTTCATGAAATTATGATTGTTTTATCATGTTTTGTGCTATGAATCTAAGATCTATTGTGAGATTTGATGAAGGGTTTTGATGTATATTGCTTGATGGTGTTACCAAGTATCTATTGATGGTTTTACATTGAATTTTCTAGCATGATTACATCTTGAATTGCATGGTTCTACACTAGCACTACACACCTGCCAAGTGTTTGATAAAATGTCGGGATAATGTATTTTGAGGAATTAAAGGTCCAATGCATGTCTTATGAGTTGAATGACTTTATAATAATGAAAGGAACGTATCTATATGATATTCTCCTATATAGTGTTGGAAAGTGACCATACCTTACTCGGGGGGTTAAGAGCCCAGATAACAATGTCGAGGGGTTTGTACCTTGATTCTAATCAAGGGATTGTGCCTTGATAACCGGGTTGAGGGGTTAGTACCTCAATCACCTGGGGTGGTAGGGTGCGACTATCCATCAACCAATCAAGAGGTTCATACCTTGGTAACCAGGTTGAGGGGTTAGTACCTCAATCACCAGGAGTGGTAGGGCGCGATTATCCACCAACCAATCAAGGGGTTCGTACCTTGGTAACCGGGTTGAGGGGTTAGTTGCTCAATCACCAGGGGTGTTAGGTTGCGACGATCCACCAACCAACCAAAGGGGTTTGTACCTTGGTAACCTATGGGTTCTATAATGATGGTCTCTTCTTACACATGTATTATATTTCATGTAAGCATGTTTTACTTAATGCATTGATCGCCATATTGTTACTATGTTATCTATTGCTTACTATTCTGCATTTTGGTTATGATGCCTATCTCTTGTTGCATTGCATTCTACATACTTAGTATATTCAAACGTACTAACGCATACTCTATGCCTACATGATGTTACCATGTAGGAACCGAAGCCCCACTTGATCATCATCCTCCACATGGCTAGTACGATCTCTCTCAAAGCTAGTTGGTGAGTCTTCCACTTCGGGGACATTGACTTTGATCTTATGCTATATATAAAGACTCCCCTTTTTTTTATGTACTTGACTATGAGGGTGAGCGCGGTTGCTTGTCTTGGCCCCCGCTAAGTTCTATGGTTAGAGGTGTTGTTGGACATGTTATATGTAATGCTGTGAGCTTTGACTCTCTCTTGACTCTTAATGTTTATGATATGAAAGTTGTCCTTTAACCCCATTTATCCCTATTTACTATCTCTTGCTGTATTTTATTGCTTCCGCGACCAAGGATGTGTAATGATATATTAAGAGGCTTGCTTGGGTCCCTTCAGGTTCCCCATGCGCCGTGTCACGTCTAGGCCCTAGGCTTGGGTCGTGACAAACTGCCGCAACAACAAAGTTTTCCAATGTGGAAAGTCAAAGAAAATACTCTTCTTATTCCAATTATCACCTCTACTACCATATGATACTTTAGACCTTTTCCTTGGATTCTTTGAGAGAGTGTTACCATCCAAATCAGCCACCTGATCAAGTATGTCATTACCAGATAGCACTTTTGGTGTTTATTTCTGCTCTTTAGTTCCATCAAATGAATCTTCATCATTTTGTCATATATGATTACGAGGAAGAAAGCGTCTATGGCGCATATAACACTATTTTTTTCATTTTCTAACCAAACAAAAGTGTTGTTTTATTACAACATGGACAAGTCAATTTTCCTTTGGTACTCCATCCTGACAAATTTCCACATGTTGAAAAGTCATTAATGGTCCATAACAAAGATGCATGTAACATAAAATTTTGTCTAGATGATGCATCAAAGGTCTTCACACCAGTTTCCCATAATTCCTTTAATTCTTCTGTCAAAGGTTGGAGATAAATATCAATATGCATCTCTGAGACCTTCAGGACCTGGATTAATCATTGATAAAATAAAATTCTCTTGCTCCATGCATAACCAAGGTAGTAAATTATAAGGAATCAATACCACAGACCAAATGCTAATGTGGAGTTTTAGAACTTTTAAATGGTTGAAAACCATAATTAGCAAGTCCAAGTCAAACATTACGCGGCTCAGCAGCAAAAGATGGATGAAGTTTATCAAGTGTCTTCCATGCTAATGAATCAGCTGGATGCCCCATTATTCCATCATCAACTCCCTCATCATGATGTCATCTTATCAAAGAAGATGTTTTTTAAGATATAAATAATTTTTGAAGTCTTGGCTTTAAAGAAAAATAACGCAAAATCACACATGGTATCTTTTTCCCCCGTTGGGAGAAAACCTCCACCTTGCCTCTTTCACCAATGCCTTCAATTCTAACAAGGAGGGATCAAGATCTTGCTATCACCTCATCAACCAAGGAAAACGTAGAACCATCAACAACAACAACACCATTACCAACCTCTTCCAACCTAACCCCCAATCTAGCCAACCGATGCACCTCCCTAGCCACCTCTTTATCACCACCATCAACATGAGCTAGGCTACCTATAGACACCCTACTCAAGGCATCCGCCACACATTAGCCTTACAGGGATGATAATGCACATTCATATCATAGTCCTTTAGAAGTTCTAGCCACCTTCTTTGTCTCAAGTTGAGATTTTTTTGAGTGAAGACATAGTGGAGGCTCTTATGATCGGTGAACACATCAACATGCACCCCATACAAATAGTGACACCAAATCTTTAATGCAAACACGACGACGGCTAACTCAAGATCATGGGTAGGATAATTCTTTTCATGCAGTTTGAGTTGCCTAGAAGAATAGGCTATGACCTTACCATTTTGCATCAATACACCACCCAAACCAACCCGGGAAGCATCACAATACACAACAAATCCCTCTAGCCCTTCCTGTAGTGACAATATAGGAGCAGACACAAGCTTATCCTTCAATGTTTAGAAGCACCTTTCACACTCATCGGACCACAAAAATTTAGCTTTCTTTTGAGTCAACTTTGTCATAGGAGAAGCAATAGAAGAGAACCCATTCACAAACCTTCGATAGTAACCCGCTAAGCCCAAGAAGCTCCTAATATTCGATGGGTTCAATGGTCTAGGACAATTTCTAATTATATCCTTCTTCTTAGGATCCACCTTAATACCATCCCCCGACACCACATGTCCTAGGAAGGAAACCTTCCTCAACCAAAATTCACACTTCTCATAGTTAGCATATAACTTTTCTTCCCTTAATCTTTGCAACACAACCCTTAAATGAGCCCTATGCTCCTCCTCACCACGAGAATAGATCAAAATATCATCAACGAATACCACAACAAATGAATCAAGGTAGGGTTTAAATACCCTATTCATTAGATCCATGAAGATGGTTAGTGCATTGGTCAACCCAAAAGACATCACAACAAACTCAAAATGCCCATATCTAGTCTGGAAGGCCGTCTTAGGAATATCACACTCCCTCATCTTCACTTGATGGTACCCGGACCGAAGATCAATCTTAGAGAAGTGGCTAGCCCCTTGCAAATTGATCAAACAAATCATCAATCCTTAGAAGATGATACCTATTCTTGATGGTGACCCTATTAAGTTGTCGGTAGTCAATGCACATTCTAAGAGACCCATCTTTCTTTTTCACAAATAACACCGGTGTACCCCAAGGGGATTGGCTAGACCTAATAAAATCCTTCTCCAACAAGTCCCTCAATTGCTCCTTTAGCTCCTTCAAATCCGACGGAGCTGTACAGTAAGGGAGAATAGAAATGGGTTGAGTATCGGGGAGGAGATCTATACCAAAGTCTATTTCCCTTTCGAGAGGAACACCGTGAAGGTCATTCGGAAAGATATCAAGAAACTCATTCACAACCGAAACCGACTCTATGGGAAGGACTTTGGACTCCACATCCTTAACCCTCACAAGATGATAAAGGCACCCCTTAGAGATCAACTTATGGGCTTTAATGCAAGAGATGAACCTACCCTTGACCACCACATCATGACTCCCACTCAAGGATGGGTTCATTTGGGAATTGGAATTTGACCCTACGGGTTCTACAGTCAATAGAGGCATAGTATGCATGCAACCAATCCATCCCAAGAATGACATTAAAATCAACCATATCCCACTCAAAGATCACAAGGCAATATTTTATGCAAGATGCAAAAGGGATAATTTATATAGACCTTTCTAGCAACAATAGATGCACCAATAGGAGTAGACACCTCATATGACTCATGCAATAATTCGGGCTCAACATGGAACATTTTGGCAACAAATGGGGTAACAAAAGAAAGAGTGGCACCCAAATCAATCAATGCATACACATCAAAATTAAAGATTTTCAACATACCGGTGATGACATCGGGCACCTCATCGACCCCTTGCGTCCCATGCAAAGCATAAAACCAATTGTGCCTTGGGGCACTATCTTGTCGGCCACCTCTCCCCAAAGGAACCGCATTAGCACCTTGTGGACGAACCTCCTTACCTTTTTTGCGATTTCGAGGGCAATTCATCACCTTATGCCCAACCTCCCCACAACCATAATGTTAGAATACTCAATTATAGGGATATGATTGTTAGAATCCTCAATTATAGGGATATGATGCCAATCAAATATTCTGTAAATATTCA
>JAOTQJ010000001.1:5865450-5888540 GCA_025642045.1 Solanum sejunctum | reverse complement strand
AAACCCTCTAGTTTCATCAGCCAATCCTCCATTCAATTCCAAGAATCTCAACAGCACACTTTGGATTTCAAGGACCTAACTCAAGCTCCAAATCTCCTCCAAGTTTGAATCAAGAATTTCAAATTTAGGTATATGGGTCTTCATCCGTGGGTCGTTTCACTCATGAATCAC
This sequence comes from Solanum sejunctum, assembly GCA_025642045.1. Lineage (NCBI taxonomy): Eukaryota > Viridiplantae > Streptophyta > Magnoliopsida > Solanales > Solanaceae > Solanum > Solanum sejunctum. The sequence continues at coordinate 5,888,369 of JAOTQJ010000001.1, read as the reverse complement.
AACCTTCTCATTTTATAAAAATTGCATGATTTCAAGTTGTATTCTTCATGTGTGTTCCCTTTTATGCATAATGAACATGAGTTATGATTGATTTTATAAAATATTGAGTTATTATGTATGAATTACAATTGAAAGGTTATTCCATGAGTTTATTTGAAAGTATTGAAGCTATTCATGATATGTATAATGGAAACTATGTGACATTGTGAATTCTTGATGGATTTCATGACACCCGAAAATAAGGACTTTACTACTATGTTCGTGGGTTAATTTGCATTACTCTAAAATGGATGATTTTACTCTCTTATGGTTGTTACTCTAGAAATTGCATGGTTTGTACATGTTTTCAAATACTCACCATGTTTGATAAACTGCATAACAAGGATTTTCAAGTTACTGATTAATTATTGCATGATTTGTAAGTCAAGTGATTTCATTATAATTATGGGCTCCCAAGTATGTATTGAACTCATGAAAGGTTTCTATGATTTACAAGTGATAAGTCGAGCCCTTATTCCATAACTCTACCCTCTTGTGAGCCAATTATGTCTAATTAACAGGTCAAGCATGATTACTGTTTTACCCTTATGTTCAAGTTAATCTCACTAGTACGGGTCAAGCATGATACAGGTTTCTACCCTCAGGTGAAATGCAATACCTACTAGAAGGGGTCAAGTTCATGTATTGTTTTCTGCCCTCTCGTATAAGGTATATGCCCTATGTAATGGTCAAGCATGTAAATGAGCTACTTATGTTATGTTATCAATTCTTTACAAGTTATTCATATTATATGAAGTATATAATTAGTTCAAGTATTTCATGGGATTAGTCTTAGCACCGATTGAGGCTTAAGTTAGGGGCTTGACTCAAGTGATCCTTATATAAAGACTTAGTCTCTAAACTATGTGCCACCATAGGATTATGTTATTCCTATAAATGGTCTTTAATAGTGGATCCATCTAGGTCAAGTTACCCATAAAGTGCGTGTAACACCCCGTGAAATTATATGCCACCACTAATAAGTACACCCACATCTGACAATAGTTATAATCTGAGGCCGAGGAGAGACTAGTCTTTAAGGGTTCATAATCTTCCACCCTGAGGGAGAGTGACTCTAGGTCATAAAAGGAATTCACCATATGAAAGGTATGGCAAACTTTATTTGGGATGGTGTTGATTGGGCATGACAACTACTTCAAATATGGCCAAATGGTTCACTTTTGGAGAGATTATCCAAGGCGAGTTACCAAAGCTCAATCCTCAACATCTATACTACTAGTTATAGGAAATCAGAGTGATACTACTCCTAACACGAACGAGGCCATAGACCAGCTTTGTGCCATAGTAGTTGCCCAGTTCAAAGAAGCACTCCAGGATGTTATGACAGGTATAAGTTGAGTCTTTACTTGCTTTTGATGCTATCCATAAGAGAAAAGCTTATGTTTCCAAGAATTTTAATATTGTCAACTAAGAGTGAGATTTGAGTTCTTGCAAAATATAAGTAGAGTTGTTATCCCTAAGCTAGAAAGATGATGTGGGAGAGGAGACTGGGTAGTGAGAGTGGTGATTGATTTAGGCTTATAGTTAAAGTTATATATCTATTAGGTAAGAAATGAGGTGGTCAGTCAATTGCCACAAGTTGGATGAAGGAGTTGTTAGTACCAGTTGTGATCATGGTGAGGTATAAACGAAGAGTATAGTTAGAATGTGATCAAGCATCTTTAAACCAGAAGAAAGTTATGTTGCAGTATAGTAGTAATTATACTATTGAGGGTGAAGTGCAGATGTCAAATAAGGGGAAAAAAGTGTTTTTTAATGTGATAAATCTAAATTAGGATTATTATTGTAATTGAAAGTTCGTGAGACTCATCAAGTTATGAGCTTAGTCAAATAAGAAGATATGACTAGACAGGTGAGTGGAACTGAGTTGTGAGGAAAGGATTTCTTGATTGAATATTCATTATGAGATTTTAGTTCGCTTATGTTCCCTAAATCCTTACCTAGTAGTTGTAAATTAGTGTGATGTTACAGAGGTATGTGATAAAGGCACATGTTAGTACAAGACCCTAAGCTTGAATTTTGAGCAGTAGTACAAAAGAGGAGATAGTATCATAAGAGTGATAGTCTTAGTTGGAGAATTTCTCTAAGAGGCTTGCCATAGTGTATGAAGATGCTAAATTATAAGGAAAGTGAGGCTTTTGCAGGGTACAAGTGCCCCTTAGTAAGACGAGCGAGATGAAAATAATTCAATAGATGAGAAGAGCCTTGAGATATGTATCCATGATTGTGTAAAGATAAGTGAAGGTCTAAGTTAGGATGGCTATAGGAATCTTGATAATATATTCGACTTGTCGATATGGAGTAGGCTGATATAAGTAATCCTTGTCGTCACGAGTAGCTAAGTTAATTTGAGCATATGGATAAATGATGATGAGTTTTCCATGATAGTTTAAGCCTTGCATAAATGAGTTTATGGGGGGCACAAGAGTTGGGAGTCAGTAGGCAACAATAGGAAGGTAGATAGTAAGAGTTATGGAAGTGGTTATGTATGCCATAAGAATAACAAATATAGATAGATTTGTATATAGACAGGAAGGAGCTAAGAGTGACATAGTTGAAAAGCTTCTGAGTGGCTAGTTATATGTATGCAACTATAGCATAACAGAAGAGTTTAAGATATTCTTGTGGGTAGTGATTCATTGACCGAGTGAAAGTATATGCTTACAGCCTAGTAGAGGGAAATTAATTCCCAAATTTAGAGAGAGCACCATGAGATCCAAGAGGGAGATGACGAAATGATAAACCAGAGTAGATCTTGAGTCTTCTATAGTGATGGGTTGATTAAAATGAGATATCAACTCTTTTCCATCTCATACGATCTTTACCCTTTAGTTGAGTTGATACTTTATTCCCTTCTAGTGTATGATTTTCGTACCTATGGCCTAGTCCCATGCACATCATGTTAATTTTCGTTCATGTTGAGTTTTAAGGATGAAAAGTTATCAATTCATTCATTAATCTTGATCTTGCCCCATGAATCCAAGATTTTCCAATCCTATGTTGAAGGAGATATGACCTGAGATTTTTTCACTATGTATAGTTTTGCAAACTTAGAATGAGTCTTGATAGGCGAGAGAGATTGTAATCTATGAATATTTTCAGATAAGATTTATCTATTGAATCGTGCTAATGATCTTTTGTTCCAAGCTCTTTGAGTAATCCAGCTTTCCAGTCTTGATAGAAGTATTGACGATAATAGATGAGTTATAGGTGATGAGAGAGAATGAGTACTCCTGAATTGTGATAATGGAGTTGAGTTCTATGTTCGAGATGGTGTTCCTTTTGAGCCTCTGCATACTTGAGAATGCAAGTCCTTGATAGTGTTCATGCCTATTAATGATGTTGCAGATAAAGTTTGAACTCTAAATATTATGTTCGAAGTCTATCCTTGAGAATGTGTATTTGAGTATGTGATTATTTGAGTTCTTGATAGTATTCATGCTTATTTTGCATGGAGAGGTAATAGTTGAGGTTTCGCTAAAAAGGAAGATGATAAGTTCCCCCAAGTTCAAATAGTGATGCTGATGGTAGTAGACTGAGAGTGAGGCTAGTGTGGAGGAGTGAATGTATTCTTATTATGATATTAGTGTTAAACTTGTGTCCTACTGGGATAGAGATATGAAAGAGGAGATAGATAAAACCTTATGAGGAGTAGTAGATATGTAAGAGTATGTTCGTATGGCTCTGAGTGAGAACTCATTGAATAGTGCAGGTAGACGTGCTAAGTAGGCCTGAAAATTCTAAGGTCTAGTTGAAGTGGTTAGAGTGATAAGTTTGAACTCGTGGTTGTTATTATGTAAGTATCGATGATAGACTAGTGGATACATCATAATAAGGACTCAAGAAAGAGTAGTGAAGTAGTGAAGAGGACTAGTGATCTTTTAACGGAAGCCCCTGTGGAAGTTTAGAGCTGAATATTGAGAGTTAGCTTTGCAGGAATATGATCATCTTGTGAATAACACATGGTGTCTTAAAAATAGGCTTGAACAGAATAAGAGGATATGATTAGGTATATTCATGAGTAAGAATCAATAAGCCTTAAAATAGTTGAAGCATACTACAATGAAGAGGAGCGGAGTTGAGATGAGGTCCTAAGCTTGAGAGTTGTATATAGAGTCTTATGTATCGATGGTCCTATTCTCCAATGGATTTGATGGTTTCCTTCTTGAGTTTGAGAGACTAATTATCAAAGTGTTTAAATATTTTGACTTGATTGAGTCTCGACGTTCCATTCGTGCTTGATGGATGAAAATATCTTTACTCTTGATCTGAACCGATTTGTCTATTCTGAGTGACTTGTGACTATCCAGAATGGTTAATTGAGTATTAAAAGGAGTCTTGATTGCTCTTCATGCTTAAATATAAGAGTGATGAAGGGAATGCTTTTACCATGACTTAATTAATTATCTTTCCTCGAGTTGATTGTCTATTTTGGAGTCTGAATAGAGATTCTTAATAGGGATGATAAGTCAAAAGTTTGCTATGACCAATAGGAGTGTAAAGATGAATTAACAGTCTATTCATGCCTTGATATCTACCCCTACTTATCATTCAAGGACAAATGATCCCAATGGAGAGATAATGTAACACCTCACAAATTATAAAAATATCCCTAGAAAAAATCATGCACGAAACACATCCTCCTAAGCTCCAATGGAAAATCTGAGACCGACTTTACTATTAGTGAAGAAAATTGAGTGAGAAAATGATCTCGGCCTGATTTTAGAGTAACCTGGTCAGAAAATAATTTTCCCTAATTAATTTTAAAATAGTGAGAGTGCGCGCGTAGATTGCGATGCGCTTGGGGTGCAACTTACACTTGTTATTTTTTCATTGTTTTGACGTAAACTGAAAAGGATGAAATTTCACAAAAATAACATATGTTCGCGCACCTAGCGCGACACGAACATGGTGTTACGAGATGGAATTTTTTGCTTTTATTTTGAAAAGGTTATTTTGGGTATTCACAACCTATTCTAAGTCTAATAAATGAGTATTAAGGTCATTTTATATCGATTAAGGATTTTAAAACACATTTTTTCCCTAGTTCCTATGTGAGGGTTTACCAAGTGAGAAAGAAGAGAAAGCTGGGGATATCAAGATTCAAGGTCAAATTCTTGAAGAGGATTAGCAGTTCTCCATCCCAGGTATGTAAGGCTAAACTAAAAGCATGAGACTGTTCTTCCATGTGCCCCATAAATGGTAATAGATGAGTTAAGAACCCATGAGTCCCCACATATGATTCTTGAAGTAGTATCTTGATTAAATTCTTGAATTATGTTTCTCGAGTACTAATTAGTTTCTCATATATAATTTTCTTGACGTAGCGTAATTGTCTGAACATATGTCTATGTCTTCATTCTTATGAACCCTAATTGAGGACTATGATTACTTTTATACATTATTCTGAAAAATTGAGATTCGATGGTCATACTGAGCATGTTTATCCCGATGATTTCTTTTAGCATATTTTACTGATATTCATGAATATAACTTTTGGAGCATGAATAATCATTTGAGAAAGAGTTTTGATGATATAAAAAATATTTCTGAAGCATGAGTATTTCTTTTAAAGAAAGCACTTGAAAATTATAATGAGTTTTGATTGAATTGAGCATTGAGTCTACATACGCTTTGAGTATATATTGATGATAATGTAAGTATATTTTCTCACAATAATTTTATTGATAGATGATGGTGATAGTTGATATGAGTCTTAAATAGGATTGATATGATTGATGAGTTCTGTATGTTTGTCATGTCCAAAGTCCCATTAAGGCGGACTGGTACCCATTGCCGATAAGGCTCGGGAGAACCAACCTGTATCCATACACTTTCTATACAAATTATAAGGGATTTCTACATTCAACATACCTTTAAGAAAGTAAAAAGTAATAACAAACCAAAAGAAAATGCATATGGCTAAGCCCATGAGGCTATGTTGTCTAAAGTAGGATACATGACCATACTTTAATTTACATAGTCTACAAAGCCTCTAGATAAGTAAAAGTATCTGATAAGGGTTGGGATAGGCCCTGCCTCGACTAACTATACAATACGAAACTATAAACTCTAGACACACAAAGCTCTGAAGCAACCTGGAGCTTGGTAATAGTAGCTGGATATCTTGTACTCCTACTGGGGAGATCTACTGGCACCTATACCTGTAGTATGAAATACAGGTCCCCCGTATGGGACGTCAATATGAGATAATGTACTGAATATGAAAGTTAGTAAATACTATATATAAAGTAACAACTCAAATGAAACTATGCACTATGTAGGATAAGATACCACCTTAGTCATACTGTGGGATCATGTACTTTATGTTCTTTTTATTACTTTACCTATACTGTATAATTTTTGCATAATATGTAATACAAATTACCATCTGATCAATGAAAAATCTATATCGGGATCGACCCTGGCTAGGCATTTCCTTTCACCCCTTGGGCTACCACCCATGATAGGATCGACCCTGGCTAGGTGATTCTTCCACCGCTTAGCTTACCACCCATTAATAGGTAAAATACTTTATCTTTCAATTACTTTTGAGATTATTCTTTTGGTGGTCATAATATTAGAGTTTTAGGACTGTAGATACAACATATGACATGTAAATAATTACAAAAGACAACACCATAATGAAAGGAGTAGGTTACACAAATAATGAAATGCATAGAAGGTAGAACAATACATGAACTTTATTTAATAGAACGAACTCGTGTATTTTGGTATCCAAGTATATATGCTAATTCAAAGGTGACTATGCATGGGAGCATATAAACATTTGAAAGAGTTGAGACATGGTTAATAGTTGTGTCAGTGTTGGTAAGTGCCTTTATGTGCCAAGGAGGGATCTATGTTTCATGCCAAATAATACAAAATTGAGTAGCCTTACATACCTCGCTGTACGACCTCGCTATTATCTAGAGATAACATTCCCTTCCTCCAAATATTATCTATAAGATAATAGGTGATAAAACTTGGATTAACAGCCAGTAGATACATCTTGGCAGCCCAATCTCATAAAAAAATAACATACTGGCAACAAGCGGATAATTATAAATCCGAGCGTATTCATTCAACTTTTTTGCCCCTAATCATAAATAATAATACACATTATCACATACATATCATATGCAGCCTATTTTAGTGCCATAATAGTCTTACAACAGCCCAAATATGTTTAAACTTTAACCAAACTGTCCCCACCATATGGACACAAAATTAGTCCTAAAACATTTCAAAAATGGTCTTCAAAATAGGTGGAAGACGTGAGACCGCCATAAGTTACTATTACGAGCACAATTACAATATCACACAAGAACTCACTTTTGCGGATAGTAAAAATGGTGCAGCAGCCTTTATACATCATTATAGAACCAATACTCATTAACAACAGTAGCATCCCTTCATAATTAATCCAACCAAAAAGAGAAAAGCTCCAAATAAACAAGAAAAATGTACAACTTTTGGAATACATGTTATCCAACAATTTCAATGAAGGTATAATCAGCCTGTCCTCTTATTTTATATAACAAAACATACTAAACACATAAGAATTATTACTTACCTTCACCCTCAATGTGTAGGGATCTTCCAAGAACCCTAATAGTCTCTTATGGCTGCTTGTAAAGTCAAGAAAGAGTTGAGAGAGAACTTACACAACAATCTGATTTTTTGGTTCAAGTTAATGACTTATGGGAGCTGTTTTAAACCCTTTTTAAAGAGGAATTTGGCTGACCTACTAAGTCATTTTTAGCATTACTTTATCAAGATGGTGATGCAACTTCTTGCCCTTTTCACTGGAGCCTTATTAGGTTTAAATTAGTTGGGCCTTGGCTGCCCACTTTTCCCTTTTCTCCTTACTTAGTTTTGGCCCAATTCACCAAGTAAGTTTTGTTGTACATGTTTCCTTTCGTTATTATTATTGGGCTAAAAATATAGTCCATTTATGATGCTAAAATATAGGCTAAAGTTACACCCTTAATACAGACTTTATTCATAATCGGACTTGGATAAATTCGAAGTCGAGCCTTGTCTCCGTTTAGCTAGCAAATTTAAGTTAAGCAAGTAGGTGACTCACCTGCTAGATTCCTAAGTCCTATAAGCACCTCACTTCTCTAACTTAATTTAAGGTCGTGATCTACTCAATTTGACTTAAAAGTTATTTGTACTTGACCCTCTTCAGCGTTAGATATATGTATTTTCTCTAATTTGAGATTCAAGAATTTTTAAAAATTGACGATAATTTGAAAAGCCATATCACATTTCACTTGCATAGTACTAGTATTATAAAATGTGGGATATTACAATATTTTAGCATTGGGAGTACTATTGAGCATCCAGTTGGGTGAGGGTTGTCTCCCCAGAACTGCATTTAACAGCGTAAGATAGTCGTGCAACATATTCTGGCAACTCTTATCACAAAAGGTTGACATTCTATTTGGATCCAAGAGAGAGAGATAGAGATATTACGTCCTTTACCATGGTAAGTTTAGTATGGACGAGGAAATAATGTTAATTCATTATGCACCACCAAACTTAAAGGTGGTGGGCTATGATAGATGTCGGTTAAGGGAAACTCGTAAGAAATATTGATTGAGTATGAATTTCTAGCGGAGTCATTCTTTTCTTTTCAAATGCTCATTATAAAGAGCTTGATTTACTTTAAACTTGCATGTTTTACTGAGTTGAGATGGGTTGAACCTTTTGAGTTGAGTTGGTGTTATTACCATATTATTCTACCTATTTTGATTTCATTCAGCTATTTTACATACCAGTACATTCTACGTACTAATACCACTCTGGCATTGCATCATTTTATGACGTAGATACACAGGATCGAGATTATCAGCAGGTGCATCGTTGAAGATCTTTGGACGTTCAGTGGATTAGTAAGCCTCTCTTACTTTGAAGGATTGATATGATATTTTCATCTTACCTTAGAGTTAGATACTTATTAGCCTTATTTTGATTGAGGTATCTATGGTCTATCATTGGCACCACCTAATAGTGATAGAGGCTTCATAGACTAGAGTCAGGTTGTTGATTGATAAGACTATGAGCTAGTTTTCTTCTACTAGCCTTTTTATATATGATACTATTTTGAGACTAGTTGAGATATGCTCATTTACTTCCTTTTGTTCTTCCGCTAATTAGTAGAATGTATGAATGGATGAATGTGATGAGGTCAAGTGGTTTGCTTGTGGACTAGCAATAGTCTATGAGTGTCGGTTATGTCTAGGGTACCCTCTTGAGGCGTGATAGTGAGTTCAAGTATGGTTTACCTTGGCAAGTTGACCACACCTACTCCAGTTGAGTGTCATGCATAGGGATTCCAAGTAGTAGCTAGCTTGATCTTATATGTCGGTTAAGGTCTCCTCCCACATATGTATGTTACAGTATATAATTCGAATGTTTATATGTATGTTTTATTACAAGCATTAATCATACATATCATATTGAGATTATATTTCTTACGATTATGAATCTTGATTATTATGGCTTATGTCTTTGTTGCATTGCACCCCACATACTTAGTACATTCCAAGTACTAATGCATACTCTATGCCTACATGATATCACCATGTAGGGATTGGAGCTCCTATTGATCATCCTCTTCTATGTGGCTAGTATGGTTCATTTGAAGAAAGTTTTTGGTGAGTCCTCAACTCTGAGAACATTATCTATTTTACTTCATGCTATATTGAGACTTGTACTACTTTTTGGATACTTATTACTTGAGGGTGAGCCTGGGAAGTGTCTTGGCTCCTGCTTCATTCCATGTAGAGTCCTGTTGGATAATATGGTATGCTAATTATTGAGTTTGACTCTCATTAATTTTATGTTGCATGAAAAACTTCCCTTAGTCTTGCTTCCCTTTTTATTAATGTCACTTGTTGATGTTTATTTTGCTTAACCTAGGATATGGGAACGATATGCTAAGAGGCTTGTCTGGAGTCCCTTTGGGTTCCCCCATTCGTCGTGTCATGACTACTACTCAAGATTGGATCATTAAAATCTTGGTATCAAAGCACTAGGTTGTTAATAATCCTCATAGATACAACATATCACGTCGATTAGAGTCTTATTCATGTTTGTGAAATATGCTACAACTATAAATAAGAGGCTATGAGGTTTTTTAGAAAATATTTCACTTGTTCATGATCTATGTCATGCTCTAGAGATAAAGATAAGGCTTCCTCCACTAACAGGAACTCTGTTGCTCTTTTAGATCATGTCGCTACTAAAAACAAGACTAAGGAAGGCTCGTATACTGGAGTAGCAACTAGCTCATCCTGCTTCTCAAGCTCCTCCAGATAGAGGGGCTACATAATTTGAGTTCCCAAATTCCATCACCATGTGGCCCTATGATATGACCAATAACTAAATCAAAGGGCCCAGTCCTCCCATGCTCTTACTCTATCCTCAAAGGTGAGGGACATCACAAGGATAAACCCTCTGGAGTTTCATGGATCCAAAACAGAGGATGATACCTAAAAGTTTATTGTTGAGGTGTATATGTTGCTTGCTATATGGGGTGAATTCAGAAGACAAGATAGAGCTAGTGGCCTATCAACTCAAGGGTGTAGCCCAAATTTGGTTTACTCAATTAAAATTAGAGAGGAGGAACAATGATGCATTCCTTGGGAGGAGTTCAAGGTCGCCTTCCTCAATCAGTTCTTCACTATGGTGATGGATTTCATAAATCTCAAGCAAGGCTCTATGAGTGTGAGGGAGTATGCCCTCAAATTCAACAATCTCTGAAAGTATGCTCCTCATTTGTTGTTGATCCTAGTGCAAGAATGAACAAGTTTATGTCGAGGGTGTCCAATTTGGTTAAAGAGTGATGCATCCCTATGATTGTGGGTGATATTGACTTTTCTTGGCTCATGACATATGCTAAACAACTTGAGCGGGAGAAACTTAGGAAGAGGAGAAGCGGGGAGTCTAAGTGGGGCTCGGTTCGATGGTGGGTTCCAAGTTACCAAGGGTGTTTATTTCTAACAAGGTCACAAATTCCAAGGCCAAGGGTCCTTTAATGCTCCAATCAAGAGGTTTGCTAATGATAGGATGCCTAACCCAAGCTTTTAAGGTGGAAATGGTGGGATGACTAGTCCTAGGTGCCCAAGGTATGGGAGAAATCATGGTTGTCCATGCTTGAGGGACTGTAGTTCTTGCTATGGTAGTGGTAAAGTGGGTCACAATATTGTTGATTGCCTCTATGCATAAAACAAGGGTAGAGACGGTCGTCCTCTAGGCAAAGGTGCTAATAGGGGTCAAAGTGCAAAATTAGGCCAATAAAGGGATGATCTAAGACAAAATAGGTTTTATTCTCTCCAAGGAAGGCAAGGAGTGGATGAGGTGTATGTTATTGTTACGTGTATGTTACAGATTTTGATTATGATGCGTATGCTTTGATAGATCTGGGTGACACTATTTCTTTCGTTACTCCTTTTTGTTACTAATAATCTTTATGTATGTCCTGAATTGTTGTGAACTTTGAAGTGTCTACCCCCTTTGGTGAGTCCATCATTAGTAAAAGAGTCTATGGGGATTGTCCCATGTTGATATTGCAAAAAGTCTTTCCTTATGATTTTGTTGAACTTGATATGGTGGATTTTGATATTATTCTTGGGATGGATTCGTTACATGCATAGCATGCTTTTGTTGATTGTAGAACCCATAAATTTAGGTTCTAATTCCCTAATAAGCTCATTCTTGAGCGGAAAAGTTGTAATATGGTGGTTAAGGGTAGGTTCATTTCTTGTCTAAAAGCCAAAAAATTGATTTCTAACAGTTGTATTTACTATCTTGTAAGTGTTAGGGATGTTAAGTCTAAAGTCCTTCCTAGTGAGCCAGTTCCAGTGGTCAATGAGTTTTTTGATATCTTTCTTGATGAACTTCCTAATGTTCCTTATGAAAGGGAAATAGACTTTGGCATAGACCTTCTCCCTGATACATAATCTATTTCCATTCTCCCGTACCGTATGGCCCAGATAGAGTTGAAGGAGTTGAAGGATCAATTGAGGGATTTATTGGAGAAGGGTTTCATAAGGCCTAGCAAGTCATCTTGGGGGTCACTGGTGTTGTTTGTAAGAAAGAATGATGGCTCACCTAGAATGTGCATTGACTATCGGCAACTCAATAGAGTCACCATAAAGAAAAAGTATCCTATACCAAGGATAGATGAGTTATTCTATCAACTACAAGGGGCTAGTCACTTTTCTAAGATTGATCTTCGATCCGAATACCACCAAGTGAGGGAGAGAGAGTATAATATTCCCAAGATAGCCTTTCAGACTAGGCATGGGCATTTTGAATTTATGGTAATGTCTTTTGGATTAACTAATGAACCGACAATATTTATGGATCACATGAATAAGGTCTTTAAACCCTACCTTAATATATTTATTTTGGTCTTTATTGATGATATATTATTTATTAGAAGAGTAAAGAAGAGCATGTAAATCATTTAAGAGCGGTGTTGCAAATCTTGATGGACGAGAGGTTGTTTCCTAACTATGATAAGTGTGTATTTTGGTTGAAGAGGTTGGATTCCTAGGGTATGTGGTGTCGGGTGATAGGATTAAAGTGAATCCTTAGAAGATGAAGGTGATAAGGAATCGGCCTAGGCCCTTGACACCAATGGATATTAGGATTTTCTTGGGTTTAATGGGGTATTACCAAAGGTTTGTGAATGGTTTGTCTTCACTTGCTTCCCTTTTGACAAATTTGACCCAAAAGAAGGCAAAATTTATTTGGACCGATGAATGTTAAAAGAGATTTCAAACTTTAAAAGATAAGCTTATCTCCACTCCTACTTTGGATTTACCGGAAGGACTAAAGGGATTTGTGGTTTATTGTGATGCTTCAAGTATTGGTTTGGTGTGTGCATTGATGCAAAATGGTAAGGTTATAGCATATACTTCTTAGCAACTAAAGGTTCATGAACGTAATTATCCCACCCATGATCTTTAGTTAGTAGTTGTGGTGTTTGCTTTGAAAATATAGTGTCATTATTTGTATGGGGTTCATGTAGATGTATTTACAAACCACAAGAGTCTCCAATATGTGTTCACACAAAAATATCATAACATGAGATAAAGAAGGTGGTTACAGCTCCTTAAGGATTATGACATGAGTATGCACTATCATCTTGGCAAAGCTAATGTTATAGCCAATGCTCTAAGTTGAGTGTCCATAGGTAGTCTAGCTCATATTGATGATGGTAACAAGGAGGTTACTTCTGGTTGACTAGGTTGGGAGTGAGGTTGGATAAGGTGGACAATGGTGATATGCTGGTTTTTGATGGCTCCAAATTTTCTTTGACCGAAGAGGTCAAGTCAAAACAAGACCTTGATCCCGCCTTGCTAGAATTGAAAGCTTTGGTGAAGGATGGTGAAATAGACATTTTCTTCCAAGGGGGATATGGTGTCCTTAGTTACCAAGGTAAACTATGTGTGCCTAATGTTTATGGGTTGATGGATTTGATTTTGAAGGAGGCACATAACTTGACCTACTCTATTCATCCCGATTTCACAAAAATTTATAGAGATTTGAGGGAGGTCTATGGGGGGTAGTATGAAGAGGGATATTTCCAAGTTTGTAGCCAGTTGTCACAATTGCCAACAAATAAAAGCCAAAGATCAAATGTCGTGTTGCCTAGCCCAATACATAGAAATTACTACTTGAAAGTGGAAAGAGATCAACATAGACTTTGAGACTGGGTTGTTAAAGACTATAAACCACTTTGATTCTATTTGGGTTGTCCTGGATAGAATGACTAAGTTGGTTCACTTTCTACAAATAACAACTTATGGTGCAGAGGATTAAGCCAAGTTGTATACTTGTGAGTTGGTTAAGTTGCATGGGGTGTCATTGTCTATTATATCGGATCGTGGTGCTCAGTTCACTTCTCATTTATGGAAGTCCTTCCAGAAGGCTCTCAGTAGCTTAGCATGGCTTTTCATCTTCAAACAAATGGTCAAACCGAAAGGACAATCCAAACTCTTGAAGATAAGCTTAAGGTTTGTGTTATGGAGTTTAAGGATAGTTAGTATGAATATTTTTCACTTATTGAGTTTGCTTACAACAATAGCTACCACTCTAGTATTGTCATGCCAGTAGAGATATTGGATAGGCAAGTGAAAAGGTTGAGAAATAAAGATATGGCATCCGTCAAAGTTCTTTAGAGGAATCAACAAGTCAAAAGTGCCACGTGGAAAGCCAAAGCGAACACGAAGAAATGATATTCATAACTCTTTCACTCTATTCAAGACTAACGTAATAAATTAAGTCCTATCTATGATTTTAAGTCTTAAGCTACAGCCCTAATATCATTTTGCATACATATATGTTCATGATAACAAGTTTGATGACTTATGATACATATATGTTTGAAACTTTTTTAAATGATGTTTAAGTGTATTTGTTGCATTCATGTTAGTCTAAAAGTCTTATGATTACATCTCTTATGTATGTTTTTTTGATATTTAGGGATGAATGTTCCCAGGGGAAGATATTATAGCACCCCTCATGTGCTTCGGAATGCCTCATAAGTGTATTTCTTGTATATCTCAAAATCTGTGCATGATTTCGAAAATCCAACATCATGTTCTTGTTCGGAGGGGAAAATTAAGTATAAAAGAGGTAGACCCTCAAAATTTAGAAGACCCATAGTAAAAAGTAGTTAATACTACAAAAGCAATTTTCAGTGTCCCTGAGCACCCAGGCTGCGATGAGCCTAGGGAGCGCCATAGTGTATTTTGGGCATACGCATCTAGTCTGCATCATGCTTGGGGTGCAAAATAATGCATAATTTTCACCAGTTCTGTTTTTTCGTCCAAGGATATTTAGCTAATAACCCTATGCCCATTTAAATGTGAATACCTCCATACTTAGCAATTTTTCAGCTTCAAACTCTCAAGAAATCCTCTCAAGACCCTCTCAAATCATCACCCAATCCTCCATTCAATTCCAAGAATCTCAAGAGCAGACTTTGGATTTCGAAGAATCAACTCAAGCTCCAAATCTCCTCCAAGTTTGAATCAAGAAATTCCAAGGTGTTCATACATGGATCCTTTCACCCATGGAGCCCAACCTTCTTAGTTTATGAAAATTGCATAATTTCAAGTTGTATTCTTCATAGTATTTCCTATTATGCATTATGAACAT
Organism: Solanum sejunctum; assembly: GCA_025642045.1. Classification (NCBI taxonomy): domain Eukaryota; kingdom Viridiplantae; phylum Streptophyta; class Magnoliopsida; order Solanales; family Solanaceae; genus Solanum; species Solanum sejunctum. The sequence continues at coordinate 5,873,126 of JAOTQJ010000001.1, read as the reverse complement.
GAGTTATGCTTGATTTTATCTAATATTGAGTTTTTATGTAATTATTATTAAAATCTTATTATATTAGTCAATTTGAAACTATTTAAGATATGCATGATATGTACTATGGAAACTATCCCACATTGGGAATTCTTGATGGATTTCATGACACTCAAAAATAAGGATTTTACTACTATGTTGGTGGGTTGATTTACATGACTTTAAAATAGATAATTTTACTTTCTTATGATTGGTACTCTATAAATTGTATGGTGTTTGCATGTTTTCAAATACCCACCACATTTGATAAATCTACATGACAAGAATTTTCAAGTTAAAGATGAATTATTGCATGATTTGCAAGTCCAGTGATTTTATTATAATTATGGGCTCCAAAGCATTTATTGAACTCATGAAAGGTTTCTATGATTTCTAAGTGACTAGTTGAGGCCTTTTTCTATAACTCTACCCTCTTGTGAACCAATTATGTCTAATTGAGGGATCAAGCATGATTACTATTTTATCCTCATATTTAAGTTAAGCTCACTCGTAGGGTCAAGCATGTTACAAGTTTCTACCATCATATGAACTACAAAACCTTCTAGAAGGGGTCAAGTTCATGTATTATTTTCTACCCTCTAGTATAAGGTATATGCCCATGTAGGGGTCAAGTATGTTAATGAGCTACTTTTGCATTGTTATCAAGTCTTTACAAATTTTTCATATTATGATTAAACCTATGATTATTTCAAGTATTATGTGGGATTAGGCTTAGCACTGATTGAAGCTTAAATAGTGGCTCGGCTCAAGGGGTCCTCATATAAAGCCTTAGTCTTTAAACAATGTGCCACCACAGAATTATATTATTTCCTTAAAAGGGGTTTACTAGTGGATCCATCTAGGTCAAGTTACTCACAAAGTGGGGTCAACTATGGTTTACCTTGGCAAGTAGACCACACCTTCTTTGGTGAGGTGTCATGCATCGTAATTACAAGTAGTAGCTCGCTTGGTCTTATATGTCAGTTAAGTTCTCCTCCCACATATCTATGTTATAGTATGCAAGTTGAATGTCTACATGAATATTTTATTACAAGCATTGATCATGCATGTCATATTGAGATTATATGCATTTCTTATGATTATGCATCTTGATTATTATGGCTTATGTCTTTGTTGCATTGTGCCCCTCATACTTAGTACATCCGAAGTACTAACACATATTCTATGCCTACATGATATCACCATGTAGGGACCAAACCTCTTGTTGATCCTCCTCCTCTACGTGGCTAGTATAGTTCATTTGAAGAATGCTTTTGGTGAATCCTTAACTCCGAAGACATTATCTATTTTTCTTCATGCTATGATGAGACTTGTACTACTTTTGGATACTTATTACTTGAGGTGAGCCCAGGAAGTGTCTTGGCCCCCACTCCATTTCATGTAGAGATGTTGTTGGATAATATAGTATTCTACGTATTGAGTTTTACTCTTATTAAGTTTATATTGGCATGAAAAACTTTCCTTAGTCCCGCTTCCCATTTTTATTAATGTCACTTGTTGATATTTATTTTGCAATGATATGCTAAGAGGCTTGTTTGGGATCCCTTCGGGTTCTCCATTCGTCATGTAACATCTAGGCCCTGGGCTTGGGTCGTAACAACCAGGGTAATAAATACTCTAGCTCTAAAAATATGAAATCGAACATAAGATAATAATTTATCAAGATATATATCAGAAGTTCAACCTTTAAAGAATAATTGAGAATTTCATCTAGTCATTGTGCAATCCATTACGTCAATATAGCAACAGCCAGATATGTGTCTTTTTGGGATTGAGATTGACATGATCTCCTTTTCATTTTTTTCAAGGATTTAACTATAAATATTTCTTATTCTTTTATTGAGGACCATCTGATTTCTATCATTCAGTAGGAAATACACACTAATTTTCATTGGAAAAAGTACTACAATATTGATATTTTACTAGAATTAAATAACTTATAACAAACACTATGTCATGGCAAGCCACTACCTTCAAAATAATTTTGTCTCAACTCCAGTGCAAATTTCTCTAGCCGGTTGCTCCCCAATATTCCATAGCTACTCTCAAAACATACACTTGTGGCTAAAAGTATGGAGGTTGCCCAATAACCAATTGGCAAAAAAAAAATGTTAAGAAGAAGAAAGAAGGAAGTTATTATTTTTCTTTCTCTTTTTTTTTGGTTTATTAGTATAGATTTTGTGTTTACCACACTTCTTATATAAGATTAACACGGGGTTTTTTTGTAAAAAAAATATTAAATTTGAAGAAACGTATTGTGAATGTAAATGGCAATAAAGGCCATTACATCACTTTCTTCAAATTTCTTCCAATTGTTTTTGAACGGAAAAGTTTTTTCCTTTGTAACGTATTTTATTTTGTATTCTTTGCATTACTCAAAATTAATAAATAAGGAATAATATTAGAATCTCCCACAAATGCAAAGATAGAAAGTAAGAACAAACTTTGGGCTAAAGGAAGGAACATATACTTAAGTATCAATATCTTTTGATTTGAATTAATACGTAATGAAATGAGGCAATAACTAATATCCAAAAAGTGAAGTACTCTTGAACTGAATGGGTATAAGTTGAGACCCTCATAACACATACCATATCCATAATTTTTGAAGCAACCTCCGTGATATAAACAAAGTGCTTTTATGGTCATGCGCACACACCTTAGGTCTTATGAGTGCTCTAGAAAGACGACCAAAATCTTTCATAAAAGGCCACCACACCTTTACACTCACCTAGGTGATTCCATCAAGTCTATGTCAAATATACCACTTTAAGGCTATAGAATCATTAAGAGCAAAATAACCTCAACCTTATAAAACACTACCTTACGCCATAGGGATAAAACAAATAGTGTATATTGAGGCCTAATAGGTCCACTACACTGCCTTAATTAATGGGTGTTAGCCCCATCCCCCTCGATGTTTCAAGGATTATTTTTCTTATCAAATCCTTGGTCCAAAGATTCGTCAAATTTCTTTCATATATTACATATTCCAAGGAAAAAACACTTAGTTTCAACAATTGTTTAACTGCACCATGTGTGATGTGAATATGTCTCTTTTTTTTATTATGTATAGTATTTTTTGAAATTCAAATTATTGCCTATGAATCATAATAAAGAGAGAGTGGCGAAGCTCATTTTCCCCATAATGGAAAAACCTCTAATAGATTTTTTAGCCACTCAACCTCTTGCCCTGCCAACTCGAGAACAATGAATTTAGATTTCATGGTAGATCATGCTATACAAGTCTATTTAGAAGACTTCCACGAAATAGCACCAGTGAAGTACCTTATTATCAAGCAATGAAGAGTATTCCAGTGTTCACTACTGGGATTATGAGTATGTCTACTCAATCTATTAACAGCATAAGCTAAATTATACCGATAATAATTCATACGAAACATTACACTCCCAATTATTTTAGCATATTTAGTCTAAGAAACACTGGATTCTTTATTCTTTCTGAAGTGTATGCTAGGTCATAAGGAGCTCTCACTGGAATTACATCAACATAATTAAACTTTTTCAATATCATTTCAATGTAATGAGACTGATACAAATAGAAGCAATTAATATTCCTTTTGATTTTAATCCCCAAAATCATGTCTACTTCTCTAGGGTCTTTTACTTCAAACTTAGAAGACAAAAACTTCTTATTCTTATTAATAACATTCACATTAGGACCAAATATTAGCATGTCAGCTACATACAAACATATGATCAGAAAATTTGAACCTATTATTTTGGAATAAACACAAGTATCAGATGCATTGGAAATAAAGTCATTATTATAACATCTCACACCTTACATGTACTAGTTCTATACAAATGGAGCATGATATGGCTTGGCCAATTTAGCGCCCATTTTTAAAAGTGCTTGAGTTTCACATTAAAGGACTATATGTACGTCTAACTTAAGACAAGTGAGTGTATATAAGTTTTAAGCCAATTGAGGAGGTAGAGGTCTTAAATGAAGTGAGAGAATTGAGGTGCTTGTAGGACTTAAGAAGCTAGCAGGTGAGTCATCTACTTGCTTAGCTTAAATTTGCTAACTAGACGGAGACGAGGCCTAATGTCAAATTTGTCCAAGTCTGATAATGAATAAAGTCCATGTTAAGAGTGTAGCTTTAGCCCATGTTTTAGCATCAATAATGGACTATATTTTTATCCCAACAAAAATATAAAACAATCTCAATGACATCATAATTCATTTGATAATTTAGGCCCAAACTAACTAAAGAGAAAGGAGAAAAATGGGCAGCAAAGGCCCATCAATTTGGAGCCCCATATGGACCAAGTGAAAGGGGAAAATAGTACATTACTCACTTATAAAATAAGTCTAATAATGGAAAATTTAGTCAGAGAACTACTCCTTTAAAAGGGGCTTATAAGCAGCTCACTCAAGTCATTTAACTTGTACAAAAATTAGATTATTTTTTCAACTTTTCTCTCAACTCTTTCTTAACTTTACAAGCAGCCAAAAGGGACTTTTAGGGTTCTTGGAGAGTCCCTAAAACTTTAATGAAAAGGTAAGTAATTATAATTGTGTATTTAGTGTGCTTTCGTATGAAAAACAAGAAGTATATGCTAGTTATGCTTGTGTTGGAAATTTGGACAGCATGTGTTCCAAGATTGTTGTACACTTTTCTTGTTTATTTGAGAGCTTTTATCTTCTTGGTTGGATTGATTGTGAAAGGAGGTTGTTGTTATTAATGAATTTTGGTTCTGTAATGGCATAGAAAGGTTGTTGCACCATTTTTACAGTCTACAAAAGCGAGTTCTTATATGATATTGCAATTGTATTCTTAGTACGAACTTGTGGGATGGTAGTTGGGAATTGTTGTTCCACAACTTCCATCTACTTTGAGACTATTTTTGAATTGTTTTAAGGCTGATTTTATGTGTGAGTATGTTATATATAGTTTGGACGAACTTAAAATAGATTTGGAGTTGTTGACTTCGAACATAGCGAGACGACATAATGTTATGCCGCCTATTTGTATGTTGTGTATAATTGTTATGTGTTATGTTTTGTGGGATGTTGTAACACTATTATGGCACTAAAACAGGCAACGCATGATATGTATATGAGAATGTGTATTAGAAAATACGATTAGAGACGAAAAGGTTGAAAGAATACGCTCAGGTTTAGAATTATACACTTGCTACACGTGTGTTATTTTTTTATGAGATTGGGCTGCCAAGATGTATCTATTGGCTACTAATGCTAGTTTTATTACCTACTATATTGTAGAAAAATATTTATAGGAAGGAAATGTTATCTTGAGGTAATAGCGAGGTCGTACAGTGAGGTATGTAAGGCTACTCAATTTTGTATTATTTGGCATGAAATCTAGATTCTTACTTGGCACATAAAGGCACTTACCAACTCTGAAATAGCTATTAACCGTGTCTCCACTCTTTCACATGTTCATATGCTCACATACATAGTCATCTTCATATTTGCATACATACATAGATACCAAGTTACATAGGTTCTTATTGCTAAATAAAGTTCATGAGTTGTTTCATCTCATACGCATTTCATTATTTGTGTAACTACTTTTTTCATAGTCATATTTCCTTTTATGATTATTTACGTGTCACGTGCTACATCTACAGTCCTACAGCTCCAATATTATGACCGCTAAAAGAATCATCTCAAAAGTAATTTAAAGATAGAGTAAAGTATATTGCTTATTGATGGGTGGTAACCCAAGGGGTGGAAGAATCACCTAGCCAGGGTCGATCCCATTACAGGGGGTAGCCCTAGGGATGAAAGAAAAAGCCTAGTATGGGCCGATGTCGATATAGATTTACCACTAATCAACTTTTCATTTGTATTACATGTTGTTCATAGATCAAAAAGTAATAACAAGAACATAAAGTACATGATTCTACAGTATAACTAAAGGTGGTCTCTTATCCTTACACCAGTGCATAGTTTCATTTGAGTTGTTACTTCATATACAGTATTTCTTGCCTTACATATTCAATATATTATCTCGCACTGACGTCCCTTATGGAGGACCTACATTTTATGCTGCAGGTCCAGGTGCTCGTAGCTCTCCCCAGTAGTAGTACAGGATATCCAGCTGTTGTTACCAAGCTTCAGGTTGCTTCAGAGCTTTATGTGTCTAGAACTTATAATTTTGTATTGTATAGTTAGTTGAGGCGGGGCTTATCCCAACCTTTATCAGATATTTTTCCTTATCTAAAGGCTTTGTAGACTATGTAAATTAAAGTATGATCATGTCTCGTACTTTAGACAACGTGACCCTAATGGCTTGGTCATATGTATTTTCTTTTGGCTTGTTATTACTGTTTACTTTCTTGAAAGTATGTTGAATATAGAAATCCCTTATAATATATATACAAAGCACATGAATATAGGTTGGTTCTCCCGAACCTTATCGGCAACGGATTGTAGTCCACCTTAACGGGACTTTGGGCCTGACAATTGACCACTAATGCATTGTTAAATTTTTCAGACCACTGCTTAGGTGCTTATTTTAGTCCATACAATGACTTCCTCAATTTGCATACTTTATAATCTTTCCTGGGACCAGAGAATCCTTAAGTTGAGTCATATAGATCTCTTCCTCTAAATCACCATTTAAAAATATTGTTTCACATCCATTTGGTGGACCACTAAACTGTGAATAGCGGCTAAGTAATAAAAGTGCTAATGGTTGTTATTTTAATCACAGGAGAATAAGTATAAAAAATAGTCAATACCTTTTTTTTTATTATAAAAACCTAATCACAAGTCTAGCTTTATATTTATCAATTGTACCATCAGGTCTCAATTTTTTCTTAAATATCCACTTGCTACTTATAGGTTTACAACCTTTAGACAAATCATTCAAGTCCCAAGCATGATTAGAAATAATAGAGTTTAATTCACTTTTAATATCCTCTTTCCAAAACATCACATCTATAGACCTCATTGCTTCATCATAACTCTTAAGGTCATCTTCTATCAAGTAAAGAGACACTAATTCATCATTTAAGACATCAATATCAAAATTTTTAGTCAAGAAGGTAGTAATAAAATCAGGACCAAAGTTAATCTCAATTCTATGTCTTTTACTTCTTCTATGTTCATTTTCATGCTCATTGGAAATAACATCAGAAGAAGGAACAACATGAGAATTCACATACGGAGATATAGAAGCATTATTTTGCACATCACTAAATACATTACTTTTCAAAGGAAAAATATACTCAAAAAATTCTGCATCTCTAGCTTCACAAATAGTATAGTCATTTAAAGATATAAATCTATAAGCAACACTATTTTGAGTATAGCCAATGAAGACAGTGTCATAAGTCTTAGAACCTACATTTGGTCGTTTAAAATTAGGTAAATCAACCTTAGCCAAACAACCCCCACACATTTAAAAATATCAAATTAGGGGCATATCCTTTCCAAAATTCATATGAGGTCTATTATAACTTCTTATTATTAGACCCCATAATTAATGAAATGGAGGTTAATTGCTCATTCGGAAAAATTATTGAGAATGAGGTGTATTTTAAATTTCACCAGAAATTTTTGCGGGTAAAAATTTGGTTGAAGTCGGGAGTCCTTAATTGGATTAAAATAGAAAAGTTTGGGGACCTAATTGGTCAAT
>JAOTQJ010000001.1:5850442-5865350 GCA_025642045.1 Solanum sejunctum | reverse complement strand
CTTAAGGACCTAACTTAGGTAAATTATTACATTTGGTCCCAAACTTTATTAAATCGAACCAATTAAGGACGTTCGGGATTTAAATTACGTTGCGGGTACTAATAAGATATATCCATAGAGAGACCTTCGTTTATCGAGATCACCACCACAATCAGAATCAACGAATCTAACAACATCTTGTGATGTTGCCTTGCTTCTATCGAACAGCAAGCCAAGATTAGAAGAACCTTTCAAATATCAAAAGATCCATTTAACAGCATCCCAATGAACCTTTCTAGGATTATGCATATAGCGACTCACCATACTAACCGCATATGCAAGATAAAGCCTAGTGCAAACCATTGCATACATAAGACTGCCAACAACACTAGAATAAGGAACATTTGATATATGTTCTTTCTCTTCCTCCGACTTTGGACAATGATCAGATGATAACTTGAAATGAGCGGCAAAAGGTGTAGAGACAGACTTGCACGAGTTAATATTGAATTTGCAAATAATTTTATGAAATATAATTTTTTGAGATAAAAATAACTTCCCAGCTTGTTGATCCCTGTGTATCTCCATGCCAAGAATCTTCTTTGTCGCACCAAGATCTTTCATCTCAAACTCCTTACTGAGTTGAGATTTTAAACTGTCAATTTAGGACTTATTGTGAGCAGCTATAAGCATATCATCAACATAAAGCAACAAGTATATAAAAGATTTATCATCATATTATCGAAAATACACGTAACTAACATATTTGCTTCTGGTAAAACCTTGCCTGATCATAAAGGAATCAAACCTTTTGTACCACTGTCTTGGAGCTTACTTAAGGCCATAAATAGATTTCTTAAAACGATAACCGCAATCTTTCTTTCCAGGAATAGAAAAACCCTCGGGCTGTTTCATATAGATCTCTTCTTTGAGTTCTCCATGTAAGAAATCAGTTTTGACATCAAGTTGCTCTAACAACAGGAGAGAAAATTTCATTAAAGTCAATATCTTCCTTTTGGTCAAAACACCGAACAACCAAATGTGCTTTCCATCTTGCTTCTTCAACCCCGGGGATGCCATTTTTCTTCTTGTAAAGCCATTTGCAACTTAATGGTCGCTTACCTTTAGGAAGCTCACATAACTCCCAAGTGTCTTTCTTGGAGAGATTTTCAATTTCTTCATTCATTGTCACGAGCCATCTAGATGAATCAACACAAGTAATTGACTCTGAATAAGAGGCAGGATCAACACTTTTATCGATATCTTATGCAACAGACAATGCATAAGCAACAAGCTGATCTTCATCATCATGACAAAATCTAGATGGCTTTGTAATAACTCTTCTTGGACGATTTTGAGCAATTGAATAATCCTGTTATGACAGTATAATCTCAGTGGTATTATGATCATCAGAATCATTGCTAAAATAATCAGTAATGGAAGAAGTAGGAACATCAACATTAGGAGGAGATGAAGACTTTATCTCTAACTCCACCTTCTCATTGTTACTTCGCTGATCACCTGTGTCAGTAGAAGAAGAATCAGAATCTTTTCCAGAAAAAGGTAATGTCTTTTCATCAAAAGTAACATCACAACTAAAAATGACTTTACGTGACTCAAGATCCAGAGACCACAAATGATATCCTTTTGACTCAGAAGCATAACCAAGAAATATGCATTTTTAAGTTCTAGGTGCTAATTTTCCATCATCAATCTCAGATGGAGCTAAAGATTCACTATTTTTTGGCTTTAGGGTATGATAAAATAAAGCAAAATGGCTCTTTAAACTGTCTGCGCTTCTTTCAGTTGTGCAGTAGCAGTTAGTCAATGCAACTTTCGACGCTTATCATGGATCATCCGGAAACAATCGCGCTATATTTTTAAACATAGGGGTTAGGTTGCGTTACATCTGACCTCTCCTTACTCTGCAATAGGCGGGAGCCTTTGAGGCATTGGGGTAATGTTGTTGTTCTTAACATGTGCATATACATAACATCCGAAAACTCATAAATTAGAGTAGTCAACAGGAATACCTGACCTAACCTCTTCTGGAATTTTGAAATCAAGAGATGAATGTAGGGAGCGGTTGGCTAGATATCATGATGTAGAAATTGCCTCACACTAAAGATCACATCGATGCCATTTCCCGAGTAGGGTCCTGTTCAACACTGTTCTGCTGGGGCTTTTCAACCAGTGTTTTATGTTTAGCAATACCATCTTGAGCACAGAACTCATTAAAATCTATTTCACAAAACTCGAGGCCATTATCTGTTCAAAGCTTCTTTACTTTCTTCTCAATCTGGGTTTTAACAAGAGCTTTTCATTTCTTGAAAGTAGGAAATACATTATTTTTATGTCTCACGAAATAGACCCAAACTTTGCGGGAGAAATCATCAATCAAGGTCATTATGAAATGCTTCCCTCCAATAGAAGGAACTTTGGAAGGTCGCCAAAGATTCAAGTGGATGTAGTCGAGGATACCTTTAGTACGGTGCATTGCAGTCGAGAAACTTGCCCTTTTCTGCTTCCCGAACACTCAATGTTCACAGAATTCCAACTTACACGTACCATCACCAAGAAGACATTGACAGGTTCATATGTGGTGAACCAGTCTCTATGAGAAGACATATGATTGGTGCAGCCAGTATCTAGAATCCACTCAGTTTTACTCCTTTTTTCAGAAGTAACTAATAATATGTCACTATCAGATTTAATTTCAATGACACTAGCTTCAGCAGTAGATTTCTGTGGTTGATTTAATTTTTTTCTCTTTCCTTTTTATTTTTCAATTTATAACATTCAGAAATTTCATGCCCAGTTTTCTTACAATAGTGACAGGATTTGGACTTACGTCCCCTAGATTTTGACCAAGACTGTTTTTTGTTTGTACTCCTTTTTTTAACCGTTCTACTCCTAACAGACAATCCTTCGGCTTTATCATCAGAACGAACTTCAAGATCAAGTTTTTCTTGGGACAACAAGTTAGACTTGACATCCTTAAAAGATAATGTATCATTATTTTCATATAACATTATTTCCTTGAAGTGTTTATAGGTAGACGATAAAGAGACGACCAATAAGACAGCCTTATCCTCATCATCAATTTTAACTTCTAGATTTTCTAGGTCAATAATTATAGAATTGAACTCATTAAGATGAGATTGAATAGGAGTACTTTCAGCCATACGGAGCTTGTACAAACGCTCTTTCAAACGGAGTTTATTTGCAAGACTTTTAATCATGTAGAAAGATTCAAGCTTGAGCCAAAGTCCTACAGCGGTAGTCTCGTGAACCACCTCGCAGAGCACCTCCTTGGATAAACAAAGTTCGATTGCTGATAAAGCTTTTTCATCCAACTCCATCCATTTCTCATCGGTCATAGAGTCAGATTTTTTTTACTCCCCTTCAAGAACCTTTTTCAACCCGTTCTATGTAAGAACGGCCTTCATTTGGACTCTTCATATGGAGAAACGAATCTTGCCATTAAACTTTTCAATATCAAATTTTGTAACAGAAATCATCTTGAAAAATTGTCGTATGTATGAATAGTGATCATATGTATGAACAATAATTGTACGTATGAACAGTAATCGTATAGTATTTGTGACTATTATGACTATGCTCTGATACCACTTGTTATGAAATACGAGGCGATATTGGAAGCGTGATAAGGATCGGGATTGATATTGAAAAGTATAAATAAATTGCGCAAGATAATAAATGGAGACACAGATTTAACGTGGTTCACCCAAAAATAGGTTACATCCATTGACAACGACGAGCAAAATATCACTATAATAGAGAAGTATACAACAAAACCTCACTGGGCCTAAGCACTACGAGGATGTACTTTTTTTGTTATCACTCGATGATATAAAAGGAGTATTATAACACTCACAAAAAAATATACAATGTGTATTTCACAAAATTCTTTTATAGGTTCTCTCTTATTTTTCCTCTCCTTGGTGTGATTAAAATGAAGTAGCTTAAGTTCTTTTTTTATATGCAAATCTTTGCCTACAATTGTTGAAAAAACTCAACAAAGTTGGCAAAGTTGGTGGCCAAGAATGGCATGCCTAATTTAACAAATTAGGCAGCCAATCTTGAACAAATTTAGTAACTAACATTGTTGAAAAAACTTGGGGCCAGATTTCAACAATTTGATTTCCAGGCTTCTGCCTTGGGTTGTTGCCATAAAAGTTGCAGATTCAGTTGTGAAAATTGAATTGACATATGTCTGCCTCTAATTCTCATCCTGAAGTAGGAGAGAGTATGCATGATCAATGTTTGGCAAAGGGTTCATCATCAATATGTTTCCCCTTGCTTGTGGATATATACATCATTAAGACCCATCAGAAATGAATCAACTTCTAATCTTCCAGGGATTTTACTAATTTAGCCTTCCCTTCACATGTACATAAACAAGAGCAGGATATGGTATGATTAAGAGAATCTAATTCATCCTAAAGTCCTTTGAGTCTGGTAAAATACCCTGCTATGTCACAGTTGCTTGAACTAGACTTGTTTGCAACATGTGTGGTGGAGGAGTGTGAAATGTGTACAGACCTTACCACTATCTTACGGAGATAAAGAGGTTATTTTCTAGGAACCCTCGTCTCAAAAACTCATAAGTAGAATTCGACATCAAGATAATACATGAACATTTATAAGTGTTAACTACTAAGGATTTTGACAACGAAGAGTTGTAAGACTAATGGAAAATAACGATAAAACTTTATTCCTTTGTGAGTTTTGAATGGAAATGGACAAACCACACACTTAATTGAAAATTACATACCAAACTTTGTTCATAGAGCAAACAAGACGTATGACTAATAATTAAACAACAAATACATGTGAAATTGGGCAAACATATATATGTATATCAAGTCTTTTTTAGTCCTAGTAGAATAAGGACTAAACTAAGATAATTATATCTAAAAGCAGATTTAAAGAGTGGAAGTGAATGATCACTCCATGGAGGATATCTAAACCAGATGTCTGTAAGATAGCTCCTTCTTGCAATTGCTTTCTCATGGCTAAATGTATCAAATGTAAATTTCCCATGGTACCTACCAAATCCACTTTCTCCTACTCCTCCAAATGGAAGTGTATCAGCTGCATACTGCATTTATATATTTAGCAATGTCAACATGATAATTAATGAAGTAAAATATTATTGAGAGGGTTTCTAAAATTATCTCAAATGTAATTAACTTATTTTCAGTGGTGGATCCAGGATATTTAGCAATGTCAACATGATAATTGATGGAGTGAAATATTATTGAGAGGGTTTCTAAAATTATCTCAAATGTAATTAACTTATTTTCGGTGGTAGATCCAGGATACAAAGATTGTGAGTACTCATCTGGCAGGTGTATTTTAAGGTTAAAAAAAGACGATGCTGTCAGTGGAATTTGATCCCAGCCTTAGGAGGGCGGCGAGAACCAAAGCACCCATGGGATTTCTTATTCACTGGATGTGTATCTTTATATTTATACAATTTTTGCATATTTTCTATATAGATACACTATATACTCCTGCTTATTTTGAACTGCCATGTTATATATCGGATTTAAAATATGAAAATCGAGTAAATTTTATTGTTTAGGTAACTTGGCGAAAATTGATGACTTTTTGTATAACAAAAATAGAAAGATGACTTTTGTGTGATAAACGTTATAGTTGAATAACTTTTATGAGATAAAAATTGAAAACTAACTTTTTTATGGTAAATCAAAATTAGACAACCACATACGAAATTTACCTTGACAGTTAAATTATTTTTTAATTAGTTTTAAGGGATAAAGTGTATTAAGCAAGGATTGAGGGGTTGCCTTTGTTATATAACAGTTAATTAACTTTTCTCTACGATGAAAGTGTGAAATATGTCTTTATCGATTTGTATTGAGATTACGATATTTAGTTTTGAATGCACATTTGAATGTTTAAAATATTATCTCTAAAACTTAATACTAAAGTAATTAAGACTATTTGTTTATCCATATTTGAATATGCATAATTTATTTAATTTTAATAGATAATTCAAAATAAAATAACTAAATAGTAGAAAAAAATATAAATTGAATATAATCATTATTTGATTAAAAAAATATACATATTTTTGTGTTCCTACCTTATGGTGGAGAGCCCGAGATAGTTTACAGGTACGGTGGTGGTGGCCGCCACTAATAATGATGGTGATAGGTGTGATAGTTGAGGTATTGTACTTATCGATATGATTGATAGTACTGGTTGGTAGTGGCAATGATAATTGTGATAGTAGAGTTTACTGATTTTAGTAGTTGATGATATTGATGATAGTTATTGACAATTATGTTGGTGATAATTTACGATAGAGTATGCTCATTGTGCTAGTGAAGGTAGTTAATAATAATAATTAACTAGTGATAATAATGGTTGATCGTGATTATAGAGGTGGAGATAGTGATAATGACAATGAATATAACTATAATAGTACATATGGTAAATTTGATAATGGTTGATAGTAATGCAGGAGGTGACAACGACAACGATAAATATAATTATAAAAATGAAGGTGATAAATTTGGGAGTAACAGAGAGTGATGGTAGCCAATACTTTATCCTTATAGACTTTACAACTGTGATATGAAGGGAAAGCCTGTGGAGAGGTGATGACGATGATAATGATAGTAAATAAAGTTATAACAATGAAGGTGGTAAATTTAATAATAGATGATAATGATGGCTGAGATGGCAATGATAATAATAGTGAATACAATTTTAATAATATAGGTGGTAAATTTGATAGTAGCTAGTGGTAGCAGAGGTGGCAACAGTAATGATGAAAGTTAATATGATTATACTTTTTCTGTCTCATTTTATGTGGCATTCTTTGACATTAGTACGATGTTTAAGAAAAAAGGAAGATTTTTTAAACTTGTGGTCTAAAATCACTCTTAGATATTTGTTTGGTTGAGAAACATTTCATTAAAGGTAAAAAGGGAATTTTAAAGATAAATTGTTTCTAATTTGAGTAAGATGACATTTTTTTTGAAATGAATAAAAAAAAGATATCATATAAAATGAGACGAAATAAGTAATAATTAAGGCAGCAAAGTGGTTGTGGATAATCATGATGGCAACGATGATGACCCCAATGAATATCATAATAATGATTGTGGTAAATTGATAGTAATATATAGTGATGGTAGAGGTGGTGAAGTGGTGATGACAGTAAAATATAATTATAATATTGGAGATGATAAATCTAATAGGGACTAATGGTTATTTGTGATGATTAATTATTTGCAATGGCAGAGATAGTTGATAATGGCGATGACGAAGACGAAGATGGTCAGCGATGGTAATCGAGAGTTGTGGATGATATTTCACAACAAAAATATTATAATACTAAAATTTTGTTCAAAACCTTAACAATCAAGACATATTCCAATGTGAAAAAAATAAAAGTGAATTAAAGGGAAAGAAACTTACTTGAATGATAGTGTCATTGAATATCACACCTCCTGAAGATGTTCTATTTATAATCTTTCTTTTCAACCCTTCATTCTTGGTAAAGGCATATATAGTAAGTGGTTTAGGCCTTGCATTGATAAACTCAATACTGTCCTCGATCTTATCCAACTAATGACAAAACAACCAAAATTAACCTTAATTAGAACAAGTGTTACTCTTTTAAGGCAAAAAAAAAAAAGGTTTTGAATACTTTTTAAGTATTACGTAATATCTTTACTGAATCATACATAATAATCTATAATTATTTAAAAATATACATATTTGTCAAATAAAATATTATTCAATTTATGAGTTGATGTGTTAAATTAGTCGATATACTAATATATACAATAAGTCAACATAATTTTTCCTGATCAAACTAACTTTTTAAGAATATTAGACTTGTACTGCAGAGGCTATATATGAAAGGTTGCTATAAGGCTTAAATCAAATTATATTGAAAAGATAGTTGAAATGATCTAAAGTTTAAATGGTTAAGGGGGGAAAAGATGCGATTTTACAATTTATAATTTTAGTTTAAGAAAAGGATTATTTGTGAAAAATTAAAGGAAATAATGGAATATATTCTCTAATTTTCTTGTTTAAAAATTTTATTTTATTTTTTTTCCTTAAATTGCTGAATCTTGAATCCTATTTTAAATATTTAAAAAATAATTTAACATTATATATCTCACTGTTATGATAGGGAGCAATGGACCAAAAATTTCTTCAGTCATGATTGTAGCTTGTATTGGAGGATCCAATAATACTGTGGGCTCAATGTACCTGCATTCACATATCCAAATTAAATGCAATATCGCAGTCAACTTGTAAAACAACACGATGATAGTAATGCAGGATGAAGCTATATTCATTCCAGGATGGTTAAATAAATATTATTTATATAAAAAAAATTTGAATATATAGATTAAATATAGATATTATGATATATATTCATTATTCTGTTGAACACTTTTGATATAAAAATTACTCACTTATATTTTTAAAGTATGAACACACTTGACGAAAATATTGACCCCGCTATCGTAATAATGTTAAATTAAATATGTGTTATTTGTTACAAAGACAATATTCTATTGTGGAGTTTGTTTTGGTTATTATCCAAGGAGTATAATTTTTTCTTTCATATAATAAAGTTAAAAAATGACTTTCCAATGTTTTGTCTTTGAAAAATTTTCACCTACTGCATGAGTATATTACTTCCTCTAATTAATATTTTTAATATCATCATCAATTTTAACACAAACAATTGATCATCTAATTGCATGATTAATTTTCTCAATAAACTAATCTTTAATTTTTATTATTAGAAATGAAACTTATGCCTAGCAAAATATAAGTTATTTAAAACTGTATGGCATAGTATCCATCTTTATATTCTATATTGTTGTTTGGCCTTGTGATATGGTATGATCGTAGAATTAGTTATATCTTTATATCTTGAATTGTTATTATCCATCTTATATTTGCTATTTTTATTATATTTACATAGTAGCATTTATTTTCATTAGTAATCGCTTTTCTCTCTTTTTTTCTTTTAATTTCTTTTTCTTTTCTTTCACCTTCTTCTCATATCTAGTATATTTTGCTTATGGAGCTTGATTTTTGAGATGCTGGTTTCTTAGAAATAGTCTCTTTATCTCTATGAGGTAGTGGTAAAGTCTGCATACATTTATCCTCCCCAAATCTCACTTGTGGAATTCCACCGAGTATGTTATTATTAAAGGTGCATGACATAACTTATAAAATATTATGATGTGACTCTCTTTCGGAATTGTGAAAGATTTTATACTATAAAGGTTTTTGTTACTCCTTCAAACGATAGAAATATAAATTTATACCCCACGATAAAGGCAAAAACTTAAAAAGCAACACAAAGTTTAGGAACAAAAACGCAAATGACCCAAAATTGACTTGAATCACTATCTAATGATCATCACAACATCAACAATAATATATTCAATGTAATCAAATACTAAAAATTACTTACAAATTATCTTCATCGGATGATCCTCCATATATGACTGAACTTTTTACCATTGGCTCATCTAAGAGATTTTTTATTCTCAAGAAATGACTTCTGTTAACAATCCTCGAAATTGAATATGATTCTTTTGGATTTTCTCCAAACATTTTTGGAATGCCAACTTTAATCATTTCTACCTATGCAACATTGAACATGAGAATTATTAGTAATTGATATTTATCAAAATTATTACTCATGAAATCTTTTTAGTAGTCTGATTAGATAAGCATAAGAAAATGTTATCCACAATTTAAAACAAAGAATTTTAAATAAATATGTGGAACTTTCATATAATAGCATTATTTTACTATCGGGATTAAATTTGGTTCTCTATGTCTTGAGCTGGTAATATTTGTCGGTCTCTTATAAAGTTTAAATGAGTAATTGATACTTTATCCATCTATTTTATTTGTATATTATATATTAAAAATAAAAGTCTATCACTACTTGTCTAATTAAAAAAAATATTGAGAAATAATTTATTATTTTATGTCTATTTTATTTTGGATTGTTAAATGCTATAAAATAATATAACACTAGATTTTCAGAAAAGTGCTAAAAGAATTATTCTACTTATGTTATCAATGAACTTAAGTAAAAGCATATAAATTTCTAAATTAAAAATAAATAAATATTATTTATATTTATACTATAAAAAGATACATAGATGAAAGATCGAAATGTCAAGCATTTCTCTAATAAAAAAAATTATCAAAAATAAAATAGACATCGCATAGGATAAAAAGGGGAAGAAGGCCTATTATTCATAGGTGAGAGAGGATTTGATTTTTTAAGCAAAATTAAAAAAATATAAATAATTTTCATCCATATAATAATTAATAAAATTGTTAATACATACCAATTCTTTGACAAAAGTCTTGTCGACGAGGATATAATCAATTCCAATACATGCTTGGCCAGCACAACTCCCAAATTTTCCAGCAAGAATTCTTTTTATTGCAATCTGTATCAAGTTAAATAAATAAACAGTTATTAGACAAAACTAGCTAGTACAAGACAAATCTAAGGGTCCGTTTGGTTTGAATGTAAGTTATAATGTGATAAGTTATGATAGTATAAATTATGTTGGGATTAGTAATGATGGAATAAGTTATATTGAGGTTTTTTCTTATTGATTGTTTGGTGTTAGATAAATTTTAAGAATATTATGCTTCTTTATAAAAATACCTTCCACTTTATTAGCTTTTAATGTATTTTCTTTGCTAACTTTAGTTATTCAATATTCGTTTTTAAAATAAATCTCTTATCGTGTTTTTCTTAAATATTTTTAGGTGCTCATTTCCATAATAATATCATATGCATTTAAGATAAAACTTTTTTAAAAAATTAATTTACAAATAGAACTTGTATTTTTAAGTTTGTTAAAGTAAAAAAGGATTTATGAAAAATCAAAATATAAGAAATGTAATAATTAGTCAATAGAAATTATACTGTATAGTATAATTTTTTAATAAAAAAATATGAAGAAGTATTATAAAAATAAGGAGTGAAGGCTTTGAATATTATTTATATATTGTATTAAAAATAATATAAATATATATACAAAATAAGGTATAAAAAATGATAAATGGAAGGGTACATTTGTCATTTTATAAATTTATCCCATGATAATTTATCATGGGATTATTATACCATCTCTTAGAAGGGATAACTTGAATAGTCCCGGGATAAGTTATCCCTTCGAAGCCAACCAAACGGACATTTAAGGGGGGGATAAAATTTTATCCCGGATTATTTTTATTTATCCTTTACACCAAACGACCCCTAAAGGTATTAAGAAGCAAGTAGAATTCGATATTAAAACTTCATATACAAATATTTATTATTCAATTTAACATATTAAACTGAATATTTGTAAAGGAACAATTGCGTAACTAGGCAAACATATGACATGTATTTATATTATTTCACTATAGTTTGAAAAAATTACTATTTATAATTATAGTTAAGGTTTTATTGCTATTTTTTTCTCTCCTCTCTTTCTCTCTCTCCTTTCTCCTCTCGCCTCTCTCCTATCTCCCTGCAATTTCTTGCAAGATATACAATTACATAAGTACACCAACTGAACATATACAATTATTTTGATAGACATACATAGTCAATTCGACAGATATACATATACAATTCGCCTTTTTCCCGCTCTCTGTCCTCTCTCGCTCACCTCTCTCCTCCCTCTCTTAATCTTGTTTGTTAAATATACAAATATTATATATGTATATTAAAATATATATATAATTATTTGATAGATATACACATACAATTTGACATATATATATATATATAATTCGCCTCTATCTTCCATCTCTAGATCTCGCTCAACTCTCTCCTCCCCTCTAAGTTACATAGTCGATATTATCTATATATATAATTATGTAAAATATAACTATTTAATTATATTAAATTTCAAATATAGACTATTTATGAAAAGTACCTATTTTAAACTATAAGAAAAAGCTTTTGAAAGAGAATAGTTACAACATTAGAAAAGATAAGTAAAAGAAAGTTGAATTTACCTTTTTATCCCAAGAACTGGATAGTGAATCAACAATAGTAGGGCACTTTCCACCCAATTCCAGGGTCACTGGAGTCAAATGCTTTGCTGCAGCTGTCATGACAATTTGAGCCACTTTTGGACTCCCTACAATACAAAAAATTATATTATATAATACTATGTGTTTATTGTTAAAAGAATAACTTTTTAGAGATATATATTAAAATTTTGAACACCCTTAATTTTTCATTTTGCCATTACTTTTTTCATTTCGTATTGATTGTCCTTTTTTTTTTACAAGTCTATTGACAAATCATAAACAAAAAAGATATTTTATTAATTTATCTTTTAATAATAACTTTTTTGAAACTTTACAAAATTGTTTATATTATCATTTATTTTTTATTTTAGTCGTTTGATTTCATATTTAGTATTTTCTGCTTTGGGGATGATACTTTTTAGATGAGGGCATTTCGAAAATAATTTTTTTATCTCTATAAGGTAATAATAAGGTCTAACGTACATTTTGCCATCCTCAAACTCCATTTGTAAAATTTCACTGAGTATGATCTTATTGTTGCTATTGTTACAAAATTGTTTATATTTTTCAAGAAAAAAAAAGAAAGGGAAAAATTAATTAAATCCATGTTGATTTTATAAATTGATAATTAATTTATGACTACTATTCATTATAATATAGACAACTAATATGAAATGCGTATTAATTTCTTCTTCTCCCCACACAATTTAACATATGTGGGGCATGAAACAGCCATACTTTTAACAAGTTGGCCTATCAAATGACATAAAACAACCATATTTTATGATATTGGTGGCTGGTAGGCTATACCCATATTTCAGAATTCAGATTATAAAATTTGAATCTAGAATCCAAAAAAACTTCCTTACAACAATTTTAAAATTTTAAATTTCTCTTTGAAGATTTTTTTTTTTTGGCAATTCTCTTTGAAGATTTTATCTAATTACTTTCTCCGTATATCTCTATATTTTCATTTAAAAAAAAAATCTCCAATCGAAATTGATATTCTATCAAAATATATCTTATATTTATTTGAAACAATCAGCATAAAAATTGAAAAATATGGGATATATTATTATTATGTATAGGCAAAATGATATGTATACACATATTAGTATACATATTGATCTGTATACATTGAAATATATATTATACTCATTTATATGAGATATATTAAGCTAGTATATTTACAACATATATCATTATGCTTAACTCATATTTTAAACTGAAACTAGTGTCAATTATTATATATTATCATTATTTATGCGTACCATAAATATTAAAATTTGGGATACAATTAAATTGGATTTCAATATTCATTCTGTCAATCAACAACACGTCATGTTATACAATTATTTTTAATATGTTACTGACAGCCTTACAGATTACATAAGTATCTGTAATTATTACCAAGAAATTATTTGGTTTGAATATAAATTATAATGGATAAGTTATGTTGGAATTAGTAATAATGACATAAATTATATTGAGATTATTTTTTATTGAGTATTTAGTTTGTTGGATAAATTTTAAGAATATGTTGCTTGTTTATATAAATATCCTTCATTTTATTAATTTTTAATGTATTTTCTTTGATAACTATAGTTATTCAAAATTCATTTTTCAAATAAAATTTATCTTATTTAAGTTAAATATTTTAGGTGTGCATTTTCATAATAATATCATATGCATTTAAAATAATTTTTTTAATTTAATTTACGAATAGAACTTGTATTTTTAAGTTTGTTAAAGTAAAAAAAAATTTATGAAAAATCAAAATATAAAAAAACATAAGAATTAGTCAATAAAAATTATACTATATAGTGTAATTTTTTAATAGAAAAATATGAAAAGATATTATAAAAATAAGGAGTAAAAGTTATGAATATTATTATATGTTATATTAAAAATTAATGTAAATATACAAAGTGAGGTATAAAAAAAGTGTAAATGATATTATTGTCATTAGCTTTTTTTTATCCCGAGATTATTATACCACCCAAAGGAGGGATAACTTATCCTGGTATCATTTATTAGTCCTGGGATAAGTTATCTCATATTTGCCAACCAAACAACCATTTAAGTACCACTAAACTTTTATCTCAAAATTATCTTTCACACCAAATGACCCCTAAGTTTTCTCTACTAGAGCAAGGCATATTGAACTTTGAACCTACCTATATTATTATACTCCCTCTCGTCCACCTTTATTTGTTCAATATATTATTTTGAAATATTCAAAAATATTTATTTACTTTATGAAATTAAAAGATAATTTTATCTTTAGTTTCTAATTTGTTCTTCTTATTAATTATAATTATTTTTTTATTATATTTTTTAAAATATTATATTTCTTAATCCCTATATCAAGTCAATAGAAGCAAATAAAGATAGATGAAAAAAAGTAATAAAGGATACGAATATGACACACAGTAAAAACATTCTTAAAACATCATATGGACTAGCGAAAAACAAATGGAGAATATCTAGGGTTATAAGGGATTTTTCCCTTTTTGTATCCTTAGTACATAGTTTAGACGAACAAGTACTGCGCAGAATCCATGATCCTAATAGAAATGTCCAATTTTATTTTTATACTCTTTTTATTTATTTTTATTCATCCATTTTATTACAAATAAGTATTTAATAATATTTATTCATTTTATGAAATCAAAAAAAGAATATGCCAAAAGAAATTAGTACAAGAAGCTATGAATACACTTGTTGATAATGAAATTCGAGGACAACCAATGAGGGACGATCATAACAAAGTTTACAAGTAATTTTCTAATGTAATTGAAGGAAAAGAGGGAAGATTTTGTGAGACTCT
>JAOTQJ010000001.1:5830431-5848024 GCA_025642045.1 Solanum sejunctum | reverse complement strand
GAAAGAAGCGCAGACAGTTTAAAGAGTCATTTGCTTTATTCCATCATACTCCAAAGCCAAAAAATAGTCAATCTTTGACTCTATTCGAGATTGATGGAAATTAAGTGATGATTATCTAATAACAAATATGGCTCAAAGGCTGTTCTGCATTGCCATTCATCCTTTTTAACACACATACACACACACAAAAAAAAGTCCCCCATTAAAATTCTTGGTTTATTAATTGGCCCCAAACCATAGCCTACCCCACTCAATTTTTCAAATTTTGCCAACATATTACACACTATTTCACAAGTGAATATGCAGAGTGTACTGTTTAGGAGTGGTAAAATTAAATTTAATTCGTTTAATCTGCTTAACTTATTGAAGTTTGGGCAGATTATTAGCTCAGTTCATTTCAATCTAATCAATTTAAAATTGGATTGATATGCAATCTGAATGGACTCGAGAGAGATTTTGTTAAAATATTTTTAAAACACTTTTTTTAATTTGATATGTTTTATATAGCCAAAATAAAGAAAAATATAATTTAATTAAGTATAAAATATTGAAAAAGAACAGTAAAACTTATTAAAAATTGGGTCAGGTTGGGTCTTGACCCGCTCTATAACTCATTACTCAATCCGTTTTGACTCAAGCAAATTTGGATTGTATTGAATTTTGACTCATTTATTATCTTAATCCATTATAACTTATTTAAATTTGACTCAATCCATTTAATTGCCGCGGCTAAAGGAGAGTGTACTGTCGAACCTAATATCACAAGTCACTCGGTTAAGTATAGGGCATTTATTTAATTAACCTAAGTTGGCACTTCACCCTCATGGGCCACAAGTTTGCTCATACGTGTAAGTTGTAACTCAATGATTTTTATTTGAATCTTGTTTATATGTGATATATGTATATACTCCCTTAATTTTAGATTAACTTAATTTTTGAGTCAATACAAACATATTAGGATTCAATAATACAATTTAAATTATATTCCTTACTACATTTAATAATATAATTTAATTCATATTTTTGTTATTATGACTCTTTGCGAAATTATAAATATAACAATATCATGTTTCTATAGGCATAAAAGTTTTTTTCTTATGTTTGGCCACTGGTATGCAAATTTGCTAGTAGTATAACTTATCTCCTAAAAAAATATAAAATTTTAATAAATAAAAGGATAAATATAAAAAAAAAATTTAAACATTCATCTTAAATTTTAAATTTTAAAAATTAAATTAATATAAAATAGAAAGAGTATTAATTAATAAATCTGCTAAACTATTTATAAGTACTTAAGTTTGAACTTGATTATTATTATAATATTATTATAATAATTTATAAACTTTAAGTATCCTTCCCTATTCAGCCTGTACCTAAATATTCCAACATTAAATACAGCCTTCTTTAAAATAGGTGAGGAAGGGGGCCATTTCAATTTTTTCTTATACTATCATTTATAATATACTCATGATTTTTTTTTTTCAATTATACAACCATCATTAAATAAAAGAGGCTTTTTACTTCAACAAAAATGAAAGGTGCTAATAAATGCCCTCTATATATAGGCAATAAATATTGCCGCAAAAAAATCTTGCTCTTGGCTTCCTAATTATATAACGTAAATAGAGTAGCAAAACTAATAAATAATGTTTGTCTCAATTTTATATTTTTTAATTTACGAGATTAATTTACAAAAATATTGTATGATAATGACTTATTTATTTCAATTATACATTTGATTCTTACATCATTTTAATGTACTGTACCTTCACCTCAATTTGTATTTTTCAATTTATTTTAAGTTCAATATATATTTATTTCAACTATAGTGTCAGTAATATACCGCAGTCAATGTTGTACCACCAACACATTCATGAACGTCATATCAATGAAAATGTTCAAATAAATATGTGTCCTATTTTACATATTAGTTGGGGAGGGGTGCTCGGATGAACACCACGTAGTGTTTTAAATAAAAGTTTTTACCCTACGGCGATAATATATCCAGTGAAATCTCATAAGTAGAATTTGAGAAAAGTAAAATATACACAGATCTTACTATTACTATTTTACAAATATAGAGAAGCTGTTTCCTAGAAATAAAATCCTTTAGCCTAAAAGATCAAATTTCAAGTATACTTTTTAAATCAAATTTGGCCTATGTAAGATCCCAAAAATCTAATTAATTTAGCCAAAATAATCAAATCTCAATTTCCCTGAACTTAGAATTTTCGTGATAAACCCTTTTTATTTCGTCCAATATACCCAATTAGAATGAATTGATTTCCTCACTTTTAGATAGATTACAGTTTACACAAATAATAAAAAATCATTTAATTTAACTATTAGCAATTGTTTATATGAAAAATCAATTATAGGTACGGATTAGCAACAAACTATACGAAAATTCAATTAGTTAGGAGCTCTAATTAGCCACAAATTAGTAATAGATTATATAAAAATTCGTTGTTTAGCAATTGATTATATGAAAATTCAATTAGCTAGGAGCTGTTTAGCGATAAATTTGAGTACCTCATCTCTATAAGCCTCAACGTTGTGTTTTCCAAGGTCTTGTTTGAGGGCATGGAAGATGTCATCTTCTTTCTCTTCAACAAGTCTTAGCAAATTTTTTAATTGTGACCTTCTCCATGATTCTTCTTTGGTTTTCCCAGATTTATAAGTCTCTTTTACAACTTCCAATTCTTTCTCAATCTCCAACATCATTTGTCTTTGTGATACTCTTTATGAAATATAGTGTGCTATATTTATACTAGGATGGAATTGACAAGAGAAGTCTTGAATTTTAAATAAATGGACAGCTGGACCTTTTTTTTCAATATTCAATTAAATGTTACTCCATCCGTTTTGATTTGTGACATGATAGGAAATTTTAAAAAATAAAAATATTTTTGAATGTTGTGCTCGTAAATTAAATATATTAAATATTGTTCAATCATATGATTTAAATTAGTTTTGTTGTATGTGCTTTGCGCATGATCAAAGCGTGTGTCTCATTTAGTAACAAAAATTGCATAGAAAAATTAAATCTAATTATAGACTTATGAAAAGATGAATAATTCACTACAAAATAATTTTGATAAATTATTTATTTATAAAGGTCATTTATCATGGTAAATTAGAATTTTTCTTAGTTGTTGTAGAGTAATTTGTTGATTTAAATAAGGAAGAAGTAGAAATCTATTAAATAAGAAAGATTTAAGACCACGGCTAAAAGTTCTTATTTTATCATTTATTTCTATATATTTTAAAAATTAATATTATAGCTATAATTCAGTAAGAATTTAAAGTAAAAAGGTGAAAAGACGATTTTGTGTAAAGAAAAATTTCTTAATGAAGGGCAAAAAATTCAAACAACATTTCTAAGGTCTTCACGTTTTTAATATAACTAGTCTTGTTGTACACGCTTTGCGCATGATCAAAACATGTACCTCATCTGATAACAAATATTATACAAAAAAATTAAATTTAATTATGAACTTATAAAAAGATAATAATTTACTAAAATTATATTTTAATAAATTATTTATTTACAAAGGTCCTATATACGGAAGAAATAGAAGTCTATTAAATAAGAAAAGTTTATGAGTTTTTTAATGACTAGAAGTCCTTAATTTTATTATTTTTTTAAAATATTTTAAAAATCAATATTATAAATATAATTAAATAAATATCTAAAGAAAAATTGTGAAAAGACGACTTTATCTAAAGAAGAGTCTTTTAATGAATAGCAAAAAGTTCAAACAACATTTTTAAGGATCTTCACACTTTTAATATAGTATAAATAGATATAGATATAAATAGATATTAAGTAAAATTTAAAATTTAGAAATGCTAAAGAAAAAAAGCATTTATTTTGAAATGGACTTAAAAAAATAAATTAAAAGGAAGTAATGACGTGAAATGGGGGACAAATTAATAATAATTTCAAACTTGGAGGAACTTAAAATGATACACAAAAAAATTGGATATCTTAAAAAGTTTATAAAATTTATATTTAAAACTTATTATTATTAATTTTTTTTAATTTTAGTACTTCCTCCAATCCCTTTTATATGTCGTTTTTACTATAAATACATAATGAGATCAACTTATTAACCAACTGTCCAGCAAATACATAGCTGTTCAACTTTTCTCGTGTTATTTATTAATCTTTAATTGCTTTTAGGTAGATAAAATAATGGGAAATTTTCATTTAAAAAAAAAGAAAAAAAACAATTACCTTATTTACATTACTAAATTATAGTTCCAAATTTACATTATTAATCTTTAGCTCAAAAATTATAGGTCTATGTCAGGAGCTTTTTCTTTCTGATTCTACAGATGCAAAAGTTAGAGATTTTTCAATCTTGTTTCTTTACTTTGTATATATATTTATTCTGAACGCTCAATTAATGATACATGATTTCTCCTAGAGGATGTAAAGAAGTTTGAGGTACCAGATTTGATATTTCGTAGCGTTGCAGCATGAAAAGGAATTAAGATGCAAACTGACTAGCTTTGGCATAGAGAATACCTATGTACACCCGCTAGGAAGGGTCGTCACAAAATAAAATTCGCTAGAGGGTGTAAAGGAGTTTGAGGTACCACGTTTGATACTTCACAGCGTTGCAGCGTGAAGAGAGATTAAGGTACAAACTGGCTGGCTTTGGCATAGACAATATCTGTGTATGTACACTCACTTGAAAGGGTCGTCACAAAATAAAATCCACTAGAGGATGTACTTTACACCCTCTAGGAGGAATCACCTATCACCAATTAAGTAAAAAGTTGCATATCCGTACATAATCCATCTGAAAAATCGTGGTTTCTTTATTGCCAAATTCTAAATAGCAAATAGCAAAAAATCAAAACTAAAAATTGAAGACTTGCTACAAATTCATGATTTGACAGAGAAATCAATAAGAAATGTCTATTTATACATAAAATGTTCGAGAAAAAAACAGAAAACGTATAAACTTTTCAATTTCAGTATTAAGTACACATGTGCAATACATGTATAATGATGAATGATTTTGTATAACTTTGTATATAAAATGTGTAATACTATATACCAGAAAATAATAAAAAGAACGAGACTAAGAAAAAGGTGTTAAAACTTTCATGAATGCCTCTTATACATTGACAATATATAGACACTGAAAAAATATCTTTATGCAATTTTATACATAAATATACAAATTTATACAATGATATTCAAAATTATACAGAAACTAATTTTGCCTCTTTCACACTTCAACTCGTGAAATTATACAAAACTAATTACCATCTCTTTCAAACCCTTGTTTCACTTGCTGCTACTGTTGTAGAAATTGAAATTGTTGTTGTTAAAACTCGACAATTGGTGGAGGTTCTGGTAAGTAGGGGTGATAATTGGGCTAGTTAGGCTAAATTTAAGCGGATTATAATGGGTCAATATTCAACTCATCCCAAATTTGCTTATGTCAAAATAGGTTGCGTCAAAATGCTAGAGTCGTCAATATGGGCTAAGCCCGTTAGGCCGGCCTGACCTAACTCGTGATTTAACAAGGTTGGGCTATGATTTTTGGAGCCCGTTTAAAAAATAGATTTTTTAGCTCGGTGTGAATAAGTCTGCGGGAGCTTTTACATTATGGGTTGGATCGGCCCGTGGGACGAATTAAAAATAATTAAAAATAAAAATTATATAGAATATTAAAAATAGTAAGAGTCCAAACTCAAAGTTCATTTGAAATTTTTAAATATTAAAACTTAGATACAAATTATATTTTTATAATATGTACTCCATCCGTCCATCTTTACTTGTTCCTTATTGACTTGTCACAGGAATTAAAAACAATAAATAATATGAGTAGTTTTACTAAATATCCTTTTGAATAAATAATATGAGTAATTTTACTGAATCACCTTTTGAATATAATAAATACAATATCTTGAAAAATATAACGAGAAAATAACTATAAATAATGATAAGTATAAACTAGAAACTTAGTGTGACATTATAAACTGGAAACTTAGTGTGACGTTATCTTTTGATTTCATAAAGTGGACAAGTATTATTGGACATCTCAAAATAATATGGCAGACAAGTAAAGATGGACGGATGGAGTAATAGTAATACTAATACTATATAATATTTTCTTGTTGTTACTTATTTTAATATTTTTAAATTATAATTTAATTTTTAAATTTATAAAAAAATATATGAATAAAATGTGGGTTGGCCCGGTAAAATCCGCGACCCACGTACTAATGGGCTGAGCTAGTTGTTTTCTAACCCATAAAAAAAGGGCCAGCTCGGCGTGGCCTGTCAAATTCTAAAGCTTGTAAGGGCTAGCCTGGATGGTGTGGGGCGATCCGTACTGACAGCTCTACAAAAATGCATTGAGTAACGGGTTATAGAGCGGGTCAAAATCCAACCCGACCCAATTGGTACTAAACTCACTTATTTTATTTATTCTTTTTCAATATTTTAATACTTAATTAAATTATATTTTTTCTTATTATGGATATATAAAACATATCAAATTTAAAACAGTGGTTAAAAGATATTTTAGTAAAATCTCTCTCAAGTCAATTTGAGTTGCATATCAACCCAATTTTAAATGAGTGAAAATATATTAGATTGAAATATATAAATTAAGCTAATAAATGGATGAATTATTAATCCATTTAAATTTTAATAAATTAATGAGATTGAATTTAATTTTACAACCCCTACCAATAAGCACTACAATTTGAGACGTGCTCGGAGAGAGAAAAAGAGTTTTAGTTGTGCAGGAAAGAGAGAGGTCAATGACTAAATTTGGTAAAATTTTAAAATGTGATCAATTTTAGTAATTTATGTGAGTCAAGTGTAATTTCAAGTAATTATCTCTAAAATAAAATAGGCCAACGACAAGAAGAAAAGAGCTAGGACACCTACACCTACTTGCCATGCTAGTAAAAGGGTTGACAATTAAGTTGGTGCTAAAAACAAATCTCGCACGTAATAAAACTAAAGGTAATATATAAATATATTTTTTAACTTAGTTTTAACTATTATTTATGCCTTTGACTTTGAATGTGAAAAAAAATATTTAAAGTTGAATAAAGTTAAATAAATAGACACACATATTCTATTTGACATAATACACATAAAAAACTAGATAGAATACCGTGTAGAACACATAGAATGTTACATAAAATACATGTCTCTACTTGTGATAAATTAACATCAACCCATTTACCAATACTCAACAATAAATATTAAATATAATAGTTTCAATAATAAATTTTATCAATGGAAAGTTTATATTAGAGGGAATTCAAAATCAGACTTTAGGGTTAAATTCTAGCTTTGATCTTACTCATTGAAACTATAGGCATAGGGTGTGAGGAAGAATAATATTTTTCATTATGATAGCCTTACATATTTGTAGAAGAAAATAAATTAAAAGAACTCTTGATGGACTTTTTTGAACAAAACCCTAGGTGCTTGACTTGCTTTAGTGAACTTGTTCTTAACATGGGTTTAGAGAGTGTCACGATACAAAAATAAGGTGTGATGACGCGTGCCTAACCCACCAAGGCAAGTCAGCCTAGACCTACTCAGTTCAACACACGATACTAAAAGAGAAAGAAATAAAATCTAATAAGCTAGTATAAGCATGAGATAATCAAGTCTAAAACTCATCGCAAGATTGATGTGACATGCGTACAAGCCTCTAATGTAAAAAGATATAGAAGAAAAAGAAATACAAGTCTGAGTCTTAATTCTCAAGTTGACATCAGATAAGATAAAAGACACAGGGAGTCTACCAATATAAACAAGCTACTAACTCTCAAATGTTCAGATACTCGATCCGTCAAAGAAGAATATTGCTATCTTAGGAGAACCGGGCTCATAACTTACACAAGTGTGTAGAATCAAAGATGAGTACCAAAATCAATAAGAACTCAGCAAAAAGACCTAAACAAAAGTAAATAATACTAAGCAAAATACTCCTTCCACACCAATCATATACAGTTGAACTACACACCTGCACTTAGAAAAGTCTCGGCACAATAGCAAACAATTGTCACAAGATCCAGAACAGATATACAATAAATGTCTCAATATACAATTCAGATATACAACATATGTCTCAAAGTAATCTCAGATACTTTGCGATACCATCCATGTATAATCATCTCATATTTAATCTCAAATAACCGAATTAAGTTACAATCACAAGGTAGACTGATATGAAATGCAATGAAATGATATTAAGTGAATGTATCAATGCAATGCCAAGTAATTATGATACATATCTATCCTACAGTACATATCCACTAACGTAGTTCCGAACCCATGGGGGACATATCTGTCCATGTACCGCCCAGTTGTGAGACCCATTCCCTGTATAACCAATACATGCCATGGCTCTTGTGGTCATTTTTTAATATAATCAATATCACATGCCATAGCTTGTATGATCCGTTCCCAATATAATCAGTGTCACATGCCACAGTTCGTGTGATCCATTCCTAGTATATCAAATGTCACATGCCACGACTTTTGTGGCACGTTCTCAGTATGATCAGTGTCATATGCCACGACTCATATGGCCCGTTTACAGTTTATAGTCAATTCTCTAACTCCACTTGTGATGTTCAGTTATAATAACTCCAACATTTACTATGATCAAGCATAACATGATCCACAATTCATATTTTTATATCACAAGAGATTTTCAATATTAATCACAAGTCAATGCAACAATTACCCAGTGCAATTTAGCTAACAACAATTATCCAATCATTTCAAGTCATAGATGAAGGAAATATAGTATTCAAATAAACTTAACAAGGTTAAAGATTTCACTCCTCAATCAATAGCCAAATCAATCAAAAGTTGGAGTTTTTCCCCTTGACTTTACACTTAAGCATCACAATCTGTCAAGTATGGATTCACCATCTCAATATGAAGCTAGTGACTCTAAAATCAAGTAATTCAGGTGAAAATGATAAAATGATCCAAAAATTTTGTCCCCAAAAAAGTTTTTGAAATCTAAAGTTTTTTTACATAGAAATGTTCTTCAAGTAATAAGGAATCTAATGGTGAAAACTAATTTAAAAAAGGAGTTAAAATGAACTTACAACCACGATTTTTCTATCAAAAATTAATGGCCAAGAAAATCTCAATTTCTCCAATTAAAAATCCAAATTTTAATGATAAAATCATGAATTAATCAATGAAAATTGAAGATATAAGCTAAAACACATGTTACCAAAAGATTTCCCTTGAAATTCCTTGAAAATCTCCCAAAACCAAGCTTAGAAATGTTTAAAAATTAGCAAAACCCCATCATTTATGAATTAAATACTATTTCAGGTCAAATAGTATTTCATGAACGCAGAGGGAGATCCACGAATGCGGAGGTCAAACCTTCAACACCTCCTACTGCCTCGTTCTAAGTGACGAGACTTATCATTATGCATAATGCTCCTAGATCTTCCTATTGCCACTTGACTATTATAATGTATGCATATAGGAGCAATTACTTTTGGCTAAAATAGAATATCCCCTAAGAAATTTTGGAACCATTCAACTTCTTCACCAACCTTGTCTGAGGCTACGAACTCAGCCTCTATTGTAGATTGTGCTATACATGTTTGTCTGGATGATTTTCATGATATTGTTCTCCACTAATAGTAAAAGCATATCCATTGGTGTATTTGGTTTCATTTGATGCAGTAATCCTGTTTGCATCACTATATCCTTCAACAACTGAGGGATACTCGTTATAATGCAAAGCGAAATTTTGAGTGTGTTCTAAACACTCGAAAACTCGTTTCATTGCTATCCAATGATTATGGTTGGAATTACTCGTGTATCAACTTAATTTACGTAGAGTACAAGCTATGCCTGATTGCGTATAGTTCATGATGTACATTACATTTTTCGGCACTCAGGCATTATCAAATTGATATTGACTTTCACCTTCATTCTTAGCAAGTTCAAGGTTCAAATCTATTGGAGTTTTTGCACGTTTGTAGTTTAAGTACTTGAATATTTTTAGTACTCAAATATAATAAAATTGAGACAATGCTAGGCCTTGAGGAGTTTTGTGAATTTTATTTCTTAATATCAAGTCGGCAACTCCTAGGTCTTTCATATCAAACTTACTAGCAAACATATGCTTAGTAGCATTTATGTTAGCAATGTTATTACTCATTATTAACATATCATCCACATACAAGAAAAAAATGACAACTTTATTTGGAGTGTTCTTAATGTAAATACATTTGTCACACTCATTAATCTTAAAACCTTTTGACAACATTGTATGGTCAAATTTTGCATGCCATTGTTTGGATGCTTGTTTTAGTTCATACAATGACTTAACAAGTCTATGCACCTTCTTTTTATTTCCAGGAACTATGAATGCTTCTAGTTATTCTATATAGATTTCTTCCTCCAAATGTCCATTTAAGAAGGTCTTTTTGATATCAATTTGATAAATTTTTAGATCGTACACCGCGAACAATGCTATTAACATTCGAATTGATGTGATTCTAGTTATCGGTGAATACATATTAAAGTAGTCAAGACCTTCACGTTGCCTAAATTCTTTAACAACGAGTCTTGTTTTATATTTATCAATAGTGCCATTAGCTTTTATTTTTCTTTTTAAAAATTTATTTGGATCCTAAGGATTTATTTTCAAGAGGAAGACCAACAAATTTCCACGTATGATTCTTCATTATGAATTTAATCTTACTATTGACCACTTCTTTTTAATAATTTGCTTTTGAAGAAGTCATAGCTAAAGGTTCGAGGCTCTTTTTCTAACAAAAATGTTACAATATCTAAATAAAAGGAAGTAGAAGTCCTTTAACATTTACTATGCCTTGAATTTTCCTCATTATGATCATCTCTCCTTTGTTTCTTTTCAATGTCGTTTAGTTCCTTCATTAGATGATTCATATTCTTTTTTATATAAATATATTATTTCAAATAATTTAGCATTATCTGATTTAATTATCACAGTAATACGAATGTCAAAATTTTTTGATATATGCACTAGAAATTGGTGTGGTTTATTATTCATAGCCATATTCTATGAACATACAATCAATCGTCTTTGGTACTACTTTTGTCCTTTTAGGTTTAGGAATTTGGACCTTGCCAAACATCCTCACACTTTCAAATATTCAAGGTTAAATGTATTTTCTTTTCATTTTTTGTATGGAATATATTGTGTTTTACTGAAAAACTCAATTGAGTATACAACTAGCTATAAGGATAGCTTCCTCCCACAAATTTTGGGTAAATCAAAACTAATTAACATGACTTCATCATTTCCTTAAGCGTTCTATTTTTTCTTTCCTTAATTTCATCAAATTATGGTGAATAAGAGGTTGTTGTTTGATGAATAAAGTCACATTTCAAATATATTTCCTCAAAAGGCAATTTATATTCTCCTCCCCTATCACTCCTTATCATTTTTTATTCTTTTGTTAAGTTGTGTTTTAATTTCACTTTTGTATTATTTGAATGTCTCAATTGCCTCATCTTTACTACTAAATAAATAAGCATAGAAGTATCGCGTACAAGCATCAATAAATGTTATGAAATACTTCTTTCTATTACGAGATGGTATAGACTTCATGTCACAAATATTTGTGTGAATTAAGTCTAAGGAATTTGAATTCCTTTCAACTAACTTATAAGGATGCTTAACATACTTTGATTCAACATAAACTTGATACTTTGATTGTTTATTTTAAAATTTTGGTAATAAATTCAAATTACTCATTTTTGTGAGATTTCATAATTGACATTTCCTAAACGTGAATATCATAGATCATTTGACTCAAGTAAGTAAGAAGAAGCTTGAACTTTCCTACTTTCATCAACCATTACATTCAATTTGAAAAGACCTTCAGTAAGGAAGCTTTTTCCTACATACATATTATTTTTACTAATTATAACATTGTTAGAAATAAGAACAGATTTAAATTTATTTTTAATCAAAAGACCAGTAGAAACTAACTTCTTCCTCATTTCTAAAACATGACAAACTCTGTTTAGAGTCACCATCTTGCCTGATATCATCATTAAATGTACTTTGCCATAGCCTTCAACTTTTGCTGTGGAGGAATTTCCCATGTAAATAGTCTTATCAGGTGTAGCAGGGACATATGTTGCAAAGTCTTCTTTAAATGCACAAATATGTGAAGTGGCTCCAGAATCAAGCCACCATTCCTTGGGATTCCCTACTAAGTTGCATTGAGTCAAAATGACACATAAGTTCTCCATTTCTTCATTCTTTTCAATTATATTTGCTTGATTTTTTCTTTATTTCTTTGAAGAGCAACAATTATAAATTTATGTCAAGTCGTTTCACAGTTATGACTATTACCTTTGAACCTCTTTTTAGGTGGGTTGCCTTTTGGTCCAGATGGCTTCTTTCTCTTTTTGATATTTGGTCCAAATGGCTTCTTTCAACAATAGTTGTCCCTAGTATTGTTGAATTTATTTGTGACCTCTTTTCTGCCACTTTATTGTCCTCTTCAATTCTCAGGTGTATGATGAGATCGTCAACAGTCATCTCCTCACGTTTATGCTTTAAGTAGTTCTTGAAGTCTTTCCAAAGAAGGGGTAACTTCTCAATGATGGTAGCCACTTGAAAATCATCATTCACAACTAATCTTATATTAAAGATTGTGTGAGTATTAAGAACAAATTTAATATGTTAAAATTAGGTATTATATAAAATTATACCTTCTACAAGAAGATCGTGAATCATAACCTGCAACCTGAACTTTGGTAACAATGATTTTGCTGTTTGCCATTTTGTAGTCTAGTAACTTTTTCATAATAAAAATTTTCATTTGGCATCTTTAATTTTGTACTTCTTTTCCAAAGCATTCTAGAGTTTGTTGAACGTCTTCATGTTACTGTATATACTGTACAGATGATCTTGCAAGCCACTCAGAATGTAGTCCTACATAAAAAATCTGAGTGCTTTCAAGGTTCAGTCACTAAGAGTCGTTCATCATTCGCAGTTCCTTCAACCAGTACAAGAACATTCTCATTAGTGTATCTCTGTAGACTTAAGGTAGTCAAGTGGAAGAACATGTTTTGCTGCCACCTTTTGAAATCAACACTAGTAAATTTTGCAGGTTTTTCCGCCGGTGAAATTGTAGGGATAACTTTGAACGACTTGAAGATGCTATGATGGTACTATAGCATTCTTCGTTCCAAAATTTACTTTATTTGAATTAGTCATTTTTTCTGTTACATACAGACGAACAACTTAGTATGTAGAATACTACTAACAAATATAGATTCTATTATCAACAAAATGAATTTGAATGATGGATGAAGTTCTTAAAATTTCAAATCAATTTCAAACTCAACCAGAGTAGAAACACATAAGGCTTTAATCTCCAAAATCAGAAGTCAGAAGATGAAAATATAGGAAAAAAAATTAAATCCTTTAAGCTTGTTATCTCCTCTAACAGTAAACCACAAATAATAAAAAGATGAAAAAAAAGAAGTATCTAAGTTCACAGAGTTCATCATATGTCCTTAAGGAATTTAATCATCTCATTGTATCCGAAGTTGCGGATTATTTCCTCTTAAGATAAAATGAATTTCTCTGTCAAAGAAGTAGTGTACCTCAAACTTCAATAACTTTGGCGAACTGAATAAAATAACAACGAAATCACACTAATGCTCTACTTTTATTTGAAAGAAAATGTATGAAATGAAGTAAAATTCAATACTCAAAATTGAGAGAAGACCTCTTCATTTATAGTCAACAAAAGGTGTCTTTTGTACCTTATTAGAAAGGTCTTAATTATTTAGAAAAGACAAAAACTTTTTAAAAGGTTACTATTCATAGAAAAAGTTATGATCCTTTAGAAAGATCATAATTTTCTAAAAATGTTACAATTATTAAAAAGTCACAATTCTTTATTTTTATTCACTCTTTAAAAATTCAACAGGACTTTTGCCGATAATTTTTCAGTTATTTGAGTTTATAAGTGTTAAAATGTAAAATAAAAAGTTGCCACAATTCTCGCACAATTATTGTCAATCATAAAAAGGCACAAAATAAAACATTTTCACCCAACATTAACGTTAATACTTCAACCCAATTTTTAGAACTTGTGTGACCCACTAAATTGTCAAAACTCTTGCCACTTTCAATCAGAATCCTCCATAACTACCTGTCTACCTCCTCTTTGACAGTGATCTGTGCATGATTCGATAGTTTCTATAAATAGTATCAGTATATTTTGTCTGTTTGTGAGACTGAGTAGTAGATTATTATTTTAGTATTAATTTATGTGACACTAATTAATTTAATATGATGTTTAAAGAGAATATTTAAAAAATATAAAAAGAAATATTAAAAATATTTTTAAATTTAGAATAAATTATCAGTTTTGTCTCTGGATTATTGAAAGACTTAAAAATAACATTTTACTTGACTAAATAAATTTAAATACAATCTCAATTTTACAACATGAATGAAATATATTTCTCAATTTTCACTAATTTTAGAGGTGCTTTTAACACTTTTCTTGACTTTTTTACTAAGATTCGCATACTTTTACAAAAGTTTGAGACCACTTGCTATGATATATGATAGATGAAAAAAATTAAGAATGTATATTAGTTCAGTGAATTAAGTAGAAAAGTATTTTTAAGGTTGCTAATAGTTTCAAGAATAAAATTAAATAATTTACAATAAATTCATTGATATTTAAAAAAAATTATGAAATACTTGTCACGTTTTGTGATGTTTGATTACGTCCTTTGGCTCTATTCAAGAGAACTTTGACTTTACCATTTATTGCATATAGTTAGCTTTTAATATTGGTAGAGATGTGTAACGCTCATAGAGTTCCCTGCCTAGCCTCTATAAATATTAGTGAAAACTTTTTAGATTTCATAGTTGGTATGTTTTATATGGCCGATACTTATAATTTACGGAAAAGGATAAACAATATCTTTAAATTATATAAAATTAAATAAAAATATACTTAATTTAAAATATCTTTGTTATTTATAGTTTGGTTTAACAATACTTCTGTCATTAGTTAATGGGTCAAAAAAATTTCTTCTTTCAAATAGATGCATTATTATTTTCTTTTTAAAACATTCTTTTCATAAATTTCTAAGAGATCTTTTTCAGTATTCACTTTTTCAGTATTCACTTTTTCAGTATTTACTGTAGAAGTATTCACTTTTTCAATATTTACTGTAGAAGTATTCACTGCATTGGAATTGAAATATTTAATTATAATTTATTTAATTAAAAAATACTTATTCTACTTCAATTTGAGAAAGATTAACGAATAAAAATATTATCGCTTTTATATTTTAATTATTAAATGAGATTAAGAAGGAAAAAAATATTTTTGTATACTTATTTATTAATAAAAGTGATTTTAAAAGAAAAAAAATTAAATTTTTTAATATTAATATTTTTATTAAGAATAGAATATGTTTAAAATATATATATATACTAATATATTTATTAGAAAAATGACATATATGACCATTAAATAGCAATAAAGGGCATTTTTAATTAAAAATTAATAGAGGATGCATTTTTACCCAATTTCACATCATTTAGGAATATTTTGATCCTTTTGTTTTTATCATTTAAATTAGGTACAACTTAGGAGAAATCCTATAAATGAAAGACGTTATGGGTCACTTAATTGGTAGAGTGTATAAAAATAATATTAAATATAGTATATTAATTAATAATAATTACATTAATTTATATTATTATTCATAGAATATTTTTATGCATTGTTTAGTTTGATGCATTAAAAATAAGTGCATAACATAAAAAAAATTATTTATAATTATACCCTCTGCAATTATGATGAACAGATGTGAAAAAAATTTTGAGTGACAATTGGGTCTTTAATCACACTAGTGTATGTATTAAATACACATCATTACTAATACCTAGAAATTCATGGTATTAGTAATACACACATTAATATACAATAGAATATATAACTAATGCAAGTATTAGTTATACAAAGCATGAAAAAGTATGTCAAACAAAATGTTACTAATACACTAAGGGATCATTTGGTGTAAGAGATAAGAGAAGCTAATCTCAGAATAATTTTTTAGTGGTCTTTAATTCTATGTTTGTTGCATAGGATGGGATAACTTATCACGGGATTAACAATTAGTCCTAGATAAGTTATCCCTTCTGGGAGGTGGAATAATAATCCTAGGATAACTTATTCAAGGATAAACATGTGAAATAACAAAAATAACTCCCTTAAGCTCTCTTTTATACATTATTTTTATATTTATCTATATTATCATATTTTTAAATAATATTTATAATAATATTCATAACCTCGACTAATCATTATTTTTATATATTTTTTATTAATAAATTCTATTTTATAAATACATTTTTATTTATGAATATATTGTAAGTTGAATTTATCTGTCTAATACTTACATCTATTTATATTTTGATTTCTCTTAAAATGTCCCCACTACTAAATTCTATATTTTAAATTAACTAGCTTATTATCTTAAAATTATATTTTAATATATAGTAAACTTAAAATGAAACTTCTATTTTTAAGCTAATTAAGATGAGAATTTTAATTTTTAAGCTAAATAAGATGCAATTTTTATTTTTAAGCTAAATAAAATAAAAGTTTTATTTTTAAATTAAATAAGATAAAAATTTTATTTTTTTAAGTTAAACAAAACGAAAAAGTTTATTTAAAGTTAAGTAGGATAGAAGTTTAATTATTTTTAAGTTAAATAAGACGGAAGTTTAATTTTAAAAAC
Source organism: Solanum sejunctum (assembly GCA_025642045.1). Classification (NCBI taxonomy): domain Eukaryota; kingdom Viridiplantae; phylum Streptophyta; class Magnoliopsida; order Solanales; family Solanaceae; genus Solanum; species Solanum sejunctum. Next base: position 5,831,205 of record JAOTQJ010000001.1, on the reverse strand, counting down.
ATATGGCATAATCATGAAAATGCATATATATATATATTAAATAAGATAAAATATATTTTTAACAATGAACAATTAAAGCTTACAAAAAAAATTAAAAAAATTAAATAAGGTGAAGGATATGTTAGTAAACAAATATTTTATTCTTAGAAATTATATCATGAATAGTAGTTTGAATATGTCAAACCAAATAAATAATAAAAATCAACATAATTTATCCCATCATAACTTATCTCAACATAACTAATCCCATCATAACTTGTGTCTAAACTAAACGACCCCTAAGTTAATGTATACATTTTTTTTATCAAGGGAGAAGAGTCAAAATTGGCCCTAAATTATGCGAAATAAATTACTTATATCCTCCGTTATATTTTGGGATCAAAAATACCCCCGTTGTTATTCGAAGGGACCACAAATGTCCTTACATTGTTATCCTTGGCACATGGCAGTCCACGTAGATATCCATATAACAATAATAGGGTCAAAATTATCCTCGAACTATTTGAAATAGCTCAAATATACCCTTCGACTATTTTTGATATCAAAATCACCCTTGTCATCAATGTTTTCGACTGCAAATGCCCTTTTATATATATATTTCACAATTCTTTTTATGGTCCCCAAATTATAGCAGAAAAATATGTGAATGATAGATAATAATTATTATTCATGAACAAAATTCAAAAACATAATAAAATTTTTATTTGATCTATCCAAATTATATATTTTAAAAATAAAAAATAAATTATGTATATAAAATTTACTTAAATAATA